>OY804597.1:7163930-7322518 GCA_963680895.1 Fragum sueziense
AACGCTTTCCCAAACAAAGATCCTACAACATTATTAATAGAAATTCAATGCTATAAATAGGGGGGAGACATAATAAGTGTATTATTTCATAATCAAACCCTATATGTTATGGGTACTCTTCAAGGGTGGATCTAGAGTGGGTCGGGGCATTGACCAAAAATCATTTTTACTATATTATGTAACATACCGGTATTTAACACATTTAACGCCATTATTTGGGCTAGGACCCCCCTGGAAAAAATCATTGGGCTTGGACCTCTCCCCCCCCCCTCTGGAAAAATTCTGGATCAGCCCTTGATTTCCATAGAGTATTCTTTACGTAGGATTTGATCAACTTGCAGAGCGCCGTATAATAATAACAACAATAAATCGGAGAAGACGAAACACGCTATGAATTTTCTACACGTGATGCGTCTCTTTGACAGCACCCGGTAAATAATGTTATTGACGAGCAAGCGAAATTGTATTTCCTCGCCAATACCTTTTCATTAGGTTATGTTTAATAGTTCTCAAACATACAACAAATACTTGATTTGGTTACACCTTATCTGCTTCAAACCATAATCAAGTCAGTCAAGTATTTTATGTAGATTTATTGAAGATTTTCTGCGATTGTTTTTTGTGGTTTTGTATCACGTGATCTCACCTGGTTTACTCGAGACAACATACGTTACATTAGTTTTTCTGCAGAATAAGGTTGGTTTTTATCTGGCATATCAGACATTGGCAACTGATAACTAGTAACTAGTAACTAAGATCGATTTTTGTCGCACTGATTTGGCACCGAAAGTGTCACTGGATCAATGGAAGGTCTCTCTCTTCACAAGGGTGTTATTAATATATTCACGTGAAAATGCATCAAGACTAGTCTTGGAAGAGTGTGAAAATACCAAGAATAATCTGTAATCCATAATCTCAAGGCGGAAACTAAATTAGTTTCTAAATATATGGATAATCACGTGATATGTAAATGAAGTCCATTTTTACTTTACAGAGAATCTCAAGTGGCAAAATTATGTATTCCAATAGTCTGTTATTGCCTAAAATGAGTTTTGGTTAAGTTGTTATTCTTCTTTTGCCACGACGTCTTTCTATCCAGAAAAGGCTTAAAATGCCTTTCTGATGAATGACAGACCACTGATGCAGATCACGGATGTGCATAAGCCTACTTCCGGTGGCACTAGATATTAGCAGAACGTGACCATTGTAGACTGGAACACAATCTCTCGTGGGATGGATAGAATTGGGAGGGTTGTTATGTTCAAAGGAATCAAAACTAATGAATTATGATTTTTTTGTGTACACTTCAAGGCATAAGAGTATTCTCTATCGCTGGTTATGTCATATAGTCCAAGGCAATTTTTAGATGCGCTGTACACAACAGGATGACACTTTTTACTCTTTATGCAATTATTTATAAAATTAGTCAAAATGATACACGAGTAACACAAAATCATATATGTAGAAAATTTTATTGTTCATAACATATGTATACATGCATGCAAATGTATCATGATACAACATATACATGTATATATAACAGACCTTTTTACCGTACCGTTTTCCCTCGAAAATTTACTTATCAAACATGTATCAGCTGATTACCCTTCTGGACTAACATATAAGCTTATATGCCTCCATAGGAAAAATGTTACGATGAAATTCTGAAATACATGACATTGAAATGTCTATTCCATTACAGAAATAATCTCAAGGTAAGTTTATGGGTATAAGCATGTCGTGTTGACATACAGTGTTAGAAATGGAAAATACGTAAGAGACTACTTTTGCGAGTTTCATTAGTTGTATAGAATTTTTGAAAAATCTCCGATAAGCAAATCACTGGCGTATTCTAGGTAGATGTACTTCTTCAAAGATCAGGGACTGTACAATAGTACCGGCCGAAAATGACAGTGACGTGGGCTAATGTTTACTACTTGACAACCAATCAACTCTGTTCGTATTTGTAACGGTGCAAATCAGACGAATTAATTGGTTTGCATCAGTAAACATCAGCCTACGTCACTGTTATTTTCGGCTGGGACTATTGTAGTCCTTTACGACGCTCAATAAACAGACATTGTCGACGAAATTTGATTAAATTGTCCCGGCTTTACATTGGTATAATCGCTGTAATCATGTTTTGATGATAGAACATGTATAATAAGGAAGATCATATAATCAGTATCTCGATTTTGATAGACTGGAATGGGACCCGGTGGTACCGTAATTTATAACCCCGTGATGTTCTTCTTCCGGTTCCGATCTGGCACGCGACATACAACACGCCTGATACACAAACACTCGTGCAGTGTAAAACGTAAAGAAGACGAGAATATGGAGGACTGGAACAACCACACATAATGTGAGAGACAGAACTATACCGGTCTTTCCGGGATTGCTCCAGTCTAGTGGATCATAGACTGGATCTGCACCGGCAAAATGATATATCACGGAAAACAAGATGTAGGCTGCTGCGTATATCATGGGCTGGTAAAAATGGAGGATATTCACTGGCTTGGCACAAATGATGATGTTCAACATAGTGTAGACGCTGTTCAGTAGGTGCTTATTGACACTTTGGTGGTTGAATACTGAAAATGTAGAAAAAACAGAAATGGGTATCGGTATTTAAGAATGAAGAAAATACAAGTAATATGCCGGGTCTACTGTTCACTTTCTATTTCCCATCTAATCAAATAAACAAATGATGTTTTATCTAGTCATTCTAATTGTATGTCTCCATTAGTAACATAGGGCCTATAGATACCTACGAAAAAAACGGAAGGGAGACAAATGCTTACTCTCTTAAATTTCTCCCTTTACATCAGTTACCTTTCATTTGCAAAACTCTTATAACATCTCGCTGCTTTTCAACACAATCCTTGTAACTGCAGCTTAAAACAAGCTGCAGTTACGAGGTTTTTGTTGAAAAGCTTCGAAATACAGTATTTTGAAATACTTACTTGGTGTGAGCAGGACGTAATAAAAGAGTGTCACCAACAACGAGGCCGTATTTGTTACGTTAAACAATAACCATTGTAGCTTCAAGTACCACTCCATATTATCCTGGTAGCCTGAAAATGTAATGAAATAATTATAAAATAATTATTGTGATTTACAAACTGTTTCTGTACTGTGTTGTGGGTATTTGACATCAGCAGCGTATAGAACAAAAGCGTCAGTTTTAACGACGATGTATTTGTTACGTTAAACAACACCCTCTGTAGCTTCAAATGCCACATATCTTCCTGCATCTTCGCAAGCCAATGGTGACATCTACGACGTAACGTCGTTTCTGTATTCAGAATACAAACGTAGGTGGGTTCAACCTTGGCTAGCGAAGATGATCTTCCGGATATCATTCGTAAAACTGTCTTTAATATTTTTGTTGATTTCAAAACATTATTTAACATCGGCAGTAGGCCTAAATATACACTGTATATACTGTATACTGTATAGTATTTTCTATGGTACAAATTCGACACCAATAAAGCGGTTGCTCAGAAGTTTTGTCAAGTATATATCTGTTAAAATAGCATTCATCGAGATAAAACGAGAAAACTTTGTTCATCAGCATTTCTGTCTCTTTCTGGTGGATTTCTAACATAAAACTCTCTAGGTCAGAAAAACGGGTTTGTTGTAATTTCTACAAACATTCTCAAAGCTCTTTGTCATTACGTGTGACACTGTGGGAGACATTTTGTTTATTTCGTAACTTAACGATACTGCCTCCCAGATTTACTTATTAATTATCTCGATCACATTTCTGCTAATTAATCATCACACCTATTTCCTACATCTGACGCATCGCCTGAACTTAGGGCATGGAGGATGAGGCAAAGATCTTTTACAATCAATTAATGTCTGGTGTTTTTTCCCAGTTCTCTGTTTCAAACCTAATTCAATCTGCTCAAGTATTAACAAACTTAAGGTAGTCCACCCCTAATGAGATTCACACAACGTCGGAACTATTCAGGCGCGGTCGAAATCACTCGGCGGTGGAACTTTCTGATCACAGTTTGATCAGGATCCATGTTGTTCTCTAATAGCTTCTTCAAGACCTGTAGCAACTTAAAGAGAGCAGCATGGATGCACATTGGACTGCATTTGACAAGATCTTGAAACTCAATTTTCAAAAATGCTTTAAGGGACTTTTTTCCAGATCCCGGCTCATTTAAACATTTTAATATCATTCCACTTACAAGGACGTCATACTCACCGTCTCTGATATCCTGTCTGACGAAATACACGTAGAACGTCACCATAAAGTCCAGCAGTACAAAAGCAGTCTGAACAATATAGGTAAGGTTGGTAAGAAATGATAAATATTCCGCTCCCATATCTTTATTGTAGTAAATATCTAACATCAACATGGCGAAGAAAAACGTGGCCCAGAATCCGCTCCATATCAAATAGATCACAGGCTTGAAACACTGAAACGGGAAGGAATTAATCTTTCCGATGTGTGTTCTTTAGTGCGAGATTTTTAAAGATAGATAAGATGTCTATAATAAAGCGCTTTTCAGAGCGAGATTCTGGCTGAGGTGTTCCGAATGCTTTATACTTTGTACTTGTAAATATAGCGTCATTGTAACGTCATTTTCATAAAATAAGGAACCTTCAGAACACCATGGTTTACGGATTATATCTAGCTTTCCGAACTGATTGGTAATATCTCTCATTTATTATCCAGTAGCCTAATGGCGCTCTTCTTATGAGGCATAAAGTTCTCTCTCTAAAAACGCTTTATCTTTAAACATCGTAAAAATCTTAAGTTGCCGGAAAATTCTTGCTCTAAAGAATACACAGCCGGTGTAACTACGTCTAAAAATATATCGTTTATGACAGAAACCAATAGTCGGGTTAGACGTCTTAATAAAGACAAGCAGTTTAAATCATAATAATAATTCTTTCTATACGAGGCTCGAAACTTTCAGTACCCCCTCGTAGACGTTTCTATCAATTTTGTCTCAACCAAATTGTATATAGAAAAATAAATGTTCGATATCGGAATTGTTTGGTCATACACGTGATTGAACGAAGCATTTGGTCGCTTTTCAACGAAAACCTCACAACTGCAGCTAGTTTTGAGCTGAAGTTACGGGGCGTTCGTTGAAAAGCAGCGATTTGATTAGTCCATTCATATTTTGATTGACATGTTCAGTGGCTTCTAGAAACTTGTGACCTACCTGTGCATTCACAAACAGTGATGGGTTCTCATGTGTCAGTCCGAGACATCTCAACGAAAACTGTGCCTTGAATTCCTGTAAACATCCCCTCTTCTCCTCCACGACCATATCTCAATACCTCGTCAGTTGTCCAACACTGGTATTCAGGATTTACAAACTGGAAATATAAATACATGGTGTTAGTTGTTGTTTTGAGACAGACTTCTTAACTGTGTCAAAAAACCAACTGATATCTTTATAATGTATTGTATTTAAATTGAAACGAAGAATAGTGAATTACATGAAATCACTTGTTAATGTGTAAAAATCTTGTGCTAAAATTTGACTGGTCCAACCGGCTCGACTTTGAGTCTAACCTATCGTAAAGGGTTTTATTTCAATTCGAAAATATCAATTATTCAACAAAATTATGTAATGTTACAAAGGTATTGTTACACAGGCATCGATTTTTCGTATTGTCGAAAGCTTCCTTGGCACGGTGGGGATTGTGCATGATGGGATGGATAACGAATACGAAGTATACGGACAAATTTTGCCTCGCTTCAGGTAAGAAATTGTGCAATAATTTTCTTATTTCTGCTCCAATTTTCAAGCGGTTTATTGCATGTACCCCGCATTAGTGAGCTCTTTCCTCGGATATATAACTTGTTTGTAGAATCTTTGTACTTTGTCCATAAATTGATCCCAACCGACCAGAAAAACGACAAAAAATTCAGGCCCATTTTCTAGTCGATTTGGATCGTTTTTTGAGAAAAGTACCGGGAAGTTCCAGATAAATAATACATCTGAGAAAAGGGCGCAGTAAGACGGAGTACATGCAACAAACCGCATGAAAATTGATGCAGAAAAAAGAAAGTTATTGCACAAATTCTTACCTGAAGCGTGGTTAATTTGGCCGTAGTCGTTACCATTTCGCTTTCTGGTCGGTTGGGACAATATTTCGGAAAAAGTATCATGAGTTATCTAATATGTCATACATCCGATGAAAGAGCTCGATAAGGCGGGTACATGCAGCAAACCGCTTGAAAATTGATACAGAAATAACAGAGTTATTGCAAAATGTCTTACCTGAAGCGAGGCGAGTTGGCATCAAATTTTGTGCAAAAAAATAGACTGAGTTATCCGTTATGTTTTGATAAACCGTCGGTGTTGTTATAACATCTCGTAACTACGGTTTGATTCAAGCCGTAGTTATGAGATTTTATAACAACACCAACGAAATACTATTTATTTGTCCGAAATTACGTCACGGTTTACTTGATAAAATCGTTCCCTATTGTCGGTAGTCGTTATCCATCCCATCATGCACAATCCCCACCGTGCTTGGGGCATGTAACAACTTGAATGGCTCTAAATCTTTTCCCAAACACTACCTACGATTCGTTGCGGGAACACCATTTGTCTTATATTTGTACATGTTTTTGATTTCCTAGATGTGTCACATGTGTCAGTAATTGATCTATTTTCCAAAAATAAGGTACTTATGTCGTTGATTTTCATGATTTAAAATGGGGTACATGGTACATAATTACAGTCGACACTCGTTGTGTCGAAGTCGGAGGGGCCGTCAAAATACCTCGACATATCCGGAGTTCGTCTTATCCGATTTTGTTCGGCTTCGATAAAGTAGATATTCGACTGTTTTTTATACTAATTAAGTACGATTATTATTGAAATATAGTAGGAGAAGGAAAGAAATTGCTCGTTTCGAGCAATTTCTATCCTTTTCCTACTATGTTTCAATAGCTATATAGAGTTCGAAATTATTTTGTATGAAAAAATTATGTCCATTGATGAAGACGGGACCAGATTTAAACTTCGACTTAAGCAAAAATTCGACTTATCCGATGTCGACATAACGAGTATCGACTGAATATGATATGCCTTCATAAAAACTACGCATTTGTTATACGAATATAATGAATCTTATGCATTGGATAATGCATATAAATGCACGCTCTCTTCCAACAGGACTGCATCTGTATGTATGTCTGTTTCAATGTAATGATAAGTTAACCCTAATGCCTTTTCCAAACAGTGGTGTCTTTTGACGCGTGAAAATTTATACTGGTAAACGTAATTAAGGGACTTAGAAACTTTAGAGACATATGAATAAAATAGAGATGATCAGTATTTCCTTAATTTGCCTCAATATTGTCTGGGTCATAAAGTACACAGACATGTTTTATCCAGTCTTAGGAATTCAGATGTCTGGGGCAGTTTTCAATTCGGACCATCCTGAAATTTTGTTGATTGGGAAATGATCAAACTTTGCGGATTTGCGTCTGTAGTTGTGCTGTTATGTAGGCCTATGTACTTTCTTCCAAGTCAAAGACGCCAACAGCATCTATTCTAGTCTTTTATCGTCGGCTTCGTTTAACACTTTTCCAAACGGCAAAATTGCAGAACGATCCACTTCAAAAACTACCGCAAATGACAAAATGGAAGTTATTAAAGATAGAATTTGTGTAAAATATGACCCAGAAAATATTGAGACAAAAGGAGAAACTGCTGGTTATCAGCAGTTTCTTCTTTTGTTTCAATGTTTTCCCAGGCCTTTTTAGGGACGTCAAAACCAGGTCTTGTTTAGGAAAGGGTTAAAATGACATAACGACAGCTTATTCAAGAGGTTTTCGAACTAACCCAACGAAATATTGTTAGGAAATAGGAAATAAAAATAGCAAATGCAAGAATTCTTGACAAGTAATCTCGGTCTGAAACATTATAACACATAATTACTGTCAAATTGATGTTTCACGGAGGATCGGGGATCGCTTCAAGTGTTTGTTTCAGACATTTTATTCCTGGACCTTTCAAGGAAATATAGGTGTATTATTGGAGGGACATAATATATGGTGCCCCCCCTTCTAAATTATTAGAGGGTCTGCACCCCCCCCCCCTTCCTGCGCCAGTGACTTTTATTTCATTAAAACATATTCACGTTTTATATCAATGAAAATGAAAAAAAGACTAACAAGAGTCATAAATAAAAAATCTACTAAAGAAAAGATTAATTATTTAATAAAAGATTGATAAAAGGAACACTTAGGCTCATAAATAACACCTGCATCAATATTGCATTGACAAATTAAAATTCTTAAAATAAAAAAAATAGTTGAAAAATGTAGAATTTACATAATGAGACTATAATAATAAAGATATATATACATAGTAAAAAAAGTTTAGCAACAAAATGTAAATATCTTCAGTAGCCAAAATATTTTTGTTTTAACATAAAATCAAACGTTTACACGATAGATTATAGCTAGAAAACACAAACAAATGAATTTTATACCGCCATCGCGTGCGTCTTGCACTCCAGGTGAGCATTTCCGGTTTTCATGTCTGACATGGTATTCATGTGTTTGGAGCATAATTCTAGAAAACATTTAGGCGCGAACATACTCGTCTTTGCCCAGAATGAAAAAGGCCACTAAAAAGACTTTTCTGCAACGCTGTTTGACTACGTCATGGACTTACGTTAGAAGGACGTTATATCGCTAATGTGTTCCTACGTGGCGGAACCGGCGATAAAGATGTCTTTTTAAATTTAACGTATCTCAAAGCATGAGTAATTGTTTGGGGATGCTATATGAGCCAATGTTTATGGTTTTAGATAGTCCCGGTCAAGGACGTCGGAGAAAAACGCCACGAGACGATGACCGCCATAATTTCGTAACGTCAAGGCAAAGATGTTCCATATTCTCACCAAAACTTTGAGAGGCTTCAACAGTAATACCAAAATAGAGTATCCTCATTTACCATCCATGATCGTCTCCACAGACGAAGGGTTACTAGACGTTGACTATACGTTGTAATTTCCCTGACGCTACACCATGAACGTACCAGACCTTACTGGCATAGAGTCCTAAATGCTGTAAGCCTAAACAACATTGATTTTCTCCCATTACCACCATTCTGTTTAATTTACCACCAATAGAGCTCATATGGCGCATTTGGGGGAAGACGTGAACGTGATCCTTATGACGTGAATGACGTTCAGTCTCTTGATAAAGTAGTGAATGTTGATACTGGGTACAAACTTTTTAAGTGGATTAGAAAACGTTTCAATGCTGTTCTTGCTAAAAATGACATTATAACCGATATCGAATTTTATTGTGACTTCTTGTTTTGACCCCCCTCACCTACGTTAAGACACTGTTTCTCAGACAGTATTTAACGTTTCCACAAAGCAACCTTTGAATGTTGTGTGTGAATGCATATGTTAATATATATATAAAGGTGGTGAAATAAATATCACAGAAAATATATGTTTTCAATTAACAAAGTCAGTGTTGCTAAACTTTTTTTACATGGTATATTTGTTATTCTAATGCGTATAACTACCTGATGTATTATCCACTGACAATCTGTATTATCTTTATAGAACAATCACACATCAAACAGTTTATAGAACAATCACACACGACAAACGGTAAATTTTCCCCACCATTAAATCTCTACGGGTGGTGACTATTCGTACTCGATATGCGGTAATTTGTGACAAGGTTCTATAAGTTTTATATGAAATCTGCCGTATCCTTTATAATCCCTTTCCCAAACAGCAAAATTTTAGGGTGATTCACTTCAAAAAACTCCCACAAATGACAAAGAAGATGTTATTAAAGATATAATTTGTGTAAAATATGGCATAGAAAATATTGATCCAAAAGGAGAAACTGCTGGTTATCAGCAGTTTCTTCTTTTGTCTCACTGTTTTCCCAAGCCTTTTTCTATTAGGGACGTCAAAATCAGGTCTTGTTTGGGAAAAGGGTTATTATGCATATGAAGGCAATATGACATGACAAATCATAACATTCGAGCCGTCTTTCTCAAAACAAGGCCTGCTTTTTGCGTCAGTTATAAGTAGATTTTTTTTTTTTTTTTTTTTTTTTTTTTTTTTTTTTTTTACAATGTGGATGTTTGATTTTGTTCCCCTTGAAATAAACAAATGAATCGTCATTAACACACATACCAAAATACCCACCAGGAGCCAAGAACGACCATGGTCAGTTGTGGCGCTAGGTGGCTATTTAGTATGTATTTCATAAGCATCTACATTAAATTTGCATAACTTTTCTGGGAGATGCCCTCAAGACCCACCCCAGCAGAATGGATCCCGCCATCAGACCTCCCCTGATACATTAGGCATGCGTTTTGCGTACACTTTATTTTCGGCTGGCTACGCCAGTGACACACGCTCTGTCATTGCCATCAGGCATTTTATCCTCTGTGGCAACTTTCATATTGGGACAGTCTGATGTATGTATTTTCTAATTCTGATCTGCATAACAAACCATCTGATTGGACGAGACGTATGTCTCGGCCAATCTGATTGTTTTGTAATATTACCATTGTTCTCGGAATTAGACTGCTTAGTGTACACCAACCCATGCATTCGGTTCTATAAATTAAGTTATTTCCAACTGGTAACTGTGGTAAGGTACATCTTACCATTTTCTTCTACGTTCTTTCGTTCATTATGTCCGTTCCTTCCAAATTTTTACAAAAAATATAGCCTACAATAATTTGAACTATCAATACTGCGTTTTTGCCATGCATTCATATAATTATATGAAACTATTTTAACTCTAAAAGGGCAATGTTTTCCGTTTATTCACGAAAACCACTTTGTTTGTCATGTAGCATATCGTCGGTGTTAATGCAAAACCTCTTATCTCATCTTTTGGAAAGATTTTAAAAGGGTAGAAATATTTTTTAAGAACTTTTCCGCACTGAAAGGTTTTATTTGAAGTTCGGACATATTGTTCACAAACAATGTGTTCCCAGCAAACATTTCAGATCGGCCCGATATTCACAGAAATGTCGGCCCGATGTCGGCTCTGTTACACCAAACACTATCCATCCGGTATTCATAATCTTCCCGATATCGGCCCGACTTTGGTCCGTTATCTGAGAAAAAGTCATATTTCAATCTGATATTGACCCGACATCGGTCCGATATCGGCAATAAGTCAAAATATCCCAAACCCTGAAAGAACTTTCTCAACTGGATATACAAGATTTTACTTTGAAAATTGCAAAAATCGACATACGAGGTTTTGCATTTACACCGACGATATTAAGAAGTTCGGCGAGTTCTAGTTGTCACAAGGGACAGCTCCCCGAGTATAGGCCTACGTAACATAATTTGTGATCACCCGGTGTATCTAATGCCGCAATATTACGACACATTCTGATTAAAATCCTGTGTAACCTTTCAGTAGCATCTGAGACCCACCCGTTAGGGAGTCATCTTCAATGACCTTTCCCTCTGACCAATCAAATCAACGCTTTCAAGATTCAGAACTACGTGTTTACAAGCGCTTGTCGTCGAAAACCATACACAGCAAGTGTTTTGATTAGATAGATTAAAAATAGGTATTTTCGGAAATCCCGGGGTCGGCGAAGGTGCCATCCTACTGGTGAATCTCAGATGTTACTGTATGAAAAAATATGAAACATCTTGCTTAAATCAGATTGCATTACGACATAATCATATCCCACCAAACTTAATCCGTGACGGCTTAATTTTCGTGAACAAGCTATAATCGATTCACTATTAAACGAGAATAATTACAGTTGAACTGCTTTATCAAAACAACTGAAATTATTCTCGTTTAACTTTGAACGTATTATAGGGCCGTTACAGTTGTCGCCACATCGTATGGCACGTGTTTATGTTTTGTTTAACGTTCAATTACATTTGAACAAAGTATAAACATTGTGCCATACGAGGTGGCGACAACTATAGTTGAGCGTTTGCCTGAGTGGGGTCATTACATGTGCAGATGTCACGAGTTAATGTTGGTGCACTATAATCGCACTTTTCGCCCTTTCAATAATTCGCGTTTAAAAATAGTCCGGCAGATATTACCCATTTTTTAGCTGAACCTTGGAGTGGAGTATAAAGTTTTTTTCTTTGCTGATTCTTGAAGTAGACACCCTACTGTTAGAGATTCCGACGGGTGCCATCGTGTCACCCTTTAGCATTTTGAAAAATTCAAGATGGCCGCCAAGATGGCGGAAATTACTTAAATAATCGATTTAAGGGTTTTAAATTCATATGAGAACTGATATATTTTAGGTAAAATATATTTAATACACTTATTGTTGCTCTAGGAATGAAAAACGATAAAGACAAGACATATATATATCATTTCAGTTGACATTTTTGTGTAATTTACGTTACATTACGGGACAATTGTTTCATTTATTCACTTATCCACTATTATATGGACATAACTCAGTCAAACACAACAGCGCGTGGTCTTGTTATCAATTCATTCCCTTTATATTTTGTTGAGAGCCAAATATGGGTTGTATGAATGTAATTCAATTGATGATTTTGTGTAACTTACGTTACATTATGGCATAATTGGTTTCACATATTCACTATAATACTACCATTAGGCCATAAGTTTTTTTTGACACAACGGCAAAATGTTTGTTTATCAATTTCTTTACTAGACACTTTTTCAACAGCAATTCCAAGGTTTTATACATGTATTATGTAATTTACCTTACCATAATATTAGCACATACCTTCATTTATTTACTTGTCTACTATTATGTATCCACAAATCTGCCATAAATCATTTAAACACAGCAGTGAATAGTTTGCTTATCAATTGTTTTACTAGAAGATTATGTCAAGAGCAAAACAGCAGGTTGTATAAATGTATTATGTAGCTTACGTTACCTTAATTTCATGTATTGTTACATACATACTTGTTGTCGCCACTGATGCACACATATTATGTTTTATACAGAGCAAAGTAGTGAACTAAGTGCACACAATCGTAAATAAGTAGGTCACATCGATCTGGTGTTGGCACAATGATACACGACAAAGCTTTGGGTCACGGCGCATCTACACAACAAATTTGGCGCCCCTTACATTAAACAGTACATGAGCTATTTAGCGGAAGAAAATTTCTAACTAAGAGCAACCAAAGTGAAAAGTATGTGATAGCAACCTACTTTTGGTATGGGACCACATCAAAATTGGTCTCTGTAGGTCAAATTGTGTACGAGATATGGAGTGGACCAGAGGCGGACGGACCCGGCAACCTTACGCCCCACCAATTGACCAAACGCCGGCTGTCAATCAAAACCATCGATAAACCCATGGATGATTAGAAAAATGCTACACACTCATTGTTTGTCTTAAATTCTTCATTGGGCGGAACGATCTATCGATTGGCGTTTTGTCAATTAAGCCTTAGAGTTACAGAGCACACCTCCTCGGCATGTGCTTTGTAACATCCCAATCTATTCTTAGTACAACTGCATTTAGTGGAAAAACTAGGTCCATCTCTTGCACTTTGACATTTTATCATTTTGAAGAGCAAGACCATCAACTTCGAGGTCAATCAGTGATACTGGTATGTTACTTAAGCTGTATTGTCACGTTGCATGCAGTACTTAGTTGGTAGCATGTCAAAAGCTAGTACCATTCTCTCCAGATACAAGCATTTTAATACAATGATAAAAGGAATCAATCACAAAGTTGGAAACACACTCTCTCACAAGATCAACTAGACGTGGGATCAAGGGATCAAGTGCTAGTACAACTGATTGTCCCCAAGCCGAGTGTGTAGCTCTAGCTCCTGGAAATACCGATTTCTCGAAAATGATAAAATGGCAGTGAGGAAGTGACGGACCATATTCTTCAACTAGATGTAGTTGTGCTATGCTAGAAAGAGATGTGCATTGCTTAGTAAATGCCAAGGAGGAGTGCTATGCAACAATGAAAGCATAAAAACAGAGAAATACAAATACACAAGGAAATCTATTGTTTTATAGAATATGTATGCAATTTTGGCCCCTTAGCAATGTACCACGTGTATTATACAAAACGTTGACGGAGAAAAATACATATCATCTTTTAATTAGGTTGGTTTTGTTCATTGCAGTTTAACGCCATTTTCAACTGCTATAGTCATATCCCGACGATTGGTGCACCTCAGCATGAACTCTTTTCGTTTCTCATACCAGTACTATCACAACATCTTAACCAAACCTCCGGATGCTTGCCCATATAGGTTAACGATAGAAAAGCATTGGCGGGAGACATTTTGTTCTGAAAGGATACCGGTATTTGCCGCGACCGGGGATCGAACCCTGGACTAACGGAACAATGTAGAGAAGCACCTTACATTTTATACACATCATTTACAAAGAATGTTAATTTTGATCAGCGCAGTTATTTAGTTTCTTCAAGTCGCCAAGAAAAAATGCTGGGGTATTATCGTATACTCTTTTTCAGGCGATAGGGCAGCCTACGAACGTTTCTATTCCGCTCCATATCTCCTGCACTATTTTACCTAGAGAAACCAAATTTAATATAAGACGCGCCATGACCAACAGAAGCATTATGTACCAAAACGATGTCACTGTGACCTACTGTTCACTTTGAGTCTAATTTACCTAGTTCGAAGTTCCCTTCTGTTTCATTTCTCATGTACTGTTTGATCTAGAGATACCAAATTTAATGTGCAAATGTTCATTGACTAAACGCTATATCATATACTAAAATCAGGATAGAGTGACCTACTTTTTGTGCTTAACTTTGAAAAACCCTTTCCATTCCATTTCTCGTGCAATTTGACATTGAGACACAGAATGTAGTATATGGATGAGTCATGACTCAGGCAAGGTTTGTCATGCACCAAAAGTAGGTCACTATGCACTTCTTTTTATGCTAAGTCGTGTGCGATTTAGGCCGGTAGAGCTCTTCCAGAAGAGAGTGGTTCCCGCCTCTGATACACTACGTTGTAGAAAAAATACAACGTAGTCTATCAGAGGCGGGAACCAGACTAGCGCTACCTCTTCCAGAAGACCACTTCTGGCCTAAATCGCACGCGGCTCTAGTCAAGGGATTTTCATTTGCCAATACTAGTCCTTGTGCCCTAATTGGATACGTTTAATTCACTATTCTTTTGTGTCTAGAACATGATGGGTTTGTGAATCAGCGACTACAGGTTTGTCTTGTTTAGATTACTGTTAACTTTACTTTAGCCCACTATAACCAGCTGTTGGGGGTATTCTGTTCCATTTATGATAATTATTTTTTATGAATATGTAACAGTACACGAAAAAAGGTGGCGTAAATTACATAATTCGTTTATACAACTGTTGTTATGCTCTTACCAAAAGATAAATGAAGCTAATATGCTAATATCAAGGTAACGTAAACTACATAATACATTTATACAACCTGCTGTTTTGCTATTACAAAAAGCTTTAAAGGGAATGAATTGATAACCAGACCGTACACTGTTGTGTCTAAACGATGTATGGTTAAATAATAGAAGATAAATGAACGAATAAAGCTAATATGCTGATATCAAGGTAACGTAAACTACATAATACATTTATACAGCTCTTATTTTGCTCTCACCAAAAGATTCAAGTGAATGAATTGATAACAAAACCACTTATTGTTGTGTTTAAATGACTTATGTCCAAATAATAGGGGATATGTGAATAAATGAAACAATTTACCCATAACGTAACGTAAATTACACAAAAAATATCAACTGAAATGGTAGAAATATGTCTTATCTTTATTGTTTTTCATTCCTAGAGAAACAGTAAGTGCATTAAAGATAATTTACCTAACATTTATCAGTTTTCAAATGAATTTAAAACCCTTATATTGACTATTTAAATGATTTCCGCCATCTTGGTGGCCATCTTGAATTTCTCAAAATGCTAAAGGGTGACACGATGGCACCCGTCGGAATCTTTAACAGTAGGATGTCTACTCAAGGAATCAGCAAAGAAAAAAACTTTATACTCCACTGCAAGGTATAAGTGGATATCTGCCGGACTAAAAGGGAAGTGTGCAAAAGTAATAGAGGGGAAGAAGGCTGTGTCATTCCATAGGCTACAGCAATTTTGCTATTGCAAAACTATTTGTCTGTAAAATTTCTCACTTTTAAATCAGTAAAATATTATAATCAACCACAGTGGAGATTGTGCATGATGGGATGTATAAGGACTATACGGACAAAAATAATATCGATTCTGGTCAAATATTTTCCAATCTAACTTTTTTTATTTCTGCTTCGAAGTTGCATGTATCCCGCCTTACTGAGGTATTGCCTAAGACAAATGGATTATTTGTTGAACCCGTTTTACTTTTTTTCAAAATTTGATCCCAACCGACCAGAAAACGAAATGATAACGACTATGGCGAAATTAGCAACGCTTCAGATAAGAAGTTGTACAATATCTTTCTTACTTATGGGTCAATTTTCAAGGGGGTTTGTTGCATGTGCCCTGCGTTACGAAGCTATTTCATCAGATTTATGACTCATTTGAAAACTCCTCATACTTTTCCCATAAAATTGATCCCAACCGACCCATCTGAATTCTTTGTCGTTTTTCTGGTCGGTTGGGATCGATTTTTGCAAAGAGTGCAAGGAGGTTTCAAGTAAGCCATACATCAGAGGAAACGGCTCAGCAAGGCGGGGTACAAAGAAAAAGCAACTCAATGGACCGGATGTCCTTCAGTGATATGGGTCGGACTGTGGGGCTTATCGAAAGCAACCTCGATATGAATAAGACAAGTGCCCTTTTCAGTGATGTGTGCATGTTTCATAAAGGTTGCTCATGATACTGCCAAATGCATTAACTGTTTTCCGATTGCATTCTGTATTGCGAATCTTATGGACATCAAACCGTGTGAAAATGCACCACAGAGCATGGCCCTCAGAGTCCACCATACAAAACATTATTAGTTCACTTGTACATGTTTTGACAGATGACATGTCTCCTGCACGAATTTAGCATGTCAGTAATGGACGTTTGACGCATGTAAACTAAAAGAGAGGATTTAAAATTTTGTTTACAAACTGCATTTTAGTGTTCTTTTAGCACGTATTATATTCCGTAGAACACCATAAAGCATTCAAAAGTGATGATATGCCGACATTGTTGTTAAATGCATCTGCTGTTTTCCTGTTGCTTCTTTCTAACGAATTATATGACCCCGAAAACCATGTCAAAGAGCACCAAAGATTATGACCCGTACAGTCTACCATACAAACTATAATCATTCCACGTGTACCTTTATTGTCGAAAGACATGACTTATGAATCAGTTATGCATATCGTTAACATATCCTTGACGCCTACAGTATGCTTCTGGAGAGGATACAAAGTTATGTTTATAAACTGGATTTTTTGTTCTTTTTATAGCCCGAATTGTAATCCGTAGAACACCATTAAATCATTCAAAAGTGAAGATCGATCGACATCTTTGTTAACAGTCAACAAATATCACTCACATTTGATGCGCAGATCAATTTAAATTGGAGAAATGTCTAATGTAATCACAAGACGTTACAATAAGTTTTGGCACAAATACCAGGCAACCGGAAGTGTGGCAGACATACCTAGGCTACTGAGAAGTCTTGAATGACACCTGAGTACTAACCCAGATGGCTACAACTCAATGAGGGCTCGTTGTCAATCAGGGTTATTGACGCAAAGGGATGTCACATCTCTTACTTACAGTTTACCTTTCTGATGTGAAAATGTAGACGTGACAGTGACCCTTTTCAATTTTCAATTTAGTCATGTTATTGTCAAAGGTCCTTGGTGAAATTTTGCCATCTTCTGTGGAAATGGTTAATCTTTCTTATTTGAAAATTTCAAGTCCCTGTCTAAAATATTAATGGAGTTATATAAATTTACGTGCCATGGCGGTTTAGAAGATCTGTTCAGTGTATATTAAGATAGGGAAGACATTCCAGATTTAGAAATTTACATACAATTGAAAAGTGTCGGCCCTAGTCTGGCTGCGCGGACTGCGCAGACTGACTAGGGTCGATATTTTTCACACTTGCTTTAAGGTCCCTTTTAGCGTTATGCATTGTATTTAGATTTGAGAAATTCAAAATATGTAGGGATCAGCTGCATTTTGTTCTGAACTCTATGTTTTCCAAAACCACGTCTTTAACCCTTTCGAAGAAAATTCTTTGTCTTAAGGACCAATTATTGTGATCGTTTAGAAACCTCTGGAGAAAGGAGACACAGTTAATTCTTTCCCAAACGGTAAAATTTTGTACTAAAGTCAAAATTCAAATTCAAGTGTGTTGCAGGCGACAATTTCAAATAGACGAAATTTGCCATTGTTTGGTCTTTGGGGGCAGAAAACATTGTGGTAAATTAAGAAATTGCTTGTGTAACCAATATCTTAATTTTCCACGAAGTTTTCAAAAGCAATCGTCTTTTGGGGAGTCAGAAAACGTCCCTTTGTGGTGGGTTTAAGATTAGCAGGAAGTTCCTGCTGTCCTCGTGAATTTGCACAATTTATCATTTTTTTCTGATTCAATTCACTCTTTTTTTAATTAAAAATGTTGTAATTCATTGTAGGGTTTATTGACGTCAACTTTCGCAAACAAAACCTGCTTTGATACCAGAAGAATAGGGGACCCCCTGGCCCCACGACTGCGCATGCGCGAAATGACATAACGGTTCCATGACATAATCATTCTTAAACTTTGGGTCACTTACGCAATACGGAGAGGTCACTTCCTGGCGTCAATTACGAAATAATGAGAGGTCACTTCGGTTCTTTGACGTCACTGACGAGATACGTCATTTCGGTGCTTCGTAGTTCAGCATCACGACTAGAAAAGCATTAAATTAAGATCGCTTAGAGCAATAACGGTGTATCGCGAAATTGTCAATATGTCGATAGATTTAACGCGTTGAAGATGACAGTTAAATACAGGTAAATGCACTCAACCGTTGATTTGACAACTGTACAAAGCCCGTAAAACTTAACGCACTCCCAAACTACGGAATGTTAATACAATTTATAGCAGAGAAAAAGTATTATCTCCGTTTATATTGTACTTTTAATCATTATAGTAGGTAAACAATGAAGGCAAAGGTCACTAATGCCGATAATCAGCATTCACTCCTTTTTGCCTCAATCTGTTCTTCAATATACAATTGATATCTTCGATTTGCCTTCTGAATTATATCGGATCATAAATGTTGGAATCAAATAATACGGTACTCGGAACGGCGACCATTATTATAGAAACAACAAAAAACAACAACAACGAGTACCCCTTTGTGCGTATTTATTTCTTTAAAATACATGTCAGAGTCTGTATACAATAATGTTTCCATGTATATTATTCCACGGTCTACTATACACTTTAAAAGTCCGCAGACGTTCGAGTCTTGAATATGCTAACACATTATCCAATATTCGTTCTTTCAATCGAAACATTTTAATAATCACATAAATGAAAAATGTATCTCATTTGTGTTCTATCTGTAAAAATCGACAAAATTGTATTTATCCAAAAAATAGAATTGAAGAGAACAAATAAGAGAATGAAATCTATTTGAATCACAATTTTTCTGTCAAAATCGGATTCATGGTAAAAACGTTATTAAATGTTGAAATTTCAAACTTGATTTTCTCGAAGGTTAGTAAGAACGATCTAGATCTAATATTAATCGTTTCCCAAACGACAAAACTTTGGAGGTGATGCTATTCAAAAACTGCTACAGAATAAGGAATGGACTTTAATAATAATAGTAAAGATTTGCGTACAATTTAGCTAAGGAAATATTGAGACAAAAAAGAAATGTTTGTTTTCAGCAGTTTCTTCTTTTGTATCAATGTTTTGCCGAGCTTTTTTTCAGTTAGGGACGTTAAAACCAGGCATTGTTTGGGAAAGGGTTAAGGCGAAGACTTCCTTAAATTTTTTAGCGTCAATTACGAATTAGTTAGGGTCATTTCCTGAAAAACGCACCAGTTACGGACTGGTAAAGCGTTAGTTTTCGATAAAAAATCGTTTAATGCAATAAACGCGTATCACATATCGCAAAATCGCCGATAGGTAGATAATTTTAACGCGTTTAAGATTGCCGGTTTTATACAGGTAAGTCGTTATTGCACGCGAGTTTTATACGCAAATGACAACTTAAAACAGCCCGCGGTAAAGTTGACCAAAACTAGAAATGCATAAGACTTGCCATGTAGAGTATAAAAAGCTCGATTTTTATCGATAAATATGACAATCGCTGAAGTGTGATTTTAGCGGACTACTTTTATCGATTTTTTGTGGACGTCGAGTAAAATATTGGTAAGTTTGTTTATTTTACTATTTTTTCCAAGTGGGAAAAAGGCTGCATTCGTCACAATGATTCATGTAGATAAACTTTTTAAATGGGTTCACTTTTTCCTACTAAAAGATGATTAGATTTTTTTTTTAATTCGGGCAATCGTATACGAGTTTTTGTGTGTTAAAATGGTAACCAAATTAGTAGACATTGTCATATATCCGTTTCATTAATCCTTTCCCCAAAACAGACCTGGTTTTGATGACCCTATTAGAAAAGACACGAGGAAACATTGAGGCGAAAGAAGAAATACTGGTAATCATCATTTATCTCCTTTTTACCTCAATATTTTCTGTGTTTTTACAAAAATGCTGCCATAACTGACATCTACTTTGTCATCCCATTTTTTACCGTCTGATAATGGGTTAAAACAAAACGGTAAAATTGAGACCGGGGTCAACCGTTTCAAATTTCCAAACGTTTTTATCCATTGCCGAATGACAAAAATATGGCCTCAACTCAGAGATGTTGCAGACGCCATTTTTAAGTGAAACATATGTCATAGGAAAATGTGTCTTAATATATATTTTTTTTAATTTGTCCGAAATTCTACGATTTACGCGAGAAATACATAAAGAAATTTCACCTTAATTTGCCAACTTTAAATAAATTTGAACTACTTATGAATATTAAATCAACAAAAATACCTAACAATCTTGCTAAGTTTATTTATGCTGTAAATAAGGTGCGCGCACTTGACTTGCCGAATAACTAGACTATAGCAATTATTACAAATATACCTAATTTTACACAACCATCGATTTGATATCTTCTCTTGAAAATGTTATTCGTATCATAATGTAATTTGTGTCATTGTTCCCGCGTATGTTGAATTTGTTAAAATTTGTATTGTAGGCTATAAACATGCATATTGCTGTTTCATGCGGAATAAAATGTTATGTTATGTGTCTTGATATAGAAGTTATTTTACTCTCATTTCTTGTTAATGTAAACGTTTTTACCAAAACTTTGCTTTTTGTTATGCTGACCGAGCATGAGGAAATTCAAACCACTGATAATGTATGAAAAATCCAACTACTATCGAGAATTTCTGCTTTTACTGATCACGCTTCCGAAAAACGAAAATATGTTATAAATTCCGACGTTTCTTCTTTAAAAATATTCAACTTTAGCATCTACTCTTTGTTAACTATTATTACAATGTCTGAAGTGTCTTGTATTGCTATCACATACATATATGTTATTTGTATATTGTCTTGACCATAATTTATCAAGGTTCGAATTTCAACTAGAATATTAGCATTTTGCTAGTCACAAATCAAAATTGCACGTGATTATTTCTACAACAAGATTTTTTGCAAGTGAAATAAATTGAGAGAAAATGAGATATTAAAATTAATACACATTTCTCTGCGACATAATTGTGATTTTTGAATAGCAATAAATTTTGTGCTAAAAATAGACCTCGGTTGCCGTTATGTTTTGATAAACCGTCGGTGTTGTTACAAAATCTCGTAACTACAGCTTGAATCAGGCCGTAATTACAAGATTTTATAACAACACCTACGTGATACTATTCATTTTTCTTAAATAACGTCACTGTTAACTGGTTAAAATCGTTCCCTATTCTGTGAAAATATCGTGATTGTTAAAAATGCTTTCCCCCTCAGTGAATTCATCTTATTTATAAATGGTTTCAAAAGCCACTTGCATAATATTGCATGTCAAATTGAAGGAATTTCTAGCTTTGTTAAATCATATTGTAAATGGTCAAAGGCAACTTGCCGATTTACCATTAAAGTTTACACCTAATGTATAAATCACACACTATTTATAATATATGTACTATATATGTACTACATGTCATGTGAAAATGGCTTAATGTATGATGCCTTATTCCGTTTTGCTTCTTGTGACAAACACTTATTCGGGGAGCATAATTCGTCCATGGCGGCTCTTGTTTTTCATTTTAAAAAATCTTCAAGCTACTTTCAAGAACAGAATGTATGTTTTAAAAGTAAATGACCAATACCCATAGAAATATTAACTACTAGTGTCAGCAATGTGTAACATCAAAATCAAAGTCTCGAATGTACTACAATGAATATCCATATGAATTGTTCCCAATGCTTTTGTCTTTTTTGGATCAATCATTAGTAATTAAGCAAATGATATAGTACCGAGATATACAAATTATCGTTCTATGTACCAGTTCTATTTTTTCATTTTTGTCGTCTGAGCTAGTCTTACAATTTCAATAGATATTACGCTCTCATATTTCATTACAGTAGATTACGTTACTCTGAAACCAGGTTTAATACTTTCGAATATAATGTATTTAAATTATTCAATGTTTTCTTGTTATATTCCCTAACATATAGTTTTTATTGTTTCATAGACAGATGATAATGATACAAACAATTTGTAGATAAACTATAAAATCAAAATATTAATATTTTAAGGAAAACCACATGAAAATGAAAATGACAATTGATATTCAAAAGAAAATGGATAATAGATCTACAAACTTTTTGTTTCATATTTGTGTTTGTTTAATCAACTACCTTAAAGCTAAACTGTTAATTGAACAACCGCCCGACAACAGAGGTTGGGTTTGGTCTTTTATGAGATCAACTCTGAATTAGATAACACGTTGTCTGTAAGGAACATTATTAAAAACTTCCACCCCTCTGTGACACGAAAATTTTTAACTGGCGCGCTTTAATTGACTTTTGGATGAAACGGCCTACGTGAGTTGACCAATCAGAAATCTTCTTTTTCAATCTATCAGTCCTCGACCAATCAAACGTCTTTATATTTTTACCCATCAAATCTTACATTGAAAACGAGGCTGAATGGAAAAGTATATAAGAGCAGGTTTGTTTACTATTCGTCTCTCTAATTTCAGAACTGGAACTAACAACATGAATGCTTTCGAAGCTACCTTGGAAATTATGGTGAATTCTTTCACCGATGCCGAAGAATTGATGAACTTTGCGGCGACGATGGGCATACAAGATTATCCTGTAGTGAGGTTCCGGCTATTTCAATTACATAATCGACAGTACGGCAACGAATTCGTAACCGAAGAATTGGACGACATTCTATTGCACCTAGGGGGACCGATGAATGGAAGCGTTACTAACGATCACACTAACGATGATTTGGAACTGGCTATGGAATTCATTAGCAGAGAAGAGGAGAAAGAAGGTGCCACTGGTGTCGGAGAATGCAATCCCCCAAGGCTACAGATAGGGGGTGGGGAAGAGCCACAAGCTGGACCCTCTGGATTGAAGTATACTATGAGGAAAAAAGGTGAGAGGACTTACGCTAAAAACGCGGCGGTAGATCGTACGTACAAAGTAAAGATCGACGCAGAATATAGCGGGCAAAAACTTCAAAACGTAAGACAGGGGCTTCACCAAATGTTCGAAGATGTGTTGGTTCAAGCCCGGGATAATTTGGCGGGCAACGATTTGGGAAGGGTCGTTATTCATCACGAAAGTCTTCAAGATCCGATCGTCGTACCCCTCCAACGTTGGGACCAGTTAAACGCTGATAGGGTCATGACAGTTATAGAAAAAGTCCTCGATAGTAACAAAGATCTCAGCATTGACGAAAGTTTTGAAATCTCCGTAGGTTCGATAGAGATGCCAAAAGGGGGCACCAGACGAAGAATTATCAACATTAAAGGGGAAGATAACTCGCTCCATTTAAAATCGTCGGTCGTAACCATAACAAACGATGATCAACTATGTATGGCGAGAGCGATAGGAGTGAGCTGGGCAAAATTAAGGAAATGTTCGCAGGAAGAATGGAAAGAGATCACAAAAACAAGGAATAAGAAATCTAATTTAGAACTCATTCTAGAAAATCAGAGAGTACCGGACAACTTTTTCAAAAAGATTCGATCAAAAAACAAGGGACGAACAACGACAGTTAGCGGTGGCTATCAGTCTTTTGGCCGGGGTACCAATGGACAGACCCGCGAGTCTCAATGACGTAGAAGCGTTCGAAAAGGTCCTCGGAGTGCGAGTGATGGTGGTAAGTGCCAGGCTTGGCAATAAATTCATTACCAGCGCCAGCAACGACCAGCGTCCCTGTATTTACATTTACTTAGTGGACGACGATCATTTTCACGCCATTACTAGCATAACGGGCTTTTTCAGCGCAGGGTACTTCTGCAGTAAATGCCTCAAACACTTCAATAATAGAGAGAGACACCAGTGCGACACATACTGTATCGTGTGCAAGAAAGGCGAGTGTTCCAAAACAGACAACGTCATCACCTGTCAGAATTGTAACATGGAATGTCGATCCACGGAATGTTTCGATCGTCATCGTGAACAACCCTCGGGTCTTAATCGGCAGCGAGACGATGACCAGAGTAAAGAGTTATCACAATGCGAAACTTGGTGGAAGTGTCCCACGTGTTACAAAGTCATCAACAGAACGAAGAGGGAAGAAAAAGACCATCGATGCGGGGAATACCTTTGTTCATCGTGCCACACCTACGTTCTCGATGGCCACTTGTGTTTCCTCAGAGCTACGCCCTACAAGAATACCGCGTCAAAATTTATCTTTTTCGATTTTGAATGTAGTCAAGACCAACGACAGGAATGCGGCGAAGGCTACAAACCAACTATATGCGAGCACACGCCAAAAGACCCGTGTAAATCGTGCCTAAAATGTCAAAACTGCAAAACGTCCTGGTGCGGAAAGGCAACTCATCGACCCAATTTCGTAGTAGCCCAGAGCGCGTGTGACGAATGTAAGGAAGGCTCCCTAGACGTACCTTGTAAAAACTGCGGGAGTCGATGTGCCAATTGTAAACAGAGAAAGGAGGACGAGGAGGGGGTACAATGCCTACCGGGTTGCGGACAGCGAGAAGTTATCTTTGAAGGAGACGATACGTTAAACGAGTTCGGAAAATGGTTGTTCTCGCCCCAACACAGTTATTATAAAGTCGTCGCTCATAATATGAAAGGGTACGACGGTTATTTTCTTCTCGAATACCTAATAGATCAATCGCTAAGGCCGGACAAAATCGTATACAGCGGATCCAAGATAATGTTTATGACAGTCGGAAAAGGACTGCAAATGACTGTCATAGACAGCCTCAATTTTCTGCCCATGAAACTGTCCGACCTTCCTGAAACGTTTGGATTGACTGAACTGAATAAAGGATGGTTCCCCCACTACTTCAACACGCGTGAGAACCAACGATATAAAGGACCCTTCCCTCACACTAAATATTACGGCGTAGATTTCATGGACACAAAGGACCGAAAGAACTTTTTGATATGGTACGACGAAATGAAATCGGAAGAATTTGACTTTAGATCGGAAATGGAAACCTATTGCAGAAGTGACGTAGACATTCTTAGAAGGTCATGTTTGTTGTTTAGAGACTTGATGAAGAATGCCACCAGTAGCACGGCTTTCATGAAAGTCAAGAAAGACAAGCAAACTGTGATGGAAATGTGCCCCGTCTCGATAGACCCTTTCAACTTCGCGACAATCGCCTCCGTATGTATGGGTGTTTACAAAACGAAATTTCTAAAGGAGGAGTGGAAGGTTAAATTAAACGATGACGAAGAATGGATTCCAGCAAGATACGTCGATGGTAATTTAGAAATTTTCAAAGACAACGAGTGGGTAAAGGAAGGTGAACTGGGCGAAGATAAAATTAGACGAAAACGATTCATCAAAACCCCCATAGCCAAAGTACAACCGTTGACAAAGGACCAGTTTAGTAAAGAGTCTATTCAGTGGTTAGAATGGATGGCCAAACAACAGGGTCTACGTATACAGCATGCGATGAATGTCGGAGAAAAGACGCTTCCAGGGACCAGATACAAACTCGATGGGTATTGCGCAGAAAACAATACGGCCTACGAATTCCATGGTTGCGTTTTTCACGGTTGTCCCGCATGCTTCCCCGACCAAGACACGGTTCACCCGTTAACCAAACAATCAATCAAGGAACTCTACGCTGTCACGCAGAAGAAACGAAAGTATATAGAAGGGTTAGGGATGAAGTACGTATGCGTTTGGGAACACGAATTTCGAGACCAGTTACGAAACGACGAACGATTACGAACCTTCGTAAATACGCTGGACATCACAGAGCGATTAGATCCGAGAGAGAGTTTTTTCGGGGGACGCACCAATGCCAGTCAACTTTATTATAAAACGAAGAAAAAAGAGACAATCAAATACGTCGACTTTACGAGCTTGTATCCGTGGGTGAAGAAGTATTGTAGATATCCCGTAGGTCACCCAACAATCATCACGAAGGACTTTGGGGACATAAAGGACTATTTCGGCATTGCGAAGGTGAAAGTCTTACCACCAAGAAAGCTATATCATCCTGTCCTACCTTACAGGTCTAATGGCAAATTGAAATTTTCTCTGTGTCGGACCTGCGCGGATACCGAAAATCAAAATCCATGTACATGCTCGAACGAAGAAAGGGAGATAACTGGTACGTGGTGCAGTCCCGAAATAGAAACTGCCGTAAGGTTGGGGTATCGAATCGTAAAAATATACGAAGTTTACCACTGGAATGAAACTACTAAATATGATCCAACGACCAGAGACGGAGGTTTGTTTTCCAATTATATAAACACTTTTCTAAAATTCAAACAAGAGGCGAGCGGTTTTCCAGACTGGATCGATAGCATTGATGATAAGAACGAGTATGTAGCGCAATATTTACAAAAAGAGGGAGTATCGATGGATCGAGCAAACATCAAGACAAACCCGGGATTGAGAGCTCTGGCTAAATTGTGTCTCAACAGTTTCTGGGGTAAATTTGGTCAGAGACTCAATATGAAACAGACTAACTTTTTCCACGAAGGGGAGGCAAACGAATTCTTTAAGATGCTCACCGATCCGATGAAACAACCGATGGATTTCCACATATTATCAAACGACATGATTCAAATTGAATGGCAGTATAGAACTCATTGTCAGCCAGGAGACAACAAGACTAACATATACCTCGCAACCTTTACGACATGTTGGGCCAGGCTTAAACTCTACAGTGTTCTAGAACAGCTAAAAAGAAGATTCCTTTATTATGATACGGATAGTGTTATCTACGTGAGTCGACCTGGAAAGTACGATCCACCCCTAGGCGATTATTTGGGAGAACTGACCGACGAGTTGAAAAGTGGACAGCACATTGTGGAGTTTGTGTCTGCTGGCCCTAAAAACTACGCGTACAAAACCAACGAAAACAACGTAAAATGTAAAGTGAGAGGATTTTCATTGAATTACAAAAACAGTCAATTGATTAATTTTGATAGCGTGAAAGGTATCGTGATTAGTCAAAGTAAGAATCGTTCAAGAAATGTGAATTATAGAAAATTGTGTTACAGAAAATTATATTATAGAAAACTAACTAATAGAAAACTAACCAGAAAAACATGTAGACAAAGTTGTGTAAAAGAAAAGATAACTATAACAAAGCCCAGAAAGATATGTAGAGACAAACGGAAACGAAAATTGTACAATAGAGAAGAAAACAAAGACTATCAAATGGTGTATACCAAACGAAGAAGAATAGGCGGATTTGACACTGTACCATACGGATTTTAAATATTGTATATAACGTATTGTAAATATGTCAATAGATTATTGTGTGATATTTTTTGTCTACGCCTGAAAGAATTTGTCACGCGCGTTAAAGTATTTGTTATACGCGTTTCAATTTCTGTCATTGTTAGTTTCATTTTATGCACATTTGCGCGGATTTTTATATATAGAACATTTACATTTTTGTTATACGTATTTTACTTTTTGTCCTCGTTATATTTGTTTTGTCATCTTTATATTCGTTTTCGTCATTGCTGGTATTAGATTTTGTCAAATGTTTTATTAATTTGTTGTATATGATGTAAATAAAAGTTTGTAAGAAGAAGTATGTCTTGTCCCATTAGTTACGTTCCCAAGATCGTAAGAATATGAATACGAACGAAGATATCACGCCCGAAAGGGAAACCTTTCTCCATTTACCGCACGACGAAGAGAACCGTTCTACCGGAGAAAAATGGCATTTATTAGGTACCCGAGTACCCCAGTCTGAAATTGTCTACTTCTGCCAAATGTTGATTGTGTACATCATTATTATTACTTCCATCGTAAACTTAACCCTACAAAACGGAAGTAGCGAGCTGTGGATCAGTTTGTTGAGTAGCTGTATCGGTTACGCTCTTCCCAGCCCTAAACTTAAAAAATGATGACATCACTACCTTTCGAACCGTGTTCTAGTATGTGTATCAGTGGTCAGACAGGGAGCGGCAAAACGCAATGGGTTTACAAATTTTTGAAAAACCTAGATAGTATGTATACGAAAGACCCACCATCGCGCATATTATACTGCTACGGTATACACCAGGATATATTTGATGATATGGAACGGTTTATTCCACATTTTCATAGTAAAGAAGGCCTCCCAAATCCCGAAGAGCTCGATGACTTTACCCGCGATCGAAAGCACAAACTCATTATCATCGACGATTTGATGCACGAAGTCATGAAAAATAAAGAGATGGAGTTGTTATTTACTCGAGGGTGCCACCATAGAAAAGTATCAGTTATACTCATTACGCAGAACCTATATCCCGGGGGTAAACATGCTAGGACGATAGCACTCAATACGTGGTATATGGTACTCATGAAAAATGTAAGAGACGTATCTCAAGTTGGTATTCTAGGTCGCCAACTTTACCCCGGAAAATCAAGAGGATTTGTGAAAGCGTATGAAGATGCATTAAGCACGAAACACGGCTACTTCATAGTGGACATGAGCCCCCATGCCGAAGACAAATACCGCCTAAGAACACGTATCTTTCCCGAAGAAGACCCACTTGTTTACAAGCTGACGTAAGAAGGTGAAATAAAAGTTGTAAGAGTAACCATGGTCGAACTAATCAAACAGCAACGTCATTTTTTATATTTGCTAGTAGAGACAACGGCGACTCAAAGAAAAGCGCTCTTAACCACAGTCACACGACTCCAACTGAAATTACTATCACAAATTGCCTACAACGTTTTGAAGTCTACGATCATCTTAACATCGGCCGAAAGATCGCGTTTAAAACGACATAGACGATTCATTTACTTACTCGGAAATAAAAAGGTCGGTTTCGAGGCAAAAAGGAACTCAATCGTAAATAACCAAAGGACGATATACAACATAGCGAAAATTGCGTTGGCGTATTTAAAGCCCTTACTCGGATGATGGAAAAGTTTATTTTGGTTCCGTACGAAAGGTATCACCGGATGTTAAAGAACAATACGTATCAAGGACTGGGAGAAGAACCGACAGCAGTTTCGCGTCCACCTCCGGGAGAACGTGACAGGAAGAAGAAACATACACGCGGAGACGGTGTTTCTACCAAAGAACGGGACGGGAAAACTATGACTCGTAGAGACAAAGTTGAATCTATCAATTGGTTAATGTAGAAAACAAACACAGTAATTTTCTGTATGAATTTATTTCTATAAAATAAAATATTGAAAATGCATATCAGAGTTTGTTTACGATATTCCGTACATATAAATCATTCCACGGTCTATTATACACATTAAAAGGTTTACAAATGTCTTTAAAGGTCACTCCCGTCCATCGAGTCACTATATAGTACACGCAATATAGTCCGCAGACGTTCGATTTAGAGTCTTGAATAGGATCGCATAGCATCCAATAATCGTTCTTTAAATCGAAATTGTAGTCCCTCGGGTTTTTACCAAGAGAATCGAAAAATTCGTACGGTCCTCGTCTGGGGGAGTAAAAGGCCACCCAATGCTCCCCGGGTCCGTCGCTGGTATCCGTGTTGGCGATCACAAAACATCCCTTTTCAACGTTGATTTGATCGGCTGTGCATACCGTTACTGGGTACCCTCGTAATATTTCTTCTAGTTCCAAATTGTTCATTTTATGTACACGGATCTGCTTTGTTCGATATGTAGTACCTCGGGGAATGTAGCATACATAATGAGTGTAACGCTTTCCGGTAAAGCCCGCGCAAACTTGAACTCTAGTCGACAATGTCCCTTCTTTTTCGTGTTAAAAGTATAGTAAGGATCGATATTGAGGGCGTACAAACAGTAGCCTCTCTTATAATCTTCCAAGGATATATTCACATCGTTTCTGTAGAGCGTTAGTGTTCTGTAACAGTCCGTATACTGGTTCGACTCGTAGTTAGGTAGCATCGGTTGGGAAGGTACGGATTGTCCATCCACGTAGAGTCCCACAAAACTACAGTCGTAATGTTTAAAGTTGAACGGGTTCTGTCCGAAATCACCATTAAACGCGGCGCTCGGTACCAGTCCCACGATTAACTTACTAGGCACGAGTCCTTGAAATATATCGTCCGCGCTATAACTGAATTGGCCAGAGGCGATAGCCGACGTTTTGATCTCTGTACGTAAGTAAGGGTACATCGCCGGTGTGTCCTGTATAAGTCTTTCATGAGCTATCAAAACGCTACTCGTTAGTCGTTGAATACAGAGCTTGAAACAGGCGTCCACGATTCTGACACGAAAATCGGGATTGATAACATCAGTGATTAGTCTAAAAGGATCTCTGCTAGGGTGTAGTTTTATACCGACCGAGACTCCGTTTATAAGCAATTTCGACTGTTGAAACAAGTCAATGTGTAACGGTCCTTCCATCTCCGCAATCTTGCCACTTTTTGTACGATTGTATCTCAAAAAGAGACCGTTGTTGGGTCCAGTTTTTATATCATTTGATCCAAGATCTTTTATATCCTTATGGAAAAGTTGCGTGAGCAGAAGGTTTTCTTGCAAATCTTGATTGGACTGCAATATCGTATCAATGTAAGCCTTGTAGGGATAATTAATCCCCGTATGCGATAAAGGCGTTTGCTGTAGAGAGACATCCACTTGACCGAATATGGTATGGAACGGTAGATTGATTAGGCTCACTTGTTCGTCGTCGCCAACCGTTGACCCATCGCCTTTGATAATTTGCAATTTTAAATTCAGCGCGCTTCTTTTTAGATCAATATAAGCCGAAGTCTGTCCCGGTATATTGAATTCGAGAGAAGACGTACTCGTTACTTGATTTACGGGACGATAAACGATCCATTCTCTCGATTGTAACGACGAATCGGTGGGTGGGGGAACGAATAATGAGAGTTCATCTCGGTGGTAATCTTCCATATTTAGAGTTGTAAATCGAAATTGCCAAAGTTGGGCTTTTGTTGCTTAGGTGGCTTGTAGGTTATAACTGAGGTATTCTTACGTTTTCGCTTCTTACGCGCGTCGCTCTCTTCCGCCTTCTTACGTTCCACCTCCGATTTGGCCATTTCGACCGCTTGAGCTACGGGCGTTACCAACTTCACTGAAGGTTGCTGTTTCGTTTCAGCGAGTTTTCTGAGATGAGCTCCGCTGCCAACGATATATCGACCTTTGTGATCGGGTTTGACGTAACCGTCTCTCAAGTCCTTGAAATGTTGATACCATTTCTCAGGATCATCTACGTAAGGAACCCATTTCCGTTGTTTATAATCGTACACTTCTATGGAACCCATCCTTTCTTAAAATGTAACACGCAATGAAAATCGTTGGACTTGAATTCGATCGGGTTTAAGTCTTCGTCTCTTAGATACAGATGTATCGAGTTGAAGTAATTCACAATCACTGGCACGTACACTGGACGTCCGTATTCGATGGTCTGAAGTTTCTTGTACCTCGCTCCTATTTCGATACTCCTAAATACTGACTGTAATGTATTTCTTACGTACGTCTGTTGCAACAAATCGCAGCACAGGTAAAGTCTTTTACTTCTGGGCGTAAAATCGCTAGTCAGAGCAATTTCTGTTACAGCGCACGTCCAATGCCCTTCCAATGTATACGATACGGGAAATTGAATGTAAAAGTCTGCCGGGTTGTTGTTCTTACGTATGTTCTGGGAATCGCTACTGTTTAGATAAAGGTAAAAATCTGTCATTTCAACAGTCTGCTCGATCTTCCGCGACTAGTTCCTTCTTACGCGTGTAAAGTTCCAGTTCAATAAATGTCGGGTAAACCACATCATCGATTTGATCGGCTTTCGTTATACCCGTAATCACCACTTTACCAGTATGAAAACAACAAAAGTGGACTCCTCCGATTTTAAAATTCATGGATGGAAATAACTCTGGTTCATAAACGACGTTTCTATCGCGACTCAAAGCCTTCAAATCTAGTTTTGCGCTTAGAGCGTGACTGGCTGACACCGTCAGGATTCGAACTCGAGTCAGTCCAACGTCGAACCCGTGCCTATGGATGAGTCTCGCGTATCGTCGTAATAGTTGTCGCCCCTCTTCCAATCTCGAAGCTTTCCCGTTACAGTTGATCGTACCATTAGAGAACACTAAACAATTTCCGCCGATAAGTTTATGTTGCCATATGAGCGCCGGAAATCTACTAGGGTCATAACGAGCGTTAGTTACACGATAGCATAAATGCCTCAAATCAACTTGACAACCGAGATTGGCGCTGCACACGACGTTGGTAATTATCATGATGTGATGTATCGACTGTCCTTAACAAAACTGATGATAGGTAGAACAATTTCTACTATATATGCTTTTAAAGCGGTTTAAGAGTACTGCGTGACCGAAGTTTTTGGAATCCAACTATCATATTTCTTGGGCCAATGTAACCAGCGAACCAATACTTCTCTTTGTCTGTTACGTACCCTCTCTTTTAATATCTTTTCAATATGATATTCTGTACTTTCGTCAACAGTGACCGCCTGCAATTCGTGTTCATAAAAGGTGCCGTCGATGTTCTCTTCTTGGTCCCAGTCAATTAAGGTATATACGGGTATTTGTTCTCTCATGAATCTATTCTTGATCTTGAATATCTCGCCAGTCCATTTTTGTGAATATTCGCGGTCGAAGACACTCCTGACGTGTGACACGCGTACAGTCTGACCCTTTTTAAACCTGTATTTTCTTTTTTGAAGTTTACGCGACGTATCTTTGGTTCTCAGTAAATATTGTTGAAGTCTACTCTCCCCTCGTTTTTCTCGGTAACATCTACGGGCCTTTCTCCGAGACTTCTATGGACGGTATGATTGTAATTATTCACCGTTTGTTGAAGAACGTTGACGTATGTCCGCGTTCTCCGCTTCAACATGTATCTAAACAGTCTGTGTTTTAGATTCTTGATCAAAATCTCGGAATAATTGGCCTTTGTTTCCGTGTTTTGGGCGTAAAAATGGTGTATTCCTATGCTTTTGAGGTATTTATTGACTTCTCTACTCCGAAATTCCATCCCTTTGTCCGTTCTAACTGTATTCGGTTTTCTATGACCTGAAAATACTTTCTCTAAAGCTTGAACTACATCGATTCCGGTTTTGGTCTTGATCGGTTGACAATGAGCGAAACGTGAAAATATATCTACGGTCACTAAAACGTATTTGTAACCGTCATTGTGCTTAGCCAAGTCAACCATACTCATAAGGTCCATATCCCACTGCTGGTCTATTCCTGCTACGATAACGCGCGATCGGGGGAATTTTCGTCTTGCTCCTCGAGTTAAGGAATAAGAAGGTTGACTTTGTAGCCATTTCCTTATTTTGTGTCTACCGATTCTAAATTTACCCTGGGCCTTGACCAGTTGATATAATTTTTCGGGTCCGGCAAAGCTAGCGGAGGTTTCGGGATCAAAATACAAAGAAGACAAATACTGTTTCCAATCAGACATATTTATTAACAATACATACATATAACATTCTTACAACAAAAAACGTGTAAAACATATTGATTATATTTAAATGTAAATACGTTGTGCATGGATTATAATTCGTTTACAAAAACAACATCGTCCTGCTCTACGAATTCGTTCGCAACAACGTGAGCACAGTGTATGTCCACAAGGAATGAAAGCTATAGATTTAGTTCCATTTAAACATATAGTACACAATAACACGTCATCTCTAACATCAACCCGTTCAAAATCATAGATCATTGCGACCAAGATGCTACCCATTTCGTAAGTCAATTCAAATAGGCATCAATTTAACAAATAACGTCCTATTTATATTGACAATGTCTATCTATGTAATGATCTGTCGTTCTGATCCGCCTCTAGTTACCAGTTCATAGATTCGTTAGGATGGCATTCTGAGCATTGTAATGCTGCTCTTTGATTCAAATGGCAGCTTTGTAGATAGCAGGGTACAACTCCGTCTAATTCCGGTAGATTTGTCCGGATCTCCGGTAACCATTTTTTCAATTGTCCATACTCGACTGGTCGTAAACATATGCCCTTTTTGGTTGGAACGATGTCTATCTCGGGTTTCCAATATTGACGGATGTCCACACACACGCTGTTTACGGCGATATTACAATAGACGTTTCCACCTAGGTGCCTTTCATATGACTGTTTGTTTTCAATTGCTTTGTCCACACAATCCAACTGGTCTACGAGAATCTTGAATCTCATCAACGGTAAACTAATACCCTTTTTCGTCGGTTTATCGTCCTGCCACTCTCTAATGTCGATTCTCAGTTCTCCTTTCCATTCACACACTTGAACGAATCTGTCGTTTCCTAAAGGGAGTTTGCATCTGTTGCTTGCCATACTGTTTATTCGAGTGTCAGAACTCTAATGACAAACAGGCTGGTTACTCCGTCTTTTATACAAAAAAAGTCTTATCCGATTGGCTAATTTATTTTTACCTCTGATTGGCTGGTGTCTATGCCCTTCTCTGATTGGTCAATTCTGTTCTATGATCCTTACAGTATGGGATATGCTGTTACGACAAAAATATTCTTCCGCGACTTTTTGTATACCAGCTTTATTTTCCGACAAGGTTCTTCTTCGTAACCAGAAAGTCCTATGTGGTTTGTAAATGATTTCATAGCTTCGAAACGCTGACCAGGTTTTTTCGACAATGAGTCTGGATGCTCCAAACACCTTTCAATACAGTCGTACATGGTTTTTACGTCAAGAAACACAGATGCGTTGAGGTAACCTCCATCGAGATGTTTTTCAATCGCGTGGTTCGACAGTGTAAATAGTGTTGGCATATTGAATGTTGGTGACAAATTGAACGTACGGGGAATCATGGTGGCTATATATCGTTTAAAAGATCCAATCAAAATGAGTTGATATTGCGTCCCTTGTATCATAAACTGTTTTTATATATTTTGAACCAGGTAAAAACAAAGATACGACTTTATTGCTCTAAACGATCGAAAAAGGTATCGCTTTACCATGCGCAGTGATAACGTGGACAAACGGAAATGACCCTTTAGTATTTCGTAAGTGACGCTACAGTTTTTAAGGAAGTGACCTCTCATTAATTCGTAATTGACGCCAGGAAGTGACCTCTCCGTATTGCGTAAGTGACCCAAAGTTTAAGAATGATTATGTCATGGAACCGTTATGTCATTTCGCGCATGCGCAGTCGTGGGGCCAGGGGGTCCCCTATTCTTCTGATACCCGTAATAGAAAAGCCCTATGGAACATTGGGCCATATGCGAGAATACTGATAATGCACTGTAGGCCTATGCCTACAAAATTGTGTCATCTACAGCAGCTTTTGAATTGGGCCACCTTAAGACTTTGTTGTTTGAGAAAGGATCGAATCTGATAAATTGCGATTGATTTGCCACAAAGATTATGGACACCCCATTCTTTAACAGACCATTGTATTTCGTAATTTAATTGTACATGACAAAAATATTTTAGTGTTGGGTCAACGAGACAAATGCCTCGGGGAAACAAGTTTTTGAAGATAACAATAGCTTGTGAAAACAGACGGTATGTACTTTTAAACGATGCCTAGTCTCAATATTGGTCCGTGATGTGGAAAGCTTTGAAAAGCAATGAAAGAATATGAGAAATGGCAGGCAACATAATAATATTTCTTTTCTCTAGATGTTTTGTACTATTTTCATTAAAAGTTTATCCTTTTTGTTCATATCTGCATTGTCGACTGCAGCTTCTGTATAACTAGGTCACGCTGACAACCAACTTGACCATTCATATGGCTGGTGTGAAAGGGTTCAATCCTTTCCCAAACAAGACCTAACCCCGGTTTCTCGAAAAAATTTAAGTACACACTCATGAGTAAATGTCCAGCTTCAGTGGAATACCCTCCAACGTTGAAGGGTGTTCGATTGAAGTTCACGTGGATTTCGTGTGATTTAAGTTTGATGCTCAGATTTGAGTCTGAAAACGTTCTTAAGTTTTTTTTTTTTTTTTTTTTTTTCGAGAAACCGGGGCCTGGTTTTTACGTCTTTGCAAGAAAATGCTTAGGAAAAAATTGAGACAAAAGAAGAAAATGCTGATGCTTTGAAAAGCAACGAAATGTACTTTTAGCAATACTATAATTATTGTATGATTAGGCCCATATTGACTTATTATTTTATACGGTGGGTTTCTTAACCCTTTCCCAAAAACACTTTTTCAAGGGTGGTTCAATTTGAAAGCTGATGCAAATGACAAAAAGGATGTTGTAAAAAATAGAATTTGTGTATGATTCAAGACGGAAAATATTGAGACAAAAGGAGAAACTCAGCAGTTTCTTCTTTTATTTCAGGCCGCGGCAATGTAGCGCATCTGCCTCTCATTCGAGATGTACCGGGTTCGATACCCGGCCGCGGCAGATATCCTTACTGACAACAATTTCACCAATCAATGGTTTGAAATCGTGAACCTATGTGGGGGAGCAGCTGGAGGCTCGGTAAGTGTGTTGTGGTAGTACTTGTATGAGAAACGCAAGGAATCCATGGTTAGGTGCTCCAGCCGCCGCGATATGACCTTAGTAGTTGAAGACGGCGTAAAACCCCTATAAATCAAATCTTTTGTTTCAATGTTTTCCCAAGCCATTTCTTTAAGCGACGTAAAAACCAGGTTTTGTTTAGGAAAGGGCTAACCCATTCCAAAACAAGATCTAATTTTGATATCCCAAATAGAAAAGGCTTCAAAGAAAGAAGAAAATGCTGATGATCAGCATTTGTTATTTCCCCCAATATTTCTGTGATATCTTTTACATCAATGATACCTTTACCAACACCCATTTTGTTGTCTGCAGCACCATTTTCTCTTTTACCTAAGGTTGGCTGTTTTAGTGACATCTTTATATTTTTTTATCTTCTACAACACCCATGAGTCAGAAAATGAACTACGTTCGGGAAATATCTATCCAGTAACATTTTTGCTGAGAAAGGCAACTCGTCCTATACTTAACTTGCAATCTTTAAATTATATCCCTTTAAACGGTGAAGTTGTCTTTAAACCCAATACCAAACGGATAAAAACACTAGACTTGTCCAAACCAAAGATATTGCTAACTACAATCTCAAGCGAATGTAATTTTACATTTTTTTTTTTTTTGTATTTCTGGGTTGAAAACATTGTGGGAAATGAAGAAATTGTGGATGGGTAAATGATCAAACAATAGTCCCCTAGGGTGGAAAATGTTGAAAAAATAAGATGAAGTTTATCATTATGTCTTTTTACCGGTAAATAATAAACAGAGGGTTAAAGGTTCAGATCGGCCAGATAGTTAAATCCCGGTGTCTCTTTCCAATGTGGCGGGCTGGATGTCTTGAGACTCGGTCTTTCTTTATGAGACTCAAAGAACCGCTGCAAATTTGGGTACTTTTCTAGCTTTAGACCAAACCGCTGAAAAAAGGCCAGCTCTGTGTAAAGAAACAGATCAGCCATCGTGAATTTGTCGCCGACCAAATTGTTCTTTCCGCTCATATAGGCATCCCATCTTTTGATTTCTGTGTCAGCGGTAGGTATTTTCTCTTTCAACAATGTTTCGTCCCATTTCTCCTTGGGTGTCAGCATTCTGTAGCGAATTAATGGTGCGGCTACCCATGCATCCAAGTTTGATAACTCGACTAGTCGCTGATAAACCTGAGCTTTAACATTCATATCAGTTGGGATGAGCTTGTTTCCGCCATATTTTTCATCCAGATAAAGGCATATTGCGGTAGATTCGTTAATGATAGTATCACCGTCCTTGAAAGTAGGGACCTACAAAGATAACAAAATGACTTTGGAACATACAGTTTATCGTCAGTGTTATTGCAAAACCTCGTAACTCTAGCTTTAATCAAACTTGGGTTACGAGGTTTTGCAATAACACCGATGACATGTCTTGAACTAACGACAATATTTGAGGGTGGTGATGGCTGAAGCAGACGATATATTGAGTGTTGATAAAGGCGTGATTGTGTATGATAGAAATATAATGGAGAAAATAATGAGACAAAAGGAGAAAATACTGGTTATCAATTTTAGGCAACGTAAGATTCTGGGGCCTGTTTCATCAAAACATTTAAGACGTATTTTTGACTTATCGACGACTTAAATAACGCTTAAAACAACAATCGCATTACCTAGCTTTTGGCTGATTGACGATACGCGACTCTTCCCCTAAACATGTGGTAAGACATTGGTAAGTCAAAAATACGTCTTAAGGACGTTCGCGCCTATGCACGTCAAAAAGGGCGGTCTCTCAGAAATGCATTATATTCAGACATATTTTAGATAAATATTTCCTGACTTTGTTTCTGCTTTTATTTTTCCGATATATCACCTGTCCTTTAAGTTACAACGCCACCTAGCGGCATTTCTGAGAGACCGCCCTTTTTGACGTGCATAGGCGCGAACGTCCTTAAATGTTTTGATGAAACTGGCCCCAGGACTTGATTTTGCGAGGGTTAACGATACTTGCATCTATCAACATATAATATGAATTCAACAGCTTCGCCCTCTCCTAAAACAATCTGTGTTTTAAGAACTCATGTTGATAAAATAAAATTATGAAAATTTATCAGAAAAGAAGACAATTCTGAATAATAGTAATAATAATTTTTTGCTCTTCGGATTCTTCCAGGCTTAATCAAGATAAACAGTTGCTTATAATGCCATGTATTTTGTGGTCGACGATGGCTTTCAATTTAGGCAGTGCAATGTTTTGTTATATAATATAATAAGCTCAACGTAAGTTTGAGTTATTTACGTGTAAACAGTTTAATAAGCGCAGCGTAAGCTTTAGTTGTATTTTGTAAACAATGTTAATAAGCTCATCGTAATATGATAGTAATCTCCTTATTCGTAATCAGATAATGTAATAGATTCTAATTATTGGACGAAGAGTTATTCACTTGGCATAATTAAGGAAATATGATTATGAGAAGGAAAACGGCGCGTGTGTAGTAATAGACGACAAAAATCCGATGTATTTTAACGAAGAAGAGTTTTGTGCAAAATATAGAGGAGAAAAAATGGAACAAAAGGAGAAAATAGTAGTAATCATTCTTTTGCATCAATGTTAACAATGGTGTTTTAATAAAAGACGTCGAGCTCGGGGCTTGTTTAACATAAAGTTACAGCGAGGTGATGTTACAAAGTGTTCTACATACCTGGCCTCGTGGGTTAAGTTTTAGTACTTCCTCCGATTTGTGCTCCTTTTTAGAAAACTCGATTTTTTTATTGGGACATCCGTCCCATAGCCCCTTCTCGGCCAGCACAGCTATCACTCTAACACAAGGTCCGGAGCCCGAGCCCCAGTACAAGAACATATTCTTATTCGACATTTTCACGTTAAGCTCGTCTGAGATAATGACTAAAGATTATCAGGGTAGGCCAATATATTATTTCGACGCTTTTCAACAAAACCCTTGTAACTGCAGCTTAAAACAAGCTACAGTTACAATGCTTTTGTTAAAAAGCGACGATATATTATGGATACAGGGCTGCATGCAGTGTTATCAGTTAAATTCAGGGGTTGTTTCAAAAGTTCATAATATCACGTAATACTAGTAAACCTATTTCCAAACAATTAATGGTTTTCACGTCCATAGAAGAATTCGTTTAATAAAGAAATGAGAAAACGAAGAAAAGAAAATACTGATAATCAACAGTTTTTTTTTTCTTTCGCCTGAATTATTCACTGCGTTTTATTGACATGTTTTTCAAAGTTGTGTCTTCTTTAACACACATTGTATCGTCTGCAGCAGCTTTCAAATTGGAACGTTTTAAGTTTTGTGGGTAGTTGTTTCAAGATAACCTAAATGTGAATGATTAAGGTCATGAGAAATAGGTCATTGCCTACCAGTTTGATTGTTTATAACGATAGTATGTGTAATGTAAAGAAATAAAAGGACCAAAAGCCCTGAAATACGGTTAGATAAAGATTTTCGAGTTTGGGGTCTGAAAATATCAGGGGAGCATTTGAGAAAATGGTGGTTCTAGCTCAGTCAGCATAAACAAGCAGTCATCTCAATATCTACCAATAGATGTCGCCACCTGTCGATTACCATCTATCTCTGGTGGGCATTCTGGGTTAACTACTTTCAAGATGTCAGTGCCCATAAAATGCATACACGTGGTAGGCCCTACTTCCTCATGACTTCCTGTCACGCGGCATATTTGCTTCATATGCTTGCATAGAGTAAAATGAATAATCTAATTTGAATTAATTATTTTATTAGATGAAATTGAGACGAAAATCAAACTTTATTTTGTTGCAAATGTATTTGTAGTTGCAATTTTCTGCTTGCTACTTTTTGGCGACAGGATTTTGGAGTTATGCGCACCGCGTAGTGATTTTTATCCAAAAATGGATAAAGTGATGCGTCAAATGAGTCAGTCCGAAAATAAACAAAAAATAGATTGGAAATATTGTAGACTGGCTGCTTAGTCAATGGCAGTCATCTCTATTATCACCGCTTTTCAACAAAAACCTGGCAACTAGAGATTGTTTAAAGCTGCAGTTACGATGTTTTTTGTTGAAAGCAGCGTAATGGTGATACCAACACTGGTTAGTCCAGCGTCTTTGTCTCAGAGCAACATATAAGCCGGGATCTGGAAAACGTCCCTTAAAGCATTTTGAAGAAATGAGTTTCAAGATCAGCCTGTTATCAAATGCAGTCCAATGTACATCCATACTGCTCTCTTTAAGTTACTACAGGTCATGGAGAAGCTCTAGACCAGTTTCATAATATCAGGTCACTAATGAATTATTCATGAGGAGGCAAAAGGAGCCCTACTGATATGCCTCCAATAGTAAAAACACATAAATTAACACGCTGTTATCTCCAGACCGGGTGATGTGACAAAGCCAATTACCGTTTATAATTTTAGCCCCCTATATAGTTAATACTTGGGAGGATTTTGAGTACCTACAACAAACGTTTCCATGAAATATTTATTGTTGAAGTTAAGCTGGTATATTCGTATTTCTTTACTGTATGTTAAGCTAAAAATTAACAGCAAAAGCTTAAACCATTACCTAAACAAGAACTGGTTTTGATGTCTCTAGCAGAAATGGGATTGGGAAAACATTGAGACAAAAGAAGAAAATTCTGATAACCAGTAATTTAACCAGTAATAACAGCTTTCATTTTAAGTAGGCTAGATTATTATGAGAATGCATTAAGATTAGACTAAAGGACTATAATGTTTTAAATATATGGACAATTGAATTTATATTTAGTCAAATTATGTTAACCATGTTGTCATTTTACAAAGACTCATTTCGTACAAATGTATCAATAATTATGAAAAACACTTTGAGACTAAATCTACGAAACATTTTTGAACTGGATTTATATTTGTTACATAATTGTACTGTAACTTTGGGAAAAGGTAAGAATTTATTATCAATCTTTATAATTGGTTCTCGGATTCACAAGTTGACCTCTTCAGACATTTTAAAATTATTGTACTATCAAGAAATAGTGATAAATGTCTAGAAAGCCTATGTCGGAACACACTTTATGAGTGCTTATCCAACATTTCCTGCCAATACTGTATGCACCCGGTACTGTTTTATGAGAAGAAATGGCTAGTTTATCCAAGTAAACTACAAGATCAGGCGCTGGTAAATAAGCAGCATAATCTGACATTTGTAACTGGGACATGTTAACCCTTTCCCAAATGACAAAATTTCAGGGTGGTCCAATTCAAAAGCTGCTGCAGACGACAAATTGGATGTTGATAAAGATTGGAATCGTGTGTGATATAGCCAAGAAAATATTGAGTCAAAAGGAGAAACTGCTGGTTATCAGCATTTTCTTCTTTTGTCTCATTGTTTTCTCAAGCCATTTCTAATAGGGACGTCAAAACCAGGTCTTGTTTGGGAAAGGGTTAAAACAAGTTGTCATATTTACATTACAATAAAATTATTAATACTAATTAATTCTACTACACACTATACTCAGTTATGGCTTATCAGTGGAATGTTTTGCCTCCCGTGGGGGACAATTATGTAAATGAGGTAAAACTGTTCTTTAAATAGAACTTTTGCAACTGTTCTATTAGTGGACAATGTGGATCCTGATCAGACTGTGCGTATGCACAGGCTGTTCTGGATCTATGTTGGGCTCAAAAGCCTTAAGAGACGTTTTTCCAGATCCTGGCTCAATTATAAATTAGTGGTAAAGGCATTTGTCATTTTGTAGGCCTATCCCTGACATATGCATTTGGTGAACATTTAAAGATATTTAGAATTTTACAATGCCATTCTCTCTTTTATCTGTCGCTCTGTGTATATTTGACTTCACATTCTATATGCAAAGATTCAACAGCCATTTGGAACACCTTGACAAATTTTACAGAATTTTTTTCTCGGATGTACGTCAGTGTCCAAGGAAACAACAAAATTAGTGTCATTTTTGTCAACTTCTGTTCTAATACGCCAGAACAAGTAGCAATCAGGACATTCAAAGAAAAAAGTTAGGCCTACAGATTACATATCTTTGGTGATCAAAGCAAAGACGTTTTGATCTACATCCGATGTTCAAGACTCTATATAAATGGCCGGAGTGTCCCAAATGACTAAATAGCACGACACATATGACGTTGTAAACAAAACATCGTATGACCTTTTCCCTGTTATAAGTCAGGATGGTAAGAGCGTCAGTATAGTTTAGAGTTTAGATTGGGAGCAAACTTCTTGAGATTTAATTATACTGGTGAAAGGTCAAGGTGTCGGTTTTATTTACGATCTAATAAACCTGCGATGTTGTGTCAATGGCTAAATGCGTACCTTAAACCCAGTCAGGATGGTTTTCTACAACCCAATTTGATTAAATTCCAGTGTTAACTTATAGTAACATCTGACAGGCACCAGTAAGACATCATCTTCAGTGGCCCTAGGAAAAATCTGACCTTTGTACTGTAACCATTCAAATATCTTGTATATGATTTTCCATGACAAACAGGTGCAAACACATTCTTCTGCGCCGAAATACGATGTCTTCGTGGTCTTGTTCGTATGATAGATCTAGGTCAGAAGAAAGAGTCATCGAAGAGGACCTCCTACTTATGCCTGTCAGATGTTACTGTGAGTTAACACCGGAATTTGATCAGATTGTCTACAAATGGTCCACAGATTGATTCAATTGACTCGTTCCATTGTGCATAAAAAGCACAGATATGTAGACCTTTACATGTATATCTATTTTTATTTTACAAAATATATTCATTTTAGTTGAGATCTGCCAGGAAGGTGGGCCCAGTTGTACCATGCCAGTGTGGCGGGGTCGACGCCTTCAGACTCGGTCTGTCACTGTGAAAGTCGAAGAAGGCTTTCAGACCAGGATATTTATCAAGCTTCAGTCCAAAACGCTGGAATCGTGCAAGTTCTACCAACAAAAACAGATCCGCCATTGTGAATTTACTCCCGACTAGATATTTACTTCCGGTAAGGTAAGCGTCCCATCTTTTTATTTCCGTTTCCGCTGCTGGATATTTCTCTTTCAACATTGGCTCGTCCCATTTTTCTTTGGGTGTTCTCATTTTGTAACGAACAATTGGATCTGCTACCCATGTATCTAGGTTTTTGAGTTCGAAGAATCGCTGATAGACCTGACCTCTATCTCTCATATCAAGGGGGATAAGCCTGTTTGTATCTGTACTGTATTTGTTTTCTAGGTACAAACATAGCGCCGTGGAATCGTTTATAATAACGTCGCCATCTTTGAATGTTGGGACCTGAAAAAGAAGAAAGACATTATATCAGTTGTAAGTTTCAGAAACTAAATGCCACAATTAAACAATCGCTGCTTTTCAACGAAAATCTCGTAACTGCAGCTTAAAAGAAGCTGCAATTACGAGATTTTCGTTGAAAAGCGACACAATAGCCTACATATTCAGCATGGATCTGAAAAATACTCTAGTGACATTAAATGCAAATATGGACGCAGTTTCATAAAATTGACCTGTGTTCTAGTGCAGTATGGTTTGGATACACACTGCACTTGACAGAGGTTATGAAGATGCGATGAGAGAACAGCATGGGTCCTGATCAGGCTCAGGTGGTGTCAAAAGCCGTGTCCATAGCGTAGTTAGTAGTGCATCGGGCTTTCAATCAGGAGGTTCCGGGTTATATACACGGCCACAGGAAATATCCTTTTTGACATTTTGTCTTCAGTCAATGGTTGGATAATCGAAAACCTATGTGAGCGAGCAGCTGGTTGGGGGACTCTGGAAAAAAAACACGTTATGCTAGTACTGATGAGGGGAACGACGGTATTCCATGGTTATGTTCTCTAGCCGTCGCGATATACATAATATAAATAAATTATTTTATTTCCATTGCAAGATGCGTTAAAGCACCATTCAATCAAATGGTCTCAAATGCAATAGGACATACGGGTGTGTCACAATCAGATGTGCAAACTATGTTTCACCAAGGGAGATTTTTCAAAGTCATTGAATACAAAAGTGACAATATTTACCTGAAAGCTGAATAATATATCTTCATGAAAATAATAACATTTTTTACACAGATTTAAGGATTAAAATTATTTTACATGTTAAACTTGGGATTTTAGAGAGAATAAAGTAAGTTGCATATAATTTCTTACACATATTTGGAAATATCAATTTCATTTGAAATGGAGAAAACATTTTACATCATAACACTCACAGTCTAAGCTTTCAAATGACATGCAAAACAAAGTGACCATGACATATTTATTTTGAAAAAAAATCTTATTTTCTCACTTTTTATCTAAATTAGGCATGAAATGACATCTTCCAGTTTTCTATTTTCATTCAGTATTGTCTGTACAGCCCTAAAAGTAACAAATATTGATAGGAATTTCAATTTTCTTTAAAATGATATATACTTTTGTTATCCTAATACGAATACTTACAGAAATAATGACTGTTGAAGTTGGTCGTATTTGCATTGAACATTGTCTACGGACTGGACATTTTAACAGTGATTACAGTTCAACGGTATCAATATCATATCTAATTGACAATAAACAACACCAAAACTTTTCATTTTTTGAGGGAATAAACTTTAAACATGAAAAGTACAAATTTAGAGCAGTTATTGAACTGTTGAATAGACATTCGGACAAACGGACAGACGATGGACATTGATAGCTCGCAATACCTTAACTACAGCACTGTAAGGTCAGATGAGCTAAAAATACTTAGATATTGTTTAAGACACAAGCATAACAGATTCACATGTCAATTTAAACTTAAAAATGCAGCATTGATTATTTAAATGAATATGAATGTTAACCATTTCCCGAACAAGACTCGGTTTTGACGCCTGTACGAGTACTAAAAGAGCATGGAAAAACATTATGACAAAAGAAGGGGGTGCTAGTATATCCAACTAGTATATTCCAACTTGACGATCCTATATTTTATCGTCTTCTGCAGCAAAAAGTCAAAGTTGTGACATTTTGGGAAATTGTAAATAGAAAAGCGTTTATGGGAGTTGGAATTTTAATTGAGATATGGTAGAAAATACAGGTGGGAAAGGAAACTGCCAGTAAATAATCTATTCAATATTATTATTTGCCTTTGGTGTTTCAAAACCTTTCTCCTTTTCTCTTTTAGAGACCTAAACACCGGGAAACATTTATCAATTTAGATAGTTTGATATCAAAAGTTTAATTTAATAAGATAGAAAAGGCTAAGAAAGCAAAATATGGTGTTTATCAGCATTAAATTGTTCTTTTTACCTTCAATGTACAGTACCCGATTTGGAAAATGGTTCTTGGGAAGATTTTTTTTATTGATTTCGACTGTTGGATGCCAACAATAATGAAATACACATAAAAAATGATGATTAAAATGCGGCATGAGGTACTCATTATATCTGTTATGAAATTCTGTCTTGTCCGTAGACGCATTGGTTTTTGCATGTGAGCCACTATTTGACCTTACTTTCACTAAAAATACATTTCTTTCAAGGAAAATCACGCTTATTTAGCAGAAACATGTCCACAATATCGGCTAACAAAGACTGTGTCCATTTAAGAAGCTATTTTACACCTGTCTACGGACAAGACAATTTGTCTACGGACAAGACATTTCTGTTATTGTACATAAAAAATTAAGTACTCAATACAATTTGATAAAATTTCACACCAATCTAATTCTATAGATTTACTAACAGCGAAAGAATCTTTTGTCAAAATCTGTAGTGATATTACTTAAAAATCGCTTTGGTAAAACGTGTCTACGGACAGGACATTTTAGGTCAACGAACTTCTTGCCGAAATAGCTTAGTTACCCTTTGATGCATTATGAACATTTCAATTTAAATTTTTTTTTAATGTCTTTTTTCAAAAGGAAAATGAAAATAATAAAATTCTGTAAGTCATAAGTTAACTTTTTTTAGCACTATAAAAGACCATCTACGAAAGTGAAATTGTATAACGAAAGGGTGGTCTCGGTATTTTTGAAATAAATCAACCAATTCTAATCACATCTTCATAAAATAACCTGCAGATAAAAGCTGAATAATTTCTTTAACTGAATGCTGCATGTCGTGTAGAATAATAGAACAATTTCATACACAATTCTAAAGTGTAAAATAAGGAAAATTCAAATGAAACACCATTATTCCATTTTTACCCCATTTTTTCAATACATTTATTGCAATAACTTTTTTACCGCTAATGTATTCTTCATAAGATTTGGTACATAACATAATAATCATTTTGCGATTAATATAAGATCAAATTTATGTTGTTATATTGATTTGTATGTCAACTGGAATCCTATAACATGAGACAGGTACAGGATGTACATCTGATTGTGACACACCCGATAGCAAAATAACATAAAATAGTGAAATCATGTTCTTGCAAATGGCTATTTTGTTAATAACGTGTATAATCTCGGGTCGTTCGATAATCCGCTGTAGCAATTTCACAAACGGTATTAGGACTAGATGATGACACCTCTAAATGTAGGCATAAGCTCTATATGACACGAGAGAAAAGGAAAAACCGCTGCTTTTCAACGAAAACCTCGTAACTGCAGCTTCAAATAAGCTGCAGTTACGAGGTTTCTGCTGAAAAGCGACGAAGTACTGATGAACAGCACTGTTTCCTTTTATTCAATATTAAATTGCTATATTTTTAATCATGGTTTAGCGTGATTTTCCCACATATCGTCGCTTTTCATCGAAAACCTCGTAACTGCAGCTTGTTTTATCTGCAGTTACTAGGTTTTCGTTGAAAAGCAGTGAAATGCAGTCTCCTTTAGTTTGGTATACAAGTTTCTGTCTGGGAAAGGGTTCATCCATATCCAGCTGATCCCAGATTATCCCAGTCAATCTGTCAACCAGCATAAAATAAGATAATTAATTATTTCCTAAATAATGACGCTCATTAGCATGGGCGAATCAAGAAGGGCTTCAAGGGGGGGGGGTGTCAAGACTCCCTGGAATTTGATGGACCCCCTCTGAAAAATATGGTGAACTCAAAGTTTGACTAAAGTAAATTCAAGTTTGTGCGTTTCAATGAGTTTTGCCAACCAAATTTTAACTATTCACTTAATAATGTTAGCCATATAAAGCATGTACGAGGGACGTTCAATTAATTTTGGAACTGGGGTTCTATAAGCCATACTTATGTCGCAATTCAATTTGAAGCTTCTTCAATCCTTTGAAGTAATCCTCTTTGACACCTACACACTTCTGAAGTTTTGGGATCCACTACTGATATGCCAATAAATGGACCTCTTTTGGAACACCCCGCACTCACTGGTAAATTGCACTGCATATGGAACATGAAGGCCTATACCGACGATCAGGGGCTTTTTTCATCATCGTGGAGAATACAAAAAAGCCACACGGGCTTAAGCCCGGCTTTAAGGGTGGATGAAGAAGCTGTGCAGCACGTGTCTCTCTCAGGAAGTCTTGGACAAGATGGCACATCTGGGCAGCTCCTCTTTAGCCGGTCCTAGACCTGTTCTTTTCGTGATTTCTCTTTACTTTCGCCGACATACATTTCTTGAATGAATGACCGACGATAGTGGTACTATTTGAAATAGTAATTTGAACAATACACCCGTTACATTTAAAAAGTTACATTTAAAAATTACCGCGTACAAAACTTTTGCCGCACTTTTAATTTTTTGGCTATTACGGACCTTGCCTGATCTTTTCTCAACCATTGCTTGCTAATAACACGCCATTGGTGCTCATAATAGTAGTTATTGTACAATCATATGTACAAGACAAATTTGTGATGCATAGCATCAAAGTAGCCGACAATAATTTGGTTAGCATCAATTGAAAGTGTATCTGCGTGTCAACATAGTGACATGAGCAACAAGCGGAACATTGGCCACCCATAAAAACATGTGGATGTGCGGACTGCCCCTATTCTGAAACTCAACGCGATTAAAGTAGTCCACTATTTCACCAAGAGGTTTGGAGTCTGAGAGAATAACAGTTTTCATCAAAAATCGAAATCTCCTCTCAAAATGTGTAGCAGTAAGAACTGAGTCATTTCGCATTGACCTAAAAATGTTTTTCCGACAGCATCATCAAAGGTCAAACCTTCCAAAGTCATGCCTAATTCTGGACGATGCAAGTCATAAGCAGATAAAGTCAAAAGCATAGTAGGAGGACCTAAACACCGAAACATGGACAGTAAGTCATACAACATATTTCTGAGATATGCAACAGTCCCTTTAATTTTTTTCATAAACATATATGAATTCTCAAGAAGTTCTAGATTCTAATTTAAATTCCTTAAATTCCCAAGAGAAAGTGGTTGAGAACAGTTATTGTGTGAATGAGTTATTTTCATACGAATGCTAAAAGCTGACTTTAAGCAGGATAAATCATATGCAACAGCTCGAAATCTTGAGTCATAATAGTACAGTCTTGTCCTGAAGTACATATTAGGATTTAATTTTAGAGGCCTTTCAGGATTCACTTTAAAACCATTACATCCTAAAGGGAAAAGCCAAGGAAAAGCCACTTCCTCACCGCTGCATGTTTTCAAAACATTTAAAGGAGAATTGGTATTGGGGGAATATTGATATGTTGATTACTCAAAACATCATTCAGTACACAGTTTCTAGATGGATTCACAGGCACCATAACACATTCTTTTATTTCGTTTTTCAAAATATCCTGTTCATTGTGTAGATTTGAATATACATTACAGTTGTCATCTAAATTTAGGCTTACGTTGCAATACAGAGGATTGTTTTCTAATAGCCATTGCAAAGCACATTTAAGTTTAAACACTGAAACTGTATGACTATTCTCAGCTGTAGGGTGCGATGCTGTGTTTTCAAATGCAACTGTTATATGCGAAACGTCATCATTGAAGGCTAATTTATGAATAACATCTCTAGTTTGTACAGGCAAATTTAAAATCAAGCCCTTTTCAGCATATTAGCCACCGGGCAACAATATTACTGACAAAAAAAAAACATTTATAAGACAAATCAGACGCTTCTCAACATTTGACAGACCTAACAGTTCTTCAGGAATCAATCCTGGATCAAGATTATTGTATGTGAAGGATATGCTTGGTATTTGATTCCTCGAGATAGCACAAAAACATGTTGAACAGCAGTCATCTGAAATTTTAATTTTTAACAGCTGTGTAACTGTATTTTCTTTCTTTATAGAACGTACTTGGTCTGCCTATAATATTCGAAAATAGCATTCACATTTATGCTCTGGCTTCATTCTTATATTCTTCTCATAAATTGAACACATATCCCACATCCAACATGTCATATAAAGAGTTTACAGTGGAGACAGTATCAGTGTCATTTGTCACGCTTATAATTGAAGTTTTTCGCCTTCTTGACCTTCTACACTTCTTGATAGTTTTTTCTACTATACATATGATCCTTAGATACAAATGGAACAATCTGGCCAGTTTGATATTCTGGCATTTGGTTTGAATTAACTGAATGGGTTGACTGTTCCAACATGGAACCATTTGCTGCATGTGCATGCATGGTAGTTTTGGGTTGTTCAGTATCAAAACTTTCAGAATCAATTGTCTGGTGAAATGTGGAGGCAAAACTTGTGCTACCAGGTCTTACATAATTTAGCACACTATCAGCCACTTCATTTGAACTTAATTGAAATGAGACGGGGGTTAATTCATAAAAATTACCCGAGTATTGACTGTACAAGTAGTCGACCAACTCGTCGAAATTGTCAAAAACCAACAACACGGGCATACCATATTGACTTTATTGCCCAAGACTATTTCTTTTGTGAGAATCAAAAATGAAAAAAATGGTTAGTTTCTTGCTGTATTTAAAGCGCTATTGTAAGGTCATTTAACGTTAAAATATTCAGTGGTGACAATAAAACAGCTTGCGAGATTGCGTCAAGAAATGCAGTTTGTTGGAAATCTTGATTCGTCAAAAAATTTAGGGACCCAAAAAAGTGATCGGTAAAATATTTTATCTCGTAAGAACGGCCGCGAAAACTGTACGAATTCGGCAGTTCGTTATGCGACAAATATCTTGGAATACGAATTTGCTCTACAACACGTGCATACAACGTATTTCCCTGAAACAAAACATCGTCAATGTCTTGTGCAGTGAATCTCAGCTGCTCATTAACCGGCTAATTGTTATTAAAATGAAAAATGCCAACAAAGCCACCAATGACATGGCTGTGCATTGTAAGCCATTATATGGAGCAAAAAAATTGCATCCCTGATGGAGATTCTCCAGAACACCTCTTACCATATTACTCTGTCGCCGTCTCGTCGTCAAATGTCGAAATGGCGAGGGTGTGCGCGTTTATGTGCGATGTGATTGGTCAATCCAGCCCTGCGTTCAGTAAGACAAAACGTTCCCTAACGTTAGCAACAGTCGCAACTTCTTTGACACAAAATTGAGAAAATTAACCGAGTATTCCGAATGAATGGCTAACGTTTTGTATTACTGAACGCAGCCCAAGTGTCACCTGATTGGTCAATCGGTTAGAAGCGGGTCTAGGCTGGTTTTCATCTCCGATACCAATACGTGGTAGTTCGATTTTGATATGATGGGTACCAGATTAAAGCGTCGCGTGGTTACACTTGATTGGTCAATCGGGTTGAAAACAATTCAAACTATTGGTCAATCCGGTTAAAAACAATTTCTATGAAAAATACTTTAAAGTATTTTCATAGAATATTTTATTAAAAAAAAGTAAAGCGTGCAGAGAGAATATATGATAAAGCTCTGTCTTATTGATTTGAAAATGTACAAAAAGAGGAAAAACACATGCGTGGATGGGTTTCGAACCCACATAACAAAAACGAAAAAAGGGTAACAGCGTTCAACTCTACCCATTAGGCCACAGTGTCACATCTAGATAATTGGTGTAAATAAGATCAAAACAAATATAGAAGTATTTATCAGATTAGATTGGTTAACGTCCCTGAAATCAGTCAGTTGTTCCTTAATTAGAAATACCCAAACGAATTAGTAAAAAAGTAAAGCGTACAGAGAGAATATGTATGACAACTTTCTTATTGATGTAAAAAAAAAGGTACAAAAAGGGGAAAAAAGAAGAAAAAATCAAGCGTGGATGGGTATCGAACCCACGTAACAGTAAACAAAGGTGTTAGGGACTTCCATTCTATCCATTAGGCCACAGAGAATTCAGTCAAGCAGAAGTGTTAGTAATAATATATATAAAGTAGTATTTATCATCAGATTAGACTAGTTACCGCCCCTGAAATGTGGGTCTGTAGAAATACCGAAACGCGTTAGTAAATACCAAAACACATTCACAGAATCGATTTTAAAACGGATTAGTTCATAGCGTAGGCTATATATATTACCGTTATTCATTCAACATTTCATACAAAATTTTCTTCTTGCTATTATTGAGCATAGACAACAATAGTTAATATGATGCGTTTCAGTTCTTCGTGTATATCGGTATTTCTATGGATCGATCTGCTCACGTGATTGAGCGGTTAGTAATTCGCATCTGGAGGAAAATAAAATAATATACAAATGCATGTTTATGCATTGTATTTCCTCGTAAATGGTGTAAGCATGTAAAAACAAACATGTTGATAATGTAACAATTATCATGAACGTGCAATTTAACCAGTTTCAACCAATATGTCGAATATGTTTTTACAATAATCGCCTCCAAAACTCCTCATGTTAATATTTTAAAATTATTACAAAGGTAGCCTAAAGCTCATAAATCCCACATTTGTTGCATTTATTGCATTATTTCAAGATATATTTTGCACGGGTGGCTCTCTGTCCTTTAGGCAGCAGGTGGGGACCCAATGGGCATACACGTTTCTGTGTTTTAACGCTTTCGTCAAAATTGTATAGCATGTCCCCGATGAAAAACCAACTTTATCTGCTATTTCTTGCACATTGAACCATGTGTCTTGTTCGGTCATGTCGGAATCTACAGCAACATTTTCTTTGGTACTATCTCTACCCGGGTTGTCTGAGTGGGGGCATCATTCAGGCCAGTTTTACAAATCTTATTTTATTTTATCTTCCTAAAAACTGACGTATATTCAACGTTCGAATGTCCACGAATCTGATATAGTTTATTATATACATGTGATGCAGATATTTCAAAGCTTATGCGACCTTTAATATAGACCCGCACATCCTACTTCACTTCGTTTTCCATTTTGCGCACAGCGAAATAGCCAGTGTATATGACTGAACCAACTTAAAAGTTCAATAACTTTTGAAAGAGTCAACGAATTTGTCTCAAATTTTGACCAAGTATAGACAGTAATTTTCCCGTCAAATAGCCACAGGCACCACTAGTTCTATAGAACCGTGAGGTATGTATGTTGAACCATTAGTACCACTTTTAATTGAACGCCCCTCGTAAAGTCCTCATCTGGGCTTGGACCCCCCTGGAAAAAATCCTGAATCCGCCATTGCATTAGTGCTTAAGCTTGAGAAATACCAAAGATGCCAAAGATGGGAAAGAAATACTGATTTCCAGCATAATCTACGCTTTCTTTCCAGCCTATCATATACATAGAAATTGCATTCTGAATTAATTTGTCGTTCCCCAACACCTCCTAAATTAGACATCAATTTTGTTGTTTAGGAAAGGGTTCACTGACCTTATTCTTCATGAATATGAATGAATATAAATGAATTCACAAGTCATCTCTTCAAAAATATCCATTTTGCCATTTACAACAGCATTCAAATTAGCTAACCCTAAACGCTTGCAATGGATTTGGAAAGGATAGAAGTCTGAAGCACTAGAGTGGTGCAGGATCGAAACTGCAACCTCTTTGTTACAAGAGTAGAGTACACCATGCTAAACTCGCCATAGTCCATAATCATGTGACAAGTTTTAGACTGGTTTGAATTCACAGATGTTGCAGACGACAATTAAAGAGAATGAACTTTGTTATTTTCATAATTGTCTGGGTAGAATACATTGTGGGTAATTACTTGCCACAAGCAATTTCTTCAATTTCAACAATGTTTCCGAAGCTTTTTTAAACCTTGTTGTGGCACCACAAAGCGTAATTGTAGGTCATATCGAACTAGCATATTATACCCTATTGATGGTAATATTGTACTTTTTTGTAAAAATACAGAATTTCAATACAAAATATAGGACTCACCTGTCCTCTCGGGTTAAGTTTCAGTACTTCGTCCGACTTATGCTCCTTTTTCGAGAACTCGATCAGCTTGTTAGGGCATCCCTCCCAGAGCCCCTTCTCGGCCAGCACAGCTATCACTCTTACACAAGGTCCGGAGCCAGAGCCCCAGTACAAGAACATGTTTTTGTTCGACATTGCAGTTCAGATTCGTGTAAACCACTAAAAATGGTGGGTAATTTATAATTTATAAACATAGGCCTACTTTGTGGGGTATTCAAAAAGTTCAGAAATTGTAACGAAACGGTTCATTTGAGCTATCGTTAGTCGACATTATCCTTTTCCAAAATTAAGCCATTTTGAGCACATTAAAAAAACTCAAATATGTTCAATACTAATTTCAAAGGACTTGCGTACGAAGATCGGATGCAAACATTTTTTTTTTTTTTTTTTTTTTACTTTCTTAAGATTGAAAACATCGGGGACAAAGGGGAAATGTTAATCTGACAATCAGCACAATTCGGTATAATGTGAATATTCTGTTTCAATAATCGTCCAAGACATATTACAAGGGTCTCCAGAGAATGATTCGAAGCTGTACATAGTGGCCAAGTATCATTATTGAACCTTTAAACATGAATTTTTATATGCAAATAGTCTACTTGTAAATGAAAATATTATGGGAAAAATAAAATTGCTCATTTTAAGGAATTTCTGTTATTTATATGATGTTTTCATACACACAAAGGACCTCTACGGATAAGGCGAGAAATCTCCCTAAAAGGCTCTAATGGAAAAGTCATTTTTCAAAACATTCAAATTGATTATTATACTAGAACAAAAAAGATACGCAACCCCAAGTTTTCGTAATATTTTCGACAAAATATGTTTTTAATGGATAATGAGTACATTTTTAATATACCTGCATCCATACGCATAGATATTGTTTCATTTTTTCAGATGTCGTAAATTCATCACGTGATTTATAGTAAATTGTTAAAAACTGATTTTCCCCCTGTCGTGGTTTCTAAATGACTACTATCATAACAAATTTTCTTCAAACACAAGCTAAAACATAGACCAAGAAGATGCCAAAGCGTTCATAGACTTCTCACTACCCTACGCATAGCACGGCTGTGTCAAAATCAGCGCCAGTCTGCAGTACGGATTTTGTTTGTTTGAAAAAGTCAAAATGTTGTTGCAAAGCATTGATGGGGCAACAAATCGACACATTTTCGAATGTATACGCTGTTGGCTCTCAATGGGACCACAACTGAACGAGCACGGAGCGGACGTGCAAGAGATATGACGTCTGCACGGTGTATAATCACGTGACTTAGAATTTCCGGTACTCTTCGATAACTTTGTCAATACTTGACCAATTTGAATTCGGTTTGAAGCAGAGAAGGCGGGAAAATGTCAGGAATAACCTGGAATTTAGGTTAGGCGGAAGTATTACATTTTCCCGGCATCTGTCAGATTTTGTCCACTGAACGTCCGCACTATAAACAAGGATCAAGGTGAGCTCTGATTGGTCAATAATGTAATAATTTAGAATTATTTTTTTGTATTTATAAAATTTGATATTTTGTCAAACAATTGCAGTAATTTTTATTAAGAATTTAGTACATTTTGGCAGTCCAAGAGCTATTTTAGATGTAGGTGCATATTGTGAAAAGGCCATTCCAAATGGCTGTTGGAGAAGGGTCATGTCAAAAAGGGGCCAAAAAGTCAGTGATAAAAGGAATCATGCCATATTCAAATTGCTTGTTTTGAATGTATGAAGGGTTGTTCTTGCATTTGAGGTAAGCCATAACATTGTTGCAAACTCATGGGCTGAGCTATAAGCCAAAACGTTATAATGGTCGGCTATGGGAAACCTAATACTTCCATCTAACCTAAAATGAACTGTCCCAAAGTTGTTGTTGTTCCAAACAATTTGACATCTCAGCAGCAAATATCTTCCGGTTCTGATTATTTTGCAGCCGATGCATTCTGTGTAACCTATTTACATGTTTTTTTTTTACCCATATCAAAATATTTAGCTAATATTGCATCAGAATTCACCTGTCTGTTCACCTTTCTGTCTGTCTGAGGCCAATTTAACATGGAAATCCAACATTTCCCTAAATAAATCACACAATATTTCAGTTACAAACTTCAAATTTGGTGTGGATGTACTTAATTATATTACACATCTTTTATTACCAAGGTCAAGGTCATTCATCAAGGTCAAGGTCAGATCTGAAGGTCAATTTCATTGAAAATTTGACATGATTTTTCTTCTTTTTTGCTCATACTGCAAACAACTGAAAGTTATAAGGCTCTATATTTGTTGAATATGTACATTATATCATTGAGTTTCACTAAGTTCCAATGTCAAGGTCACCCTTGAAGGTCAAGGTCAAGTTTCAAGGTCATATTTTCAGTGAAAATTGTTTTTTTTTTGTAGGACAGGGGGGGGGGCTTGTTTTTTCCTTATTGACAAACACATACTGTTCATGTACTGTTTTTGGCTCTTTGATGTACATACAAGTCTTGAAATGGTCATTTTTATCATTTTTCTAGTTATTCTGTGGGTTTTGGGATGTTTTTTTTACAAAATTTTCTCTTTGTTTTAGAAATTCTCTGCATAGGCTCCTTAGGTTGTAGTCATCACCCCGAAAGATTTTCACAAGACATAGATCAGCCCGCCACATGAGAAACTTCTCATATTAAGGGGTCCAGACCATTGATTCGCACTCTGAGCTTTGACTTCAATCATCAACCGGGTTGTTCTGCTTTTTGGTAAGGAAGATTTGTTTGCTTGATCCATTGATTCTGCTATGTAAGTGTTAAAAATCAGTATAGCTGAAAGTAAAGTATGTACGGTAATGCAGTTGGCTCATGCATTGTTCTATGTATAGGATTACAAAAAACAGTAAAATAGTGGGTTATAGGGTCTGATTTTGGCCTGTTTGCTTAAGACAAATACAAAATAGACTGTTGAAACCCTTTTTTCTGTTATTTTGGTGTATTCTATGCTTGAAAATATTGCATTTATAAGGCCCCCAATGATGACAGGCCCCTTTTCCTGTGTCCTTCATGGTCTATTTTTCAATTTTAAACTGCATAAAGCATGTAAAACTGATAAAACAATACCAGAAGTTGTCAAAATTGCTTTAAACAACATGTTTTGATATGATAAGAAGGATAAAAACAATATTCTACAGAAATTTGGCTATTTTGAAAGTAAAAAAATCTAATGACTCATCAATTTCAACTATTATGTAATTTTAATTATTCAAGTGAAGCTTTTTTACACATCTTTCACTTTAATTTGGAGTTTCTGGGTAAGATGTGATATAAAAAACAGATTTATGTAAAGATTTGACAATTTGTCCATTGATTATTACATTTATGAGCAAAGGAAGACTGTTCCATTACTAAATAGACTCTTCTATTTTGCATCACTGGTGTTAAGGGAAATGCTTATTTCTCCAATATTTTTTAACCAAATGCAATGAAATTCAACATAGATGCAAAGACAATATTGTACTAGCCATATGATAAAATAAAAATAGAATATGTGAAAAATTGTGCCTTTGAGGCTTAAAATTAATGAGAAATTAAATATTTCTTTTTAAGGATAAAGGGTGACCTCTTAAAAAAAAATAGGAAAAAATATAAATTGAAATAAATTTCACTTGAAACAGTGACTGATTTGACCATTAGTAATAGCTCCACAATGTCAGATAAAAAAGGTATGTTAAATATGATTTTAGAGTCTTTCTTTTGAACATTGAAAATATATGTTTGGATGGAGAACACTCTTCTAAAATAGTACAATTTTGTCTTAACTTTATTATGACAAGGTAAAGGGAAATGCTCATTTTTCACAATGTATGGAAAAGATTAGGCCAATAATTTGGGACTTAGTCCAGAATATGTATTTGTACTTAGAATTGTCAAAATTTTGAATTCTGAAGCAACAACATTTTTTATTTAGGTTAGGCGGAAGTATTACATTTTCCCGGCATCTGTCAGATTTTGTCCACTGAACGTCCGCACTATAAACAAGGATCAAGGTGAGCTCTGATTGGTCAATAATGTAATAATTTAGAATTATTTTTTTGTATTTATAAAATTTGATATTTTGTCAAACAATTGCAGTAATTTTTATTAAGAATTTAGTACATTTTGGCAGTCCAAGAGCTATTTTTAGATGTAGGTGCATATTGTGAAAAGGCCATTCCAAATGGCTGTTGGAGAAGGGTCATGTCAAAAAGGGGCCAAAAAGTCAGTGATAAAAGGAATCATGCCATATTCAAATTGCTTGTTTTGAATGTATGAAGGGTTGTTCTTGCATTTGAGGTAAGCCATAACATTGTTGCAAACTCATGGGCTGAGCTATAAGCCAAAACGTTATAATGGTCGGCTATGGGAAACCTAATACTTCCATCTAACCTGGAAGCGTGGATTTTTGAAAAATCAACTGATGAAAAAGTTATTGAAGATAAACACAAAATTTGGTTCATCTTCAATAACTTTTTTATAAGTTTAACGGTTTTCACGATCATCTAATGCGTGACGGCTGTCCACCTTCTCTGCTTCAAACCGAATTCAAATCGGTCAATTTTTAACAAAGTTGTTAAAGATTTTCTGAAATTGTTGCATCACGTGATTATCCACCGTGGTCTAGGCAGAACCGTATCATCAGGTTAACGCCAGCTACGGGATAGGTTTAAGAATGCAATGGAGACCGCTAATAAATCGCATGGACTTCACAACATTCGAAAATCGGTCCAAACTGAACGAAAGAGAATGTGTTTTTCGACCTACATACACTTTTTTTGTCAAACTGTGTTGACGCCCGGTGTAAACTGGGTGTTTTCTTATTAATGGAATTTACTACAAACAAGATTTTGTGGAATTTATAAGGTGAAATGTTAATGCTTTAGATGTATTACATTTTGTTCAAATCTGATTTGTTGTCTTTGCGTAAGAAGGAATTGAAAAGGAAGTTGCGTTTCTTTTTTTGCCTAGTATATTTCGAACTGTATTGTTAGATATGTATCTAAATCATATGAAAACTGATTTTGTACGATCAAAACGATTCGACAGGTACAGATAACTCTTGGTTTCTGTACCTACCCCCAAAATTACATTTTCTTACCACACCGTTATTCATTAAACAAGATTTAAGTTTTCTTTAGTTTTATAAGCAAAACAATTCTGTAAATGTAAGGACAATTGGTGTTGAAATCATAAACTATTTTTCGATTTGTCCTTAATGCGCATGCGCATCATTGAAACGAGTTTAAAGGCGAAATCTTCCCGCCAAAATTATGGCATATGGTATATGAGTACTATTTTTAGTATAAAAGTACGTTCCCCCCCCCCCCCCCGTGACCCAGCAAATCCTTTTTACCAAGGAAGCCTATGATCCAGTTACACAACATATGTCAATGGGAAGCTGGGTCAAGGGGGGGGAACGATGTTAGCCAGCCTTGGGAAGGTAGGTATGCCTCGGTTTTTGGCGGGAAAGTGCGGCTTAAAGTTGTTTCAATGGTGCGCATGCGCAATATGGACAAAACCAAAGCTGCCATATGATGTCAACACCATTTATCCCTGTATCTGTAGAAAATAAATTGCAAATAAAAATAAAAGAATCTTCATTTTACCTCTTTGAATACCGGTAGTGTAAGAAAACGAAACCATTTAGGTGGGTACTAAAATCAAGAGTTATCTGCACCTATAGAACTTTTAAAATGACATAAAAATCGGTGTTTATTTCCTTTATTTGTCTACCTAACCATAAAGCTTAATTTTGTTTCTCAATTTGTTAGTTTTGAGAATTGACCCATCGAGCTGAGCCTTTTAGGGAAAATTCTCGCCTTATCCGTAGAGGTCCTTTCATTCACAATTAAACAAAATGCTTTATTTATCAGTTTCTGACAAATAACGTTGATTCCCATGTTTTCCGAGTTTTCTCTGATGAAATTCGCTTCTTGATATGTTGATGTCGCTCATTTACTGAATGTAAATGAGCGACTTCAACATATCAAAGAGCGAATTTCATCAGAGAAAACTCAGATTAATTCCCATGTGGCTGAAGTGGGTCACTACAGATTATTGACAAGGTGGATAATCACGTGATGCAACAATTTCAGAGAATCTTCAATAATTTTGTTAAAACGGGACAGATTTGAATTCGGTTTCAAGCCAAGAAGGTCGATTAGTTATACGTCACGCATTAGATGGACGTGGTGGATCTTTTGAAAAATCAGCTAATAGAAAGATATTGAAGATCAACCAAAATTTTTGTTGATCTTCAATAAATTTTGTATCAGTTGGCTTTTTCAAAACTCCGCCACGAACAGCTTATTCCTGGAATTTTCCAACATTCTCTGCGTCTGATCGAATTCTAATTGGTCAAGGTTTAACAAAAATATTGATGATTTTCTAAAACTTTGAGTCACGTGATTATCCACTGTGATTGAGCTGGGGAGGAGACTGCATACTTAAAATGTCGACAAAAAACGATGTGTTTCGACTGTGGTCAGATAGTTCTTTGTAGCGATTGATCATTCGACCAGGGTCGATTATATTTGTTTGCGTTCATGGTAAGACCATGCACATAGCAGACCCATACAAACTTCGCACCAGAATAAAGAAGGTCGTAGTGTATTTTTTTTCTTCTTCAGACGTTCCTTCGAACGTATTTATTTTACATCGATTGGGAAGCAAGTTTCTTCAACTTATTTTAATCCCTCTCGATTGGAAGTACACCGGTCCTACAACCACTCAAGAGGTCCTAAGTTCGACCCCGCCTGCGGCAAACTTCCTTTCTGGCATTTTCTCCAACTAATGAGTAATCCGAGTCTTCTCTGATGAAAATTCGCTCTTTGATATTTGGATACATTCCAAATATCAAAGAGCGAATTTTCATCAGAGAAGACTCGGATTTACCAATGAGTTGATAATCGTAAACACGTGTTGGCGAGCAGCTCGAAACTAAGACAGGATATTGGGGTAGAACTGATGAGAAAGACAAGTAGAAAGACAATGAATCCTTGGTTAGAAGCTACAGTCGCCGCATAATGACCTTAGTAGTTGAAAGAGGCGTTAAGCCCCATTCAATCAACCGAATGCATTAACCCATTATCAGACGCAATTTTTACCGTTCCAAATTGAAAGATAACAGGATAATGCGACACAATTTCAAGTAAATACGATTAATATATATTTCGGTCATTTTACATAGAAAACATTGTTGGAAATGAAGAAATTGCTTGTCGTAAGCAATTTCTTCATTTTCCACATTGTTTTCCCGAGCCATTTTCTTTTGAGGAGTTAAAAAGAGTCACTGTGTGGTAATGGGTTAAGTACTGGTGAACTGCTCAATTTGCATTTGAAAATCGGTCAGCCCTCATTTGCAACTTTAACTCAACTTTGTTCTAGTTTTTACCCTTCGTTCTAGATCGAGCCGTCTGTAATTACTATGTGGATATAACTCTTTCAGAACCAATTAACCCTTTCCCAAATGACAAAGTTTTAGGCTGCAAAAAATTCGAAAGCTGCTGAAGACGACAAAATTTGTGTTAATAAAGATTGGAATTGTGTGTGATAAAGTCAAGAAAATATTGAGGCAAATGGATAACGACGGGGAACAAAATGACACAACAATTCAAGAAATTCGTCCATAATTTTGTTAATAATTGACGAATTTGAATTTGGTTTGAAGCAGCAGTCCAAAAAGTGAAAAAGCCAAGAATTAGCTGGGTGCGCCATGTTTATATATTTTAACAAGAGCTGTCCGAAGACAGCGCGCTCGACTTTCTAAGTTGCTTAGTATAAAGGGGCATAACTCCAAATATAGTGGAGCCAGGGTCATGGGCCCTAGTAGTAAGGTAGAGGGTGTCATGGTGAATAAGTATTCCAAGTTTGGGTTGAATCCCTTTGATAGTATGGAAGTTATTGATGTTTGAAAAAACTTTAACCTTTGTTGCAACGCCGACGCCAACGCCAACGCCGACGCCCGGGTGACAGTATAAGCTCTCATTTTCTTCGAAAAGTCGAGCTAAAAACCAGCCGATAAAAAAGTTATTGACGACCAAACTAATTTTAAGTTAGTCGTCAGTTACTTTTTTTTATCTGCTGATATTAAATATCATTTGCAATCAGCCAATCCCTGATGATTTCACACTTTCTTTGTTTGATTAATTTTCTTAGTGGCCTCTCTTTCCCCCCTTTTTTTAAAGAATTATTAAAAATATCGAAAATGTTGTGTCGCGAGATTTCCCGCCATGCTAGACTGCTCTCGATTCTGCCACCAGTGTGAATACTCGGACAAGCTTTTACTCACGCCGAGTGGAGCGTTAGGGCGTATAATAAATCTCTTCTGTTGGGGATCGAACTCTAACATCTTGATCGGAAGGCCGACGTTCTGCCTACCCTTCGATCTCGGACATGCTGGTCTAAAATAGTACCAGCAGTAATTAACATAAACTAAAATGCAAATTGATTTTAAGGCGAATTTAAAGCCCATTTACCATGCACAAATACACGTTCACAAAACTTACATTTAAACATCATGATACAACGCAATTTTAGTTGAATTTTGGTCATCTTTCGTGCTATGGCTATGGCCCATGATGAGTTTGAAACTGGTCCTATTCTTTAGATAGCTTCTGGTCCCCTCTGGCATATATTTGAAACCCTCGTAACTGAAGCTTCGAACAAGTTGGGGAAACATTGAGACAAAATGAGAAATTGCTGATAACCAGCAAGTTCTCCCATTTCTTGAATATTTTCGTCGCTACATTGTGCACACATTCTACCTTTATCAACATACATTTTCGTCTTTAATAGTTTTTAAATTCAAGCGGCAAAAATTAACGTTCTTAAATCTTTCGTGTGACTTGCATGACTCGAATAGGAATATTGCTTAATCCTTTCCCCAACAAGCCCTGGCTTCTACGTTGCTAATAAAATGGAAATCAATGCCAGAAAAGAGAATACCGTCATTTCCCTACATTGTTTCCATTAGTTTAGTGCATACATTTTATATATTAGTAATACTATTTGTTCGTTAACTGGTCTCTGAGAAAGAGTTAACAGTCAGACAATATGCACGAGTCACGAAATGTCATTGTCTATTTCGATGCCTGTTCAACAGGCGGTTTAAAGTCTTTCATCAAGAATTTACTGGGTTCGTCCTTCCAGTGTGGAGGAGCACAGGCTATCACGCTCGGTCTGCTCTGTAAACCGTCATAATACTTCTTCAGGTTAGGATAGTATTGACCCAGATCTACGCCTTGACGCACCAACATAGCCAGATCTGGGTAGAAGAAGACATCGGCCATTGAGAAATTATCCCCGGCAAGGAATTTCTTATCTTTCAAATGGCTGTTCCATAGCTGGAGCTCAGTGTGCACACCCGGCGCTTTCTCCTCGAGAACAGCTTTGTCGATATCCTCGGGTTTTGTCATGAACATATAATACAAATACGGTCGGATGATGTTGGACGTGATGTTTGGGCACTCAAACATGCGCTGGTACACCGCTGCAAGGTCTTTGGGTTCGGTAGGGATGAGTGTAGTGCCCTCCTTTTTATATTTGTCTTCAAGATACATGCACGTAGCCACCGACTCGCACAGCACTAAACCGTCATCGTCGATAAATGTCGGCACCTGGAGGAAAAAAACAAAAATGTCCCTTTAATTTTCGATAATTTAGCACAGCTACAGATAAGAGGCGGTGTTGACTTATCAAGTTGGAAAATATCATTCAATGTTTTTAAAACCCTATGTCGTCGGTACGTGGGAATAGTCTCCTCAACAAATGGTTTGGATTTGATAGATCTATAACCAAATTCAAACTTTCTTCCTCCCTTCTTTTACTCTGATTCACATCATCCGTTGCGCAAACTGGGCCCTTTTGGTGGGCCCATTTTGGTTAAGTTACATTTACGTCAGGTAATCGGTTATTTATAATGCATTGAAAAATATCGATCATAGCATGAAATCGGATAGCCTGTCTTTCATAAACAGGTATTTAGAACTGTCTTTCAAGGTACATGGCCCAATTATATAATTATGCAGAGTATTATGGCATTTGTTAACATGCATAGACGAAGGAACACAATTTCCCGCTCTTTACAGCTCACGATAAATGACCTGGCAGAGCAGCCAGTGTTAATCGAACGTGATGCTCTGCCATGTCAGCTATCGTGAGCTATACAAACGTGTGCTATTTGTAAAAATTTATAAGATAAAATCAAGTACGAAACTTGCATGTTGCATTTATCATATATGCTAACTACAAAGACTAGACTAGAAGAAAAGGTATAGGCTACATACATATCACACACAATTATTTCTTCCTTTCTTTCTATCCACTAGCTTTTTTATTTAAATGTGTATGCCTACATGTATTTGTAGATAGTGTTTTAGAACGTTTTAGCATCATGATTTTGTCGTCTGCAACGTTTTTGAGTTTAGATCTGTCGTCTGCGAATGGGTTTTTAGACCTACGCAGTAGATTATTATAAACTGACGTCCAAAAGAAACGCCCCAATGAAATTTGTCAATATTTTTCTTATTCCTATTACAGTGTTAGTGAAATGTATACTGAATATTATCATTTTGACCGACAATTACAGCAAAAGAAAAAATATGCGTTTCTATTCATTAACATGTCCATATCCGGTGACTGGTCACGTTTGCTACGTGCGCTACGTGTATGTTCATCACACGATGAAATTGGTCACATTTTACACAGTAACATGCGTTAGTGGATATTCAACCACGAATTCAAAGATTTTCTTATGAATCATCCGAATTGAAGGATTCCGAGACTAAATTCTGAAAAAGGAGCTCGTAATTTAGCCATTTTTGAATGCCACGAATGCACAAACAAGTCGCAGGACAGTTAAACATATTGTGTTTCTCGATTCGATGACTTGATCGACGCGTTAGAATTCTGCGAACGTTTATTGACCGGCCACGCTCAACTAGACCTCACGTAACGCCTGTAAAGCAAGATAATTCTCCACGTTAACGTCATTATACGTTTCAGGTTTGTGACGTTGGGATCGACGTTCTGTTGAATAGTTTGTAAATGTGGTGGCCATATAAGTGTTTTTCTGGCAACAGTTGAAATAGACACACTGCTTGGAAAACAGAGCTCGTAGATTAGCACTTTTCGAATACGGAAAAATCAAAAACAAGCCGCCTGTCGTTTTGACGTCTTGTATTGCACGATTGGGCATCTTGGTCGACGAGTAAGAGTTACGGAAACATTTGCCAATCGGCCAAAGTCAGATAGACGTCCTGTAACGCCCGTTATACAAGAAGCTGTCTTACGTTAACGTCATATGCGTTTTAGGTTTGAGACGTTGAAATCGACGTCGGGTTTAGTATTCGTTAACTGCGGTCACCAAATAAGACGCTTTATGGTATCTTTTGTCGTCGCAAATAAAGTTTGACCACGCGCTACTGATTTTCAAATGGAAATTCTGATACCGCCCTGTTTAAATGTGCCCTTTTTTCTAAACTTTAACAATTTGATAATTTCTTTATCATCATTTTTCAACAACAGATAATCAAATTTACAGATGGAAATAAGTTTGTGTAATTTCAAATCAGATTTACTGAATAATCGGACATTTATTAGGACTGGGGCGTTTCTTTTGGACGTCAGTATACTAAACCAGATTGTCATTCCAGATTGTCATTAAAAATGTCTAGTGAGCATTCACAACATGTGGGTTTCGAATTGAAGAAATGTAAGAGATTAAATAGCGGTGTATGGCTCACGATAGAATTATTGACCTGGCAGAGCACCACTAGCAGACCCGTAGGAACAGGGGGGGGGGGGGGCTAGGGGGGCTAAGCCCCCTAATGTTGACCAAAAATGCCAAATTTTCCTAAATTTTACACTGAAAATTTTGGGAAAATCCAAATTAGCCCCCCCCCAATATTTAGGACAATGGCTTTAGCCCCCCCCCCCCCCCCCATATGAAATTGCTTCCTACGGCTACGGGCCTGACTAGCCATTAGATGGTGGTCCTCTGCCAGGTCATTTATCGTGAACTATAGCCTACGAATAAAAAGTGAGAAAAATAATAAAAGGTTAAAATCTAGAACACGTACCTGTCCTCGTGGGTTAATTTTGAACATTTCCTCTGTTTTGTGCTCCTTTTTGGAAAAGCTGATGAGCTGACTTTCGCACGAGTCCCACTTGCCCTTCTCTGCCAGCACCATGATCACTTTCATGCATGGTGACGAGCCCGAACCCCAGATTAGCTTCATTTTTTCGTAGAAGTAGGTCCTCGCTTGGTAATACACAGTACAGGAATAATAGTCGATTTGACAGTGTACGAAATATTCATGAACAGCGCGAGTCAGTGTACGTTATTGGTTTTCCACTTTGAACTATGCGTGGCGCGGCATGATAAAACAGCTTCACATGTGAAGTTATTGAGAGGGGTTTAGCGTCGTGTTTAGCATGTTTTCAGTAATATCGCGGTAGGTCACCTAATCATGTGATCCAGGCATTTTCTTTGCCAGATAAACATAACGCCCAATCCTAACAGCCAACTGGTCACCCCCATGTATGCTAGACGATGCAACTATCAATAAACTTGAGACAGCCGATTTGTCCATTATCAGAAAGGTTATAGATCTAAATAGAACCGAGTTTTGAACCAAAGGGAGCAAGGTTTCTGTCTTTACAGTCTCAGACTTTAACGACTGAGCTTTGAATTGGCCGCAACTTATACACTGAACAGATGTTCTAAACCGCCACTTTTCAGAACAGATTTTTTGGTGTAAATGAGAAAAGAAAAGTACGTTTGAAACAATATTATGCACATTAGATTTTGTGATCACTAGCTATCGATTTAACGCGGTACAGTCAAAATCAAAACAAAAACATTTTGTGTAAAGAGGCTTTGATATAAAACCGTTTTTGCACGTGGCGCACGATATGATAAGTTGAATTGCACAACGTTTACTTTAGCATTACTTCATATTGATCGGACATGCCGATTTTTCAAAGAAAAGGCACCTCAATGGGCCGGTTGTCCTTCAGTGATATGGGTCGTACTGTGGGGCTTATCAGGAGTGACGTCAATATGAATAAGGCATGTACCCTTTTCAGTGACGTATGCATGTTTCAAAAGGTAGCTCATGATACTACCAAATGCATTAACTATTTTCCGATTGCCTTCTGTATTTCGAATTTTACGGACACCAAACCGTGTCAAAGTGCACCACAGAGCATGGCCTTCAGAGTCTACCATACAAAACATTATTAGTTCACATGTACATTTTCTGACAGATGACATGTCTCTTTCACGAGTTCAGCATGTCAGTAATGGATGTTTGACGTGTGTATGCTAATAGAGAGGATTATTTTTTTTATTTATGAACTGCATTTTAGTGTTCTTTTGGCGCGTATTATATTCCATAGATCACAATAAAGCATTCAAAAGTGATGATATGCCGACATTATTCTTAAATGCGTTGGTTATTTTGATATTGCTTCTTTCTAACGAGTAATATGGCCCTAAAAACCTTGTCAAAATGCACCACAGATCATGATCCGTACAGTGTACCATACAAGTTATTGTTATTCCAAATGTACCGTTCTTGACGAAAGACATGACTTTCGAATCGGTTATGCATATCATTAATAGATCCTTGACGCCTGTATGCTTCTGGAGAGGATGCAAAGTTATGTTTACAAACTGGATTTTTTTGTTCTTTTTATAGCACGTATTGTATTCCGTCTAACGCCATCAAAGAATTCATAAGTGAGGACTGACCGATATTTTTGTTAACAGTCAACAAATATCACTCAGATTTGATTCGCAGATTAGTTCAAATCGGAGAAATGCTCCAATATAATCAAAAGACGTTACAATAAGTTTTGGCACAAATGCCAGGCAACCGGAAGTGTGGCAGACTTACCTAGTCTACTGAAACATCTGGAAGGACACCTTAGTACTTCCCAGATAGCTGCAACTGAATGATGGCTCGTTGTCAATCAGAGTTATTGACGCAGAGTAATGTCACATCCCATACTTACAGTTTACCTTTCTGATGTGAAAATGTAGACGTGACAGTGACCCTTTTCAATTTGCGATTTAGTCATGTTATTGTCAAAAGGCATCAATGAAATTTTGACATCTTCCGTGAAAATGGTTAATCTTTATTATTTGAAAATTTCAAGCCCTTATCTAAAATATTAATGGAGCTATATAAAGTTACATGCCATGGCGGTTTAGAAGATCTGTTCAGTGTATATTAGCCTAACCCGTTAGGCCTACTAACCAAGCAAACATACGATATCGAGCCGATGAAAGCTATAAGTCGGAATATCGACTCGTTTTGCCGATATCGGACCGATGTCGGGTCGATATCAAATTGAAATCTGAATTTTCTACTTTTTCTCAGATTGCGGGCCAACGTCAGGCTGATATCTGGTCGATCATGAATATCGGGCGGAGAGCATTTGGTGTTAGAGAGCCGACACTTAATATCTGGCCGATATCGGGCTGATCATGAATATCGAGCAGATAGCGTTTGGTGTTATCGGGCCGATCTGAATGTTTGCTGGGAAACGGTGCCTAAAATTCAAAACTGGTCTAAAATCAAAGATATTGCAGACGACAAGTTAAAGTGAATACAATTTTACATTCTTTTCTTTTCTTTTTTCCTTTTTTCTGTATGGGAAGAAATTTTATGCATGCTACATTTTTGGTCTGTCTGGGACTTGTGGAAAATGAAGAAATTGCACTTGTGGAAAATGACGAAATCACTTGTTACAATCACTCTCTTCATTTCCCACAATATGTAACAGGTAATTTTATCATTCCCTTCATTGTTTTCTAAAGCCTTTTTTCTTTCGGGGAGTAATTAAAAGAGTCGATGTAAGGGAATGGGTTAAGGGCATTTTAAGCCCGTCTTATTATGAAAATAACATTATGAAAATTAAAAAAAATACCTTACATTGGCATTTAGATGCTTTCGAGTGCAGGAAATATTACGATCGGAGCTAGTCTCGAGTTTAATCGGTTCTCGGTCGAGAGCCAGCCGACAGCTTCGATTGAAAATATTATCTGACCCTTCCAGTCTATTTGACAAAACAGCTTGGCCTTACAGTCTAGTGTCTAAACGACAACAACAACCCTGCAACAGAACAACAACAACTAAATAAAAAATTCCTCGAATTCGACCGCGAAATATTAGGTTTGATGTCGAATTGCAGTAAAATGAAAGAATTCAGAAACGCAGTGAGTATTTATACACGAAAAATTAGTTCGGTGTAAAGTTTACCAGAGTGCATTGTCCTGTAATAGCATGAACCATGAAAAATTTCAAATACTTGGTAGAACATTGAAACTTGGCAGGAATCTTATTTCAAATAAAACAAGTAAAATAAACTTTATTCCAATGCAATATCTTCAATAACTAATTTTATATGATTTTTTTTAACAAGGGGGCGTGGCTCACCAATCAGTGGATTTGGTACCCAATTTCTGACATGATTAATGAAATGTATATCCCAGTGTACTTAGTTCCTACGCATCTAAGAAACAATCAATAATTAAGAAATCAAGAACAAATGAAAAACATTTTTTTACCTTTGCAAAATGAAGTTTATTCATTCATTCATCTTTCAGAAACTTTTTGATATCACTAAAAACTTTTTTGAAATGAAAAATCTGAAAAAATATCGGGTAGTGGGTTCCAATATGGCTTAATGAGAGTACACAGAAACGACGCATTTGATTGGTTTCTATATTTAGCTTTACAAAAACGAAAGTACAATTCTCTTTTCACTCTGAGAAACCAGGACATCATATTAGGAAAGGATATATGTGAAAATAATTTATGAATTAATAAAGATGTGCTTATCAACTATGCAGGGATAAAGGGGCCTCTGTTGAACCACTACACCGCAGTATGGAATTCTAGAACCAACCCTTAGATACAAAATTTCGGGAAGGCTTTACTTTACTCGTGACCAAACTGTTGTCATTGACGTAGGACACTTGGCTTGAGATTTTATTTAAAGAAAACAAAGAAAAAATAGCATGAGTAAGCATGTCAAAACAACATTATTGTTAAAGGCTATTCTGTCAATCACACAAAATGGAGATAACGAGTACATCTTACTAAACAGTGAAATATTCATTATGAAATCACGTTACATTGTTCATGGCTGCTACACAACTTTCTTAAAATAACAATATTGCTGGTGTTCGCTGGTCTGCTTTTCATTTTCATAAATTTACCGAAAATAACAATTTAAAGAATTTGGAAAAATGGTCATAAGAAAAAATAGGTATTTTTAGTGTTTCAAATAAAACATAAATGAAATAGTACTTCTAAATCTCTAACTTTCAACATTTTTGCTCCAAGGAATCTCCTTGGAATATACTGACAGACGTGCACAAGAATGACGTCATTCGGTGTTGTCTATTCAAAGGGGAGGTCAAAACAAAAATGGCGTCGTAATAAAGATGCGTTGAAATAAAGTACTCGAGGATAGTAGTCCGCTTCGGTACCGCGTCTTTTACGGCACCGCGGTATTCAAAACAGTGTTCATTTGTGGACGAAGTTTCACCTACCAACTGTGTGCATTAACAAATTTTAAAGCAAAATCATTTACTCTAATCTTCGGTGATTACTTTTATTATGATTTCGGATGCATTTGATTTAGTTAAGAAAGAGAAATCATGGAATGTTTTCATGTCCCCATTCATTATTGATTTTTCCGGACGCCATTAACTACCGTGGTACCCAAGAGGACCATCCTATTTATCAGAAGCTAGCATATCTCTGACTTCTAGGGACTTGTTTGCAAGGTTTTAATAATCTACAGATTGTTAATTTGGAAATTTGTTTGGTCTACAACTCGTGAAAACAAATATTGACTCAAGATTAGTTCATTGGCTGCTTTCAGTACTTCCAGTACTTTGATTTTACGGATGCAGCCATCTTCGGATTTTTCCGTGACCTATTTGTCACTCAAAAAATGCATCCCATTTAGAATATGAAATTCATCTTGGAAACAGGATATTCATCATCTCTTTAAACAACAAGTTGAGAAAACATCATTTCAAATAATAAACACAAGATTAGTCAAGTTAATCGCCGATTATCATTCAAAACAATCAAATTCCCGAGTGCAGCTATGTTCGGATTTTTCCGTAAAATGTTCGTCAAATTCCGTAAGTGGGTCAGACATTGCATTAAAATGCAAAATTCATAATGAAAACGGAGATATTGAAGCATTTTTGATTAACAAATGTCGAGATGGTATTTCTGATATCAAGTCTACTATGCTCTTGACGGGGAACACTCAATGATTCACTATAAGATTTGATTGTTAATTTTTCATTACTTCCTATCAAGGTCAAAACGAAGCGCTTTCGTTCCGAGTTTGTGATGTTCCGGAAGAAAAAATTAAATATGTCTTCTTTCGTCATTGGTCAGTTTCCTATCGAATATCCAATCAGAAATGATGTTTTAAACGCGTTTAATGACTGTTTCGCGGGTAACTCTTTTTTACCTCCATTTTGAGAGCCAACTTGATTAAGTGTTAGACGAGTGATGTCCCTTGTTGGTTCATGCTACCTGTAAAGAAATTAGCAATCAGACAACAAGCCTTAAATAACTTTAAATGATGATTTTATTCAGGTGCTACTCAGTCGACTTAAAGAAATATATAATCAACTCTCAGATCTATAGAGACAAAGCAGATGACAAGATCTGTAAGCAAAATGCAGAGTCATGAAAATATATTACCATGCGATCCAAATCAAATGGACAATGAAAAATTTCTAAAATGATGTCGAAGAGCGCGACTGAGATGACAATACTGTGAAGAAACGCGGGAAAACAGAGTATTTATATAGAGACGAAATATTTTAGCCAATCAGAAGCTTGTTATGCCATTGTAAATTACCCAGTTTTACAACGACGAGTCATGCAAAACTGAGCAAATTTCGCGAAATCTGATAAATTCCAGTTTCAGCTTGGACAGATTAACCAATCAGATTGATGACTAGGCTCCCAACTAGCACCTCCACAGCGCTCTGTGTCATCAGTCCCACAACTCAGACTGTTTCAGTCAAATGGAGCCTAGTCCAGGGACTAATTAAGGTGTCAATCTCCCGATCAGCGGACGCCACCCGTTCGATTGACATTTGAGCGGAAAATACTCCTTCGTTTGTCAGGTTGGTGAAATTTCGAGTTAAGAACGATACAGTCGCTGAATTACCTGCTACGGTCTACGGAGAAAGCCGATTTAATACGATGTACACTGATATGCGCCGCCTTTCTTCAGACGTTCCTTTGAACGCATTTATTTTACTTCGATTGGGAAGCAAGTTTCTTCAACTTATTTTAATCCCTCTCAATTGATCTTCCTGGAAATCCACCAGTACTCACGCCGAATGTGTGGGCCAATGAGAAGCCAAGAACAATCCCTGCTACTGGGGATCAAATTCAGAACGTCTTAGTCGCTAGGCCGACGCTCTACCTCTCAACTTTTGACACTACGTGACTTTGGCACGATTTTCAAAAACGGGAGAAAAATTTGCGCATGTTGAAATTTTTGTCCTGAATCATTTTTGGTCCTGAATTTGTGCTGATTGATAAAAAATCATTTGAATCAGGATGTACTACGACTTCAGGGGTCTCGTTTGCCAAAATTTGGGGCCGTTTTTGGGCCCATTCCCAATGGCAAAAAGTATCTTTTTTTCCCAATTCTCTAGTGAAAATTCCCAATGAGGACCCTTAATGCCCCATGTTAAGACCTCATCTTCACTTACAAACATTTTGAAGACAGGTTTAGAGTAGATTCTTAAACAAGAGTATGAACAAATGCATTTTACATCACCACAGTCTAATTTGCAGCTGAAACTGAGTGACAGTATGAATACAAACTTGTTTTAGTTTTTCCCAATTTAGGTAAAAACGTCGCTATTTTTCCAAATTTCACCGGCCCCTGGCCCCAAACAAAAATTGGTAGCAAAACCCCTGGACTCTCCTGTAGTAAATTGATTTCGTGCTGATTTTGAAATTTTCGAAATCTGCATCAAATCAGGCTCAATGGGACGGGGGGGGGGGGGGGGGGGGGGAGTAGGGGGTGGGTGTAACTGAAAACAAATCATTTGATCTTTCATTGAAGAAAATATCTTAATGTAAAAATAGCTTTTGTTGGTAAATTTTGTCTGCCTTGAATGAAGCTATCCATTAGTTATTCTATATTCCGTTATATTCTAATCTTCGAAATAGACAGTGGCGGATCCAGGATTTCTAAGAGGGGGGTTTGAATTTGCAAATAGGGAGGTTCATTTTCCTGTTATCACAATTTTGACTGAATCTCTGCATAGAAATGGAATATATACTTGATTTAGAAGGACTGAGTGATTCAAACTCTGAATAATTCTGAACAAAAACTGGAAGGAGATCTCTATGATATGAAAATTTTAAACATGCATAATTCGAATTTCTATTCTATTAGCAAAAGAAGTCAATGTTGAAAGTGACCAAGAGGACCATGATGGTCCTAAATCGCTCACCTGAACAAAGATGACAACTTGATAAGAGTGACAATGGCAATTTTCCCAAATTCAAAGGCATAAAAGTCTTATCAATGTTATTACCATATTCTCAATGACCTTTCAGACACCTGCAGCTTTACTTGACAATAACTTACTAGGCAAAAGACATTGCAACATTACAGACTGACCTTTACAGATTACAAAAATGTCAGATCAAAAAAGTGGAACATCAGCTTTAACCTTCTACTTTATCCTACTTCTGTCTTCACTATCAAGCATGATTATACTAAGCAGGTACTCAAAGTCAGTGCAAGGTCAATCAAGTCATGAACCTTATCTTAGTCATCCTTGAATCCTTACCAAGCCTTTACATGCAACTTAAAATGTGAAAACTTTTAAGTCCACTGTTGGCATATTCTCCAAAAGTATAGACATACAAAGACAAGTTCTGTATGTAACCATTCTTACAATGATATATATCTGCTTCATGCAATATAATCCTCCTCATGGTGATCTTTTAACCCTTTCCCAAACGACAAAATTTTAGGGTGATCCACTTTAAAAATTGTAAAAATGACAAAATGGATGTTATTAAAGATAGAATTTGTGTAAAATATGGCATAGAAAATATTGAGACAAAAGAAGAAACTGCTGGTTATCAGCAGTTTCTTCTTTTGTTTCAATGTTTTCCCAAGCCTTTTCTATTAGGGACGTCAAAACCAGGTCTTGTTTTGGAAAGGGTTAACCCTTATCAATGCATAACATGCAACTTAAACCTTTCCCAAACAAGACCTGGTTTTGATGTCCCTAAATTGTTGTTAGAAAAGTATGGGAACACATTTATACAAAAAGAAAAAGAAAATGCCGATACCAGGTTTTGTCCTTTTTCTTTATTATACAAATACATGTATAATCTTTGTCAGTATCCATAACATCATTATCCTTCAACAGCTTTTAAAGTGGACCACCATAAAATTTTGCTGTTTTGGAAGGGTTAACCTGAAATTTTAATGCAAAGACATAACATAGGCAATTTCTCCAAAGGTATTTACTTCTCAACAATGGAAACCAACAATAGAAACTTTTAGTGTAAAGTTCTCTAGGTCATTCATGTAAGCTAAGTATCAATGTCTTGTTTTTAAAAAAGAGCTACTTTTAGGGAATTTGTATTTCACAAACATATCTTTGCTTTTCAACAAAAACCTTGTAACTGCAGCTTGTTTTAAGCTGCAGTTATGAGGTTTTCGTTGAAAAAGAACAATATTTTGTTGAATTTCGACTAGTCAGAGTCTAAAATTTTGACATCTGGTTATATTTCAGGGTTAGCAGACAGAAATGGCGTCTGAGGAGAGTATACTAGAGTGTTTCTCCGTCCTGTGTGACAGGCAGATCTCTGATGTTAAGCGAGCTCATCTTATACCACCAAAACTGGACAAAAGGGAGATCAAATCACGTCTGAAGAAGAAGTTGTATGAAAAATTGTTTGAATACCTAAACAGCAAAGAGAAGGATGCCAGAAAAAGGTTTGTGTTTGTGAATATTTTCAAAACATTAACATACAGTTTAGGAGAAAGTTGGGTAAATTTCTACAGAAAATTACCACTTCCAGAATGCAAATGAAAAGTAGGAATGAATTTGCTATGTGCACTTTTAAAATTCTTCAAAAATATTTTACTCATCAAAAGAGTCCAAAGAGGTGACATATTTTTAGGAGCCCCTGCTTTAAACCCTTCTCATGTTGTTTGCGTCGTATTCTTGTTGTGTCCAAAGCTTTGGCAGGCTGTATAGACTAAGAGCAGCCTGCACAGACATTTAGTCTGATCTTAGTCTACTCTTTTTACTTTTTGCTAAGGTATTGTTGCAGACAAAGTGACTGATGGAAATGTCTCTTAAATGGGCAATTTGTTATAAACAATCATTCAAATCAACACTGAGCAGTAGCCGGGTTAATCCATTACCAGAGAGCAAAATTTTATACTGGTCCAAAGATGTTGCAGACAATAATTTCAAGTGAAAAAATCTTACAATTTTTTTGTCTTTTTTGGGTAGAAAACATTGTGGGAAAAGAAGAAATTGCTTGTAACAAGCAATTGCTTCATTTTCCACAATGTTTTCTCAATCCCTTTCTTATGAATGAGTCAAAAGATGTCACTGTTAAAAATCAAAACCAGTAGTTTTGTCCGGAAGTTAAGGAATCTTTGACTGCTTGTTTATTTTGTTACAGTAAACCTGCCAACTCTATTGAAGAAGTGAAGACTCAAGTTTGGTGGTACACTTTACGTTTACGAAGACGAAGGCGTTTTGATGAAGCTAACAGATTAGAGGAACTTTTCAACAGGCTCACAAAGTTTGATGGTACATGTCACTGCTCTTCAATGAAAACCTCGTAACTGCAGCTTGTTTTAACCCTTTCCCAAACATCATCATCATCATCGGTGTTTCATGTTTAACGTGCAGGTTAAGAAGCATGGTCCACGTTAGTAGGCTCCCTTCCAGGTAACTGGCTCGCTGCACGCATGGCTGTCCTTACACCTGTCCTCCATCTGTCCTTGTCGTGAGGGTCGATTGTTTTGAGATTCCATTGTTGGAGATCTTTCTCTGCTAGCTGCTTCCAAGTTGTTTTTGGCCTTCCTGAACGACGTGTCCCATTGACATTCATGTCATATGCTGTTCTGATAGCCCCGTCAGATCTTTCGACATGCCCATACCATCTCAACCTACATTCCCTCAGGATAAGTTCTAAGTCCTCAAGGCCAAGCTTCTTGCGGAACTCGCATGATCTGGTGGTGCGGATATCATCTGTTTTTACGCCGCATATCTGTCTGACCATGGCATTGTCATTTCGCTGTAGGCGTTGAAGATTTGGCATAGACAGAGGCCATGTTTCGCTCGCATATATCATGACACTTCTGACGCAGGTACTGTACACTTTTCCGCGTGTTTGGTATGTGAGATGGCGTGACGTGAGGATTGGTAGTAGCTCTCTAAATTTCCTCCATGCCGCTTTGACTCTGGTCACTGTTGCTTGATCACATCCACCTGCTGCTGAGAGCATATCACCTAGGTAGCAGAAGGATGCTACCACCTCCAGCTTGTCCTGACCAACCTGTACTTCTGTCTGCGGTCTACCATCCAGTGGTCCCGCAACTCCCATACAGCGGGCACACTTGTAGTTTGGGTCCTCTTTGATCTTTTTCAATCCACTACATTTCTTGTGGACCCAATTTCTGCAGCCACTGCATAAGATGCTGTTGCTGCCGACACCAGTGCAGCAGACAGCACATGAAAATTTGCCAGATCTCTCTAAAACGTCCAGTCCAGAGCTGCAGACCATGATCTTTGTCTTCTTAGCGTTCACCCTGAGTCTTTTCCTCTCCATACCTTCCTTCCAGGTAAGTAGTCTGGAGACACACTCCTCAAGTGATTCCGTGACAATGACTAGATCATCTGCATAGAGGTCCTCCCAGGGGACGCCAGTTCTGAATTCTCGTGACAGGGCCTCAAGCACGACGATAAAGAGAAGTGGGCTAAGTACCGAGCCCTGGTGGACGCCGACCTTTACATGGAACGACAAAATTTTAGGATGGTCCTATTTAAAAGCGGGTTTGGTCGACATAATTGATGTTAAAAATGAAGAGATTTGTGTACAATATATCACAGAAAACATTGAGACAAAAGGAGAAACTGCTGATTATCAGCAGTTTCTTCTTTTGTTTCAATGTTTTCCCAAGACTTTTCTATTATGGACGTCAAAACCAGGTCTTGTTTAGAAAAGGGTTAAGGTCACAGGCGGCAATCACGTGACTTTGTTATGATATATTTTCCTCATCTATGTAAACAAAAAACTGGGTAAGAACATATTTTCTCAAATTTTAAATCAAATACTTAACTCTCAGTATTGAGATATGTACCATTCGACGCGTCGTAATCTCCGGTTTATTTTGATACCAAGATCTTCCCTAAAATCCACGTCAAAGCTGAGAACATTCGTGCAAAGTGCAAACATTTCTTAAGAAAATATATCACGGCAATCAAAAATACTTTGCACTAGTATGTTCTCGGCTTTAACAGGGATTTGAGGGAAGATCTTGGTATCAAAATAGACCGTAGAGTATGACGTATCGAATGGCATGTATCTCAATATTGAGTGTTAAGTATTTGATTCAAAATTTAAGAAAAATGTGTACTTACCGAGTGTTTTTGTTTACATAAGTGAGGAAAATATATCATAACAAAGTCATGTGATTGCCGCCTCTGAAGGTGCAGGTATGAGGTTTTTGTTGAAGAGCAGTGATATACAGATACATTTCTGGAAAGTAGGGATGGGAATGAGTACTCGATTAATTGAGTACTCGATCAAACATCCGAGTATCGATTACCAATATCACTAATCGAGTAATCGGAAAGAAAAAATAAAATCAGCAGAAAAATCGCTTCCAAACTCAAGTTGTTGAAAATATCTATCGCTCTTTTCCAACACTGTACCGAGCAAAGGGTAGAGTATGTAACACCTGGTCATTCGTGCATTATCTAATCCCTTGATATTGTCCTAATTTGCAATCAAGTGCCAACAGCTATTGTTCTCGCTGTCAAACAATGTCATAAATTTTCGCACCTTCGCCGCTCTTTACTCCGATTTCGGGCGATGCATTTTAATTGGACGTCCGTAAGATTTACCTTAGAGTTGATTGGTTAATGCAATATTCGATCAGCCGATTATTGGATTAATGTTAAGATTTCATTCTATTGTTATTTGTGTCTCGAAGAAGAAGCATCTCATTCCTGATTACACGCAAATAAATTCATGAAAGTCAAACAACGCCTCCTCTAAGTCTATAGTGACTTGTGTATATTTCACATCATGTAAATATTACGAACACTTTGGAGATAAATAAACAACAATTTTGCGGATTTTATATTTTTCATGAGTTTTATGGAAATATTTTGACACTTTCTGTAAATCTCATCACATATCTAACAATTGTCCATTTATTTTAAATAAAGTACTGTCCAAAAATCATCTAAAGAGATATTTATACCGAAGATATGCTGCATAAATTGCTTATGAACATGTTGGAAAACACCGATATTATAACCAAAAGACGACATTTCTATCCGAGTACTCGAGTACTGGATCGGAAGGGTGACCGAGTACTCGAATAGTAAAATTGGTACTCGTTACCATCCCTACTGGAAAGATAATACCTTTGCTTGCAATTAGTTGATATCTAGCTACATCCTCTTTAAGCATATTAAACACACAAGGTCCACAATTATTGATAAAACATCAATTGAAAAAAAGACTGCTTAGAGTGAAGTTTTAAATGACATTCTGAATCTGTGTCTTTCCTACATTCCGCAGATTTCACACAACAATCTATGACTCTGAAAAATTGTTTTTTCTATGTGTATCTGAAAGTGTTGGAATTGTTATTAATTAGTCCCCTACCGGTGTTCACACCGGAGGTGACTATAGGTTTGCCCTCCGTCTGTCCGTCCGTCTGTCTGTCCGTCCGCCCGTCCGTCCGTCTGTCCGCTCAAATCTGGATCCCGCGATAACTTAATAACTAAGCAAGCGTTTTTGATGAAAGTTGGTATATGACTAGATGGCAATGTGTAGATTATGCACATCATTTTATTTTTGTTTTTCGACTTAAATTGAGGTTGCTATGGTTACAGAAATAGTGAAAATATGGCCAAAAATGGGATCCTGCGATAAGATAATAACTAAGCAAGCTAGTTTGATGAGACTTGGTATATGACTATATGGCAATGTGTAGATTATGCACATCATTTTATTTTTGTTTTTAGACTAAAATTGTTGTTGCTATGGTTACGGAAATAGTGAAACTATGGCAAAAAATATTGGATCCTGCGATAAGTTAATAAATAAGCAAGCTAATTTGATGAGACTTGGTATATGACTAGATGGCAATGTGTAGATTATGCACATCATTTTATCTTTGTTCTTTGACGAAAAGTGCGGTTGCTATGGTAACGGAAATAGTGAAAATATGGCAAAAAATGGATCCTGCAATAACTTAATAACTAAGCAAGCTAACTTGATGAAACCTGTTTTAAAATGTAAAAAAAAATATAAGCCATGTTAGTCAGGGTGGTGATGCAGCAGTATTAATCACCTCCAGTTGGGCATAACATTTCATATGTTTGACAATTATTTTGATGACTTGTTCATCTTAATCTATCATTGATTACCATATTGAGTCAATGTGAAGCCGGTAGGGGACTTTATGTGTTGCATACAACACCAGATACTTGTTGATCTTATCTTGAAATCTGTTTAAAGCATTTGATATAATTATACATTTGAACAAATTCCTTTTTTGTCCACTTTCAGGTAATGATGTTAACAGTGATACTGTAGAGTATATGAGGTTTTTACTGAAGCTGCAGAATGTTGCTGGAGATTCTGAACCACAGGTGGTTGGTCATCAAGACTTACAGCTACCTGTCATACCTAGACGCGTAAGCAATGATTAACCCTCAAGACTTGATTTTGACATCTTTTATAGAAAAGGCCTTCAAATTCATTGAGGCAAAAGAAGAAAGTGCTGATAATCAGCACTTTCTCCTTTTGCCTCAATATTTTCTTGGCTATTTTGTACACAAGCTACAGAATGTTGCTGGAGATTCAGAACCACAGGTTGTTGGTCATCAGGACTTACAGCTACCTGTCATACCTAGACGTGTAAGCAATGATTAACCCTTTCCCAAACAAGACCTGATTTTGATGTCCTTTATAGAAAAGGCTTGGGAAAATTTTGAGGCAAAAGAAGAAAGTGCTGATAATCAACACTTTCTCCTTTTGCCTCAATATTTTCTTGGCTATTTTGTACACAAGCTACAGAATGTTGCTGGAGATTCAGAACCACAGGTTGTTGGTCATCAGGACTTACAGCTACCTGTCATACCCAGACGTGTAAGCAATACTTGGCCCATTCCCAAGCAAGACCTGATTTTGATGTCCTTTATAGAAAAGGCTCGTGAAAACATTGAGGCAAAAGAAGAAAGTGCTGATAATCAGCACTTTCTCCTTTTGCCTAAACATTTTCTTGGCTATTTTGTACACAAGCTTCAGAATGTTGCTGGAGATTCAGAACCACAGGTTGTTGGACATCAGGACTTACAGCTACCTGTCATACGGGTAAGCAATACTTGACCCTTTCCCAAACAAGACCTGATTTTGATGTCCTTTATAGAAAAGGCGAAAATGTTGAGGCAAAAGAAGAAAGTGCTGATAATCAGCACTTTCTCCTTTCGCCTCAATATTTTCTGGGCTATTTTGTACACAAATTCTTGCTTTAGCAACATTCGTGTAAGGTTTTTACTGAAGCTACAGTGTTGGCTGTTGTTTATCAGGACTTACAGCTACCTGTCATACCGAGACTGGTAAGTAATACTGCACAGTGACAGATCAGAGGGGATAAAGGGGTTATTTGAAATATAAGTCCTTTATTTTGTGTACTCAGTAGAACTGTTTTGACGATGCAAATCCAATGCATACTCAAAAGATAGGATTTTTTTTAATATAAATGATTTATTTGCATTTTCGAAAGCCATACCTTCTCATTCTTATATGTTGCCAGGGAATCAACATCTTCACAAACCAAGGATGACGTAACATCATTTCTGTGTTCACCGTTGGCCTATTTAGTTGGATTTTCTTGGTGCCCTGGAAAGTGTTTTCATTGGTCTCGCGAGAACCAATCAAATGACTCGATACATCTGTTTGTTATGTGTAAACAATTTATAACAAGCAGGAAAAGGCATTGTACATGTATTTGCAACTCAAAAATGTGAAGATGAGAGATATGTCTTAAGATATTCACTGCAATTGACAACAATTTTCTATTTTTATTCGAGGAACTACTATTCTCGCCACAATTCAACCAAAAAGACCCAGCTAACTTTTAAATAGTTGATATGGTGTAGAACGCCGAAGAGAATGTGCATTAATGATGTCATCAATAATTGTGTGCCTGCATTTTTTACCAAAATGATTTGAGCAAGGGTCTCTGGAAAGGTACTTCCAGGCTTTTGAGTCCAACATGGTTCCAGATCAGACTGTGCACACATGTCTGGTCAAGAAACAAGTTCTTTGCTAATAGATAGAGTGACCTGTGGCAACAATGAGACAACACTTTAGGTACTTATGGACAGACTTATCTTGAAAGTTTCATAAATTACTTTCTCAAATGCTTTAAGTGACTTCTTCTATAGATTATTATCAATGCTTTCTTTTATATTTCCCAGGATGAGATACCCCAGTTACCAGAGGGGCCTTTGTTATACGGTGATACAAATTTGGTGCAGGCACAAAGATTCCACTACATGCACTATCCAAGGTACAATTTTGGGTTTATTCTGGATTGAAATGCTATTTTTAGCGAGCCGGGACTTTATGTCTGGAGAGCTAATGTCACAGCCCTAGTGTCGGCGTCGCGTCCCGTCTTCACTTGAAAAACTTTAACCTGGTCTATATCTCAGGCACTATTAGAGATACAGCCTTGATATTTCATATATAGATACATTTCGATAAGACCTTTCATTTGGGACCTTGACCTTGTGACCTTGACCTTGTAGTTTGACCTACTTTTGAAAAACTTTAACCTGGCCTATATCTCAGGCACTATTAGAGATACAGCCTTGATATTTCATACATAGATACATCTCGACAAGACCTTTCATTAGGGACCATCACCTTTGACCTTGTGACCTTGACCTTGGAGTTTGACTTACTTTTGAAAACCTTTAACCTGGCCTATATCTCGGGCACTATTAGAGATACAGCCTTGATATTTCATACATAGATACATCTCAACAAGACCTTTCATTAGGGACCATCACCTTTGACCTTGTGACCTTGACCTTGTAGTTTAACCTACTTTTGAAAAACTTTAACCTGGCCTATATCTCGGGCACTATTAGAGATACAACCTTGATATTTCATACATAGATACATCTCGACAAGACCTTTCATTTTGGACCATGACCTTTGACCTTGTGACCTTGACCTTGAAGTTTGACTTACTTTTAAATAAATTGCTGTTTTTGTGACAAGCTCTCGTATAGGCGAGCTACGTTGTCTGCGGATGTCCCTGTATCAAAGGATTGGGGAAACTTGTTTTACCATTTTCTGTCCGTCTGTCAGTCCAAAACTTAACACAAAAAATTAATATCAAACTTTTCAGGGGCATTTCTGTATCACAAACACATCTTGTTTTTATTACATTATCTAGAGAAATGAAATTTATTTAGTTTTTGTAGTGTAACAGTATTTTTTGTATAAAACAGTTGTAAGTGCTTATAATTTTGTATTCATGGACAATATTATGTACATGAACTTCAAATAATTGTAACAGCAATACTTCTTTATTTCATGCAGGAACATTTTTGAAGCAGAACCCTTACATGATGACCGCTCTGTTGGAAATGTAAGTTTTTCATTTAAAGTTGTTGTCATTAATAATTTGATTAAAGCCTTTTTATGCTCCCTGAAAAATTTCGGGGAGCATATAGTCGCCATGCTGTCTGTCCGGCTGTCCTTCTGTCTGTCTGTCCACAGCCAGATCTCAGCATCCCTCTGACCAAATTCAAGTGTAAACTCCTTGGGTCAATCCCTAGGGATCTGTTTCTCTGTTTCTTAATTTGAGGCTGCGTCATGGAAAAAGAGGCCTTAATGTAAAATTAGCTTTTCTCTAATTTCTCTTCATCTAATGGGCAGAATTTAATGAAATTTTGTACTTATATGATGAATGAGATGTTCTAGACTATATTCTATAAATAATGTGTGTACAAAAAAAATTGTCATGGGAAATGGGGGCTTAATGTATGATAGTTTTTTTTTTGTGACAAACACTTACTCCGGGAATATAATCTGTCTATGACGGCTCTTGTTGTTGTACATGAAACATGTAAATGACAGTTTGGTATCATCTTTGCTAGCCAAGGTTGAACCCACCTACGTTTGTATTCACCCTTGGCGGATTTAGTCCGATTCACTTGAAATCGCGAAGCGCCACCTAGATGTTGTTCTGCTGGTTGTTTACGTCCATTATTGATGACGTCGTTAACGCGCATTGTCTTTCGCGTCATACGGCATGCGGATTATGTAAAAGTTAGCGGCTTTTTTGGTCGAATTGTCGAAATATAATAATTCGTCGATTATAGTTAGGGAATTCCTGTCTATTGCAGTGAAATTCTTAGGAAAAATCGCCCATCTTCGCGTTTTTGAGTTGCAAATGCAATGCCTTTTCCCGCCCATTGTCATGATTTGGTTACTCATAACAAATGTATCAGTCGCCAATCTGATTGGTTCCAGCGAGACCTCGCTGGAAAACGCTTTCCAGGAGACCAAGAAAATCGGACTAAATACGCCAAGGGTGAATACAGAAACGACGTTACGTCGTAGATGTCACCCTTGGCTTGCGAAGATGGTTTGGTATTTGTGTGCATCCATCTATCTACCCAAAACCTCTGTGAATGTAATGGAAAAATGTAAGTTTATCTCAACCAGGTCAAAAATGATAATATTTATGAGTTATCAGCTATGGTAATCCTTTTTATGTTTGTCTACATTTATATCTGTCATTACAAACCCTATTTCTTTTCCCAGGTTTTTGACGCAGTACCAGGGACTGGTTTGAAGGGTCCAGGTTTTTTCTGTGTGGACGGGTATCTGGGAGACCATCATGAGAAGATAACCACCGAAACATTGTTTGGCGGGCTGGTACAGGGTAGAGTGACCTCCCTTGATATTAAACTAGACCTTCCTGAACTACCAGATGACATGGAGAGCAAGTATGTCATTCTGCTCAACCCTTTCCCCAAAACTATATTTTTTAGCATCTTATAGAAAAGGTTTTGGAAAACATTGCCGTAAAGAAGAAAATGCTGATATACAGCATTTTCTCCTTTTGTCGCAATATTTTCTTTACTAGAATCTAAACAAATTCTATATTCTATAATTCTATAAAGTATTTTTCAATGGGAAAAGTATAGATTTTTGCCCTTTTGGAAAGTGTTAGCCCTATCTCACACAACAAATAGTCTGAATAGAAAAGAATCATAGTTGATATCTTATAATACAAAGATAAACACAAAGTAAAAGGCAAATCTAGACAAAGCCATCAGGCCTGAGGAGCCGAATTTTAGTCAACTTCCTTTGATACTAAATGGAATTTCCTGAGTTACCAAATGACACAAAGTAAGAAATGTAGTAATCATTGGCCAAACGACAAAATTATATTATCCTCTAAGTGAAAGAAGATGTGTTCAACAAGCAAAATGTGAAATCACATCACTTTAAATACTATGATTTAATACTATAATTATCTGGCCATTTTACTCTATGTTAAATTGTCATGAATTGGTATTTTGTTCACCTATGCTGTTCTGCATTTGCACAATGTATAGGATTGCGATATTAAGTTCTAAACTTTCTCATTTGATTCTTTAATTATCTTTTTCAGAATGCTTGAAACTAGAGTACCAAAGTCTTTTTCTCTTATGAGTATGGTAAGTAATGTAAATTTAAATATATTTATCTCCAAAATGGCATATGTTTTCTCCTTTGTCATAATATTTTCTTGGCTATTCTGTACACATTTTTTTCTTAATCTGTCTGGTTGCCTTCACCATCTTTCAATTTGGTTCAGTTTGAATTTTTACCATTTGTAAAAGGATTAGTGTAATTAAGTTTATGTATTTTCTACATCTCATTTTGACTATTTTCATTACAGTTACTCTCAGAACTTTTAATGTGTCCATCAAAAATATAATTATGTTCATCAAAAATAATGATATTTGGAATTCCTTACAATGTTTTGTTTGTCTCTTTGTTGGCTAATTGCCATGATACATTTATCCTTTTGCCTTGCAGGATCTGAATGATGAAGGTTTCAAGTCGCAGGATGAAAGTGTGACAAGTTCTACCCCAGATGAGGAAGCTGTGTGGGGGGAGACGTCGTTTGACTCGGCGTTTCAGTCAGACTACGATACAGCGATCTATGAGGAATGTTTGAACATGAAGATATCACAGTATTACACCTGGGAAACACTGGGACTGTAAGTGTGTTTTACCATGCTTAATGCTTTCCTAAACAGTGATGTTTCTTGAAACATTTAAATACCAAGGCTTTGGAAGATATTGAAGAGAAGATAGGAAGTGCTGATTATCAGCATTTTACTGCAATTCCCCAATCTTTCACCTACCATTGAGAGTTTTCATTCTGGCATTAATTTTATTACCAACAACTATGACTGGTTTAATCTTCAACAAAGAATTTTGTCCTTTATCGAACAATAACTGGTTTTGACGTTCCAATGGAATAATTTTCAAAAAAACAATTTAAATGTTTCTTCTTTCTGCTAATTTGAACCCCGGCTCGGCCAGTATCCATTCTGACATTTGACAAAAGTCATTTGTCTCACCAATGGGTGTGAATCATCTATGTTAGAGGGCAGCTGGAGGCTCGGTTTGGATATTGTGGTTGTACTGGTGGGAGAAATACCAGGAACCCACGGTTAGGTGCTCCAGCCGCTGTGATATGACCATAGAAGTTGAAAACGGCGTAAAACCCCAATAAACTAAACTAAACTATCTTTCTGCTAATATTTATGTTATAAGTGTGAGCACCTACCCATGGTTTCCTACCATTTCTCTCACCAGTACTACCACAATACCCTTTCATAGCTTCTAGCTGCTCATCCCATGTGAGTTTAAGATTGTTTGCCCATTTGTTGGAGACACAAGACAAAAAGCTTATTGACTGCATCTAGAGATGCACCTTTTGTCCCATGATATAGTCTGATGTGCTACCTATTGCAATGTGGCCATAATTGCAACTTCTTTGAATTTGGCGTAATCCAAAACAGTTTGGTTTAACAGAGAAACTGAATGCCACTATCTTCTCCAGGGGCCCAGGACCCAGAATGAAGCCATTTCTGACTGAAGCTGGACCCTACGCCTTTGACCAGTGGAACAAAGCCTTGCTTGTGTCCCTGAAGACCTCTTTTCCCTCAATAATTGTGGCACAAAGAGTTGAGATCAGTCAGTCTGATCTGGTGAGGGAAGTCCTCAATGTGATGATAGCTGTACCGTCTGTCAACTTTATCTTGGATCTGGTGAGCATTTGCTGGCATACAAATTAGTCTTGTGTTAGATTCCTTTTCTTATGTGTAAAGGAGACCAATTCTTTGTTTGGTTTGTTGAAAATGCATTCAGGTTAAAAAAAAATATTTCCAAAAGATCAGCAATATATTGTTTTACGGTTGTGGGGTCAGAAACAGGGCTTGCAAATTTTACATGACATTTCAAGGGCATTAGTATTTCACAAACATGTTTTGTTTTCTCATGCTACTGAAGAGTAGTTGTGGATAATCATGGATATTGTTTATATGAATAATTTCAGACTGACCAGTGTTTCACTATGCGAGATGGTCTATATGTAACAGGGATGTCATCAGAGGGTCTACAGAATCTACTTGAAGACTTTCTGACATGTGGAATGTACTATTATAGACTCAACATGTTCTCTGCACCCGTGGTCATCAACTCTTTCTATACTTACGGGCTGACATTCCAGGCATTTACAGGCAAGAAATTGTGACTCAAAATTATGCTGCATTATTGAGAATAAGGCAAATTTAAATATTCTCTATTAATTATGCCCCCTTTCGAAGAAAATGGGGGTATATTGTTTTGAAAGTGTCGGTCAGTCGGTCTGTCCGTAGACCAAACCTTGTCCGGAGAATAACTCAAAAAGTATTAAAGGTAGAATCATGAAACTTTACAGGTGGATAGATCTCATTATGGAGAGGTGCAGTACACAAGAACTGTAACTCTGCCTATCAAATTTTTGGAGTTATTGCCCTTTGTTGATTTTATTACATGATTCTTGTCCAGAGCATAACTCAAAAAGTATGTAAGTTAGAATCATGAAACTTTACAGGTGGATAGATCTCATTATGGAGAGGTGCAGTGCACAAGAACCGTAACTCTGCCAATCATATTTTTGGAGTTATTGCCCTTTGATTTTTCAAACTTGGTTTTTGTCCGGAGCATAACTCAAAAAGTATGTAAGGTAGAATCATGAAACTTTACAGGTGGATAGCTCTCATTATGGAGAGGTGCAGTGCACAAGAACCGTAACTCTGCCAATCATATTTTTGGAGTTATTGCCCTTTCTTGATTTTCAAATTTGATTCCTGTTCGGAGTACAACTCAAAAAGTATGTAAGGTAGAATCATGAAACTTTACAGGTGGATAGATTTCATTATGGATAGGTGCAGTGCACAAGAACCATAACCTTGCCAAATCAAATTCTTGGAGTTATTGCCCTTTCTTGATTTTTACACTTAATTCTTAACCTTGCCTATATCTCATGTCTTTTTACACATACAGCCTTGATATCTCACACATAGATACCTCCTATCAACATTGTTCACATTTGACCATGACCTTGGACCTTGTGACTTTGACCTTGGAGTTTGACCTACTTTTGAAAAAAAAAATAAACCGGGCATATATCTCATGACCTATTACACATACAGCCTTGATTTTTCACACATGGACACCTCCTTCCAATACCTTTCACAATTGACCATGACCTTGGACCTAGTGACCTTGACCTTGGAGTTTGACATACTTTTTAAAAACTTAAACCTGGCCGATATATCATGCCCTTTTACACATACAGCCTTGATATTTGACACATGGAAACCTCCAACCAAGACCTATCACATATGACTATGACATTTGACCTTGTGAACTTGACCTTGGAGTTTGACCTACTTTTAAAAAATGAAACTAGGCCTATATCTCATGTGCTATTACACATACAGCCTTGATATTTCACGCATGGACACATTCTACGAAGACCTTTCACAATTGATCATGACCTTGGACCTAGTGACCTTGACCTTGGAGTTTGACATACTTTTTAAACACTTAAACCTGGCCGATATTTCATGTCCTTTTACACATACAGCCTTGATATTTGACACATGGAAACCTCCGACCAAGACCTATCACATATGACTTTGACCTTGGACCTTGTGACCTTCACCTTGGAGTTTGACCTACTTTTAAAAAATGAAACGGGGCCTATATCTCATGTGCTATTACACATAAAGCCTTGATATTTCACACATGGACACATCCTAAGAAGACCTTTCGCATTTGACCATAACATTGGACCTTGTGACCTTGACCTATGGACTTTTACCTACTTTTAGAAAACTCTAACCTAGCCGATATATCATGTCCTTTTACACATACAGCCTTGATATTTGACACATGGACACCTACAACCAAGACCTTTCACATTTGACCATGACCTTGGACCTTGTGACCTTGACCTTGGTGTTTGACCTACTTTAATAATACATTAACCTGGCCTATATTTCATGTCGTTTTACACATACAGCCTTGACATTTCACACATGGTCACTTCCAACCAAGACATTTCACTTTTGACCATGACCTTGGACCATGACCTTGGAGTTTGACCTACTTTTAAAAAACTTAAACTAGGCCTATATCTCATGTCCTTTTACCTATACAGTCTCGATAGTTTACACATGGACACCTCCTACCAAGACCTTTCACATTTGACCATGACCTTGGCCTGTGTGACCTTGACCTTTGATTTTTACATACTTTTAGAAATCTTTAACATAGCCTTTATCTTATGTCCTATTACACCTACAGCCTTGATATTTCACACATAGACACCTCCTACCAAGACCTTTCACAAATGACCATGACCTTGAATATTGCAACCTTGACCTTGGAGTTTGGCCTTCTTTTAAAAAGACTTAAAACCAGGCATATATATCATGTCCTTTTACACCTACAGCCTTGATATTTCGCACATGGACACCTCCAACCAAGACCTTTCACATTTGACCATGACCTTGACCTTGGCATTTGGCCTACTTTTAAAACTTTAACCTGGCCTATATTTCATTTTACTTTTACATATACAGCTTTGATATTTCACACATAGACACCTCCTACCAAGACATTTCATATTTGACCATGACCTTGGACCTTGTTAACTTGACCTTGGACTTTGACCTACATCAAATGTAGACCCTTCAGGGGGCATGTATGTTTTACAAACATCTCTTGTTCAAAATAGCAAGCATTTGCCGTCTTTATATTGAATTTATATCAATATCATATTCAAGAAAAATGACCATTTTGGGATTTTGTAAGCAGTATGATAATTCAACATATGCAGTCATTTGAATTTGAATCAGTTTGTGCTTGGACTGTACTGACGAGACAAAGGTAACACTAATGTACATCATGTGAAATGTAATATTATTTACAGCAGCCATACAATACTCTCACGATATCTGTCCCTATTACAGGAGCTGTTCAGACTGTATTACAGCACTACAGAGCGTGTATATTGTCTATACCAGATAATAAAACACTCAATCAACTGAAAATACAGACTCATAAACTCATGCAAGAAATGAGGTGTGTAGAAGTAATTAAATCACTTTATCATTTAATTTAAAAGAACAACACTGGAAAAAAATGTCTAATTCTAAATTAGGACTTGTGAATGTGAAAAAAAAAAATTCAACAAAAAATATCCATCTTTACACATTATAACTAAATAGTGACAAAATGTTTACTCCAAGATATATTGTCTGAATATTAGATTTTAACTCATTACCAAACAACAAAATTTTAGGTTGGTCCAAATTCAAAGATGTTGCAGATGACAACTCAAAATGAGTGAAATAAGACATGAGTTTGATGTCTATAAAAGATAAGGCTTGAGAAAAAATTGAGGCAGAAGAAGAAAATGCTGATGATCAGCATTTTCTCCTCTTGCCTTGATGTTTTATATGTGTTTTTGTACATAAATCCTATCTTTATCAGCATCAAATTTTCGTGGCAGCTATCAAGTTGTAACAGTCCAAAATTTTGTTTTTGAAATAGGGTTAATTAAGTTTCTCAAAAAAGACAAGGCATCTCATAAGATTATCTCTTAAATTTGAAATAGCTGACTTATTCCCTGCTGACTAAAGACTATGTTTTGGTTCCTATTTCAGGTTTCTGGCTCGTCTTTGTCATTGTGATAATCCAGTAACTCAAGAAACTAAAGACCAATATCCTATGGTAAGCATGTCATCATATTTTTGTTCCTGTCTAATTGAGTGTAAGAGCATAAAGTTTGTGTATTTTATCTCTCTCTTGCCTGATTCAACACTGTCACAAACTTTTGAATCAGTAATAGAGGATTCATAATTACACATTGCTAAAGTTGGTTAGATGTAATTATCTTCTCTACCCATTAGTCTTACTGACAAAAATGTCACCCATCAATGGTTTGATATCGTGAACCTGTGTGGGGGAGCAGCTGGAGGCTCGGTAAGGGTGTTGTGGTAGTACTGGAATGAGAAATGCCAGGAATCCATGGTTAGGTGCTCCAGCCTCTGCGATATGACCTTAGTAGTTGAAAACGGCGTAAAACCCCAATAAATCAAATCAAATCTACCCATTAGTACATCCACATCTTGTAAAGACAACTCTTTCTACTTTGGAAATGATTAGGACAGATTGAAATGTAAAACCCATGTATGCAATAATTTTCCATCAACCTATCAAATTCTGCTTTATCATGTTATACTTACATGTTTCAGTTTCTGCCATTTATAATTAGATTCAGTTTCAGAGCAGACTTTGGTCAGCATTTAATTTGAATTATGCTTATTTACAGGGGATCAAGCTGCTCAGTTTTATCTACAAGCAAACACTGGAGGCCTCATTCTCTGATCACTATCCACTCATGTTATCACTACTGAAACATTCTTGTACACCCTATCTTATGTAAGTACTCTGACTTGTATATATTTTTAAGTGCTTTTAAAAGGAGTTTGCTGAAAGTGCGAATTTATTATAACCCTGGTCAAATTTAGCGGACTTCTACAAAAGAGGAAAAGTTTGTAATTATACCCCCAAAATTCAATTTGGGGGGTATATAGGAGTCAGGTTGTCGGTCTGTCTGTTGGTCTGTTGGTCTGTTGGTCCGTTTTTTCTGTAAACATCTTCTCCTCCTCAACCACTCAGCCGATTCTTACCAAACTTGGCAGGAATGTTCCTTGGGTGACCGTTTTCAAAACTTGTTCGTGAATTTTTGATTTGTCAAAAATTGTGGGCGTGGCAGGGCGGGGCTTATCGGACTTAGAGAAATAATTTGAAAAATCTTTAAAAATCAATTATCTGGCCAATTTGAACCAAACTTGGCAGGAATGTCCCTTGAGTGACTGTATTCAACACCTGTTCATGAATTTTTGATTGGGTGAAAAATGTGGGCGTGGCAGGGCGGGGCTTATCAGACTTCGCGAAATCATTCGAAAATTCTTCAAAATTCTTCTTCTCCTCAACCACCCAGCCGATTCTTACCATACTTGGCAGGAATGTTCCTTGGGTGACCGTTTTCAAAACTTGTTCGTGAATTTTTGATTCGTCAAAAATTGTGGGCGTGGCAGGGTGGGGCTTATCGGACTTAGAGAAATAATTTGAAAAATCTTTAAAAATCAATTATTTGGCCAATTTGAACCAAACTTGGCAGGAATGTCCTTTGAGTGACTGTATTCAACACCTGTTCATGAATTTTTGATTGGGTGAAAAATGTGGGCGTGGCGGGGCAGGGCTTATCAGACTTCGCGAAATCATTCGAAAATTCTTCAAAAATCTTCTCCTCCTCAACCACTCAGCCGATTCTTACCAAACTTGGCAGGAATGTTCCTTGGGTGACCGTTTTCAAAACTTGTTCGTGAATTTTTGATTTGTCAAAAATTGTGGGCGTGGCAGGGCGGGGCTTATCAGACTTAGAGAAATAATTTGATAAATCTTTAAAAATCAATTATCTGGCCAATTTGAACCAAACTTGGCAGGAATGTCCCTTGAGTGACTGTATTCAACACCTGTTCATGAATTTTTGATTGGGTGAAAAATGTGGGCGTGGCAGGGCGGGGCTTATCAGACTTCGCGAAATCATTCGAAAATTCTTCAAAATTCTTCTTCTCCTCAACCACCCAGCCGATTCTTACCATACTTGGCAGGAATGTTCCTTGGGTGACCGTTTTCAAAACTTGTTCGTGAATTTTTGATTCGTCAAAAATTGTGGGCGTGGCAGGGCGGGGCTTATCGGACTTAGAGAAATAATTTGAAAAATCTTTAAAAATCAATTATTTGGCCAATTTGAACCAAACTTGGCAGGAATGTCCTTTGAGTGACTGTATTCAACACCTGTTCATGAATTTTTGATTGGGTGAAAAATGTGGGCGTGGCGGGGCGGGGCTTATCAGACTTCGCGAAATCATTCGAAAATTCTTCAAAAATCTTCTCCTCCTCAACCACTCAGCCGATTCTTACCAAACTTGGCAGGAATGTTCCTTGGGTGACCGTTTTCAAAACTTGTTCGTGAATTTTTGATTCGTCAAAAATTGTGGGTTTGGCAGGGCGGGGCTTATCAGACTTAGAGAAATAATTTGAAAAATCTTTAAAAATCAATTATCTGGCCAATTTGAACCAAACTTGGCAGGAATGTCCCTTGAGTGACTGTATTCAACACCTGTTCATGAATTTTTGATTGGGTGAAAAATGTGGGCGTGGCAGGGCGGGGCTTATCAGACTTCGCGAAATCATTCGAAAATTCTTCAAAATTCTTCTTCTCCTCAACCACCCAGCCGATTCTTACCATACTTGGCAGGAATGTTCCTTGGGTGACCGTTTTCAAAACTTGTTCGTGAATTTTTGATTCGTCAAAAATTGTGGGCGTGGCAGGGTGGGGCTTATCGGACTTAGAGAAATAATTTGAAAAATCTTTAAAAATCAATTATCTGGCCAATTTGAACCAAACTTGGCAGGAATGTCCCTTGAGTGACTGTATTCAACACATGTTCATGAATTTTTGATTGGGTGAAAAATGTGGGCGTGGCAGGGCGGGGCTTATCAGACTTCGCGAAATCATTCAATAATTCTTCAAAAATCTTCTCCTCCTCAACCACTCAGCCGATTCTTACCAAACTTGGCAGGAATGTTCCTTGGGTGACCGTTTTCAAAACTTGTTCGTGAATTTTTGATTCGTCAAAAATTGTGGGCGTGGCAGGGCGGAGCTTATCGGACTTAGAGAAATCATATGAAAAATCTTTAAAAATCAATTATCAGGCCAATTTGAAGCAAACTTGGCAGGAATGTCCCTTGAGTGACTGTATTCAACACCTGTTCATGAATTTTTGATTGGGTGAAAAATGTGGGCGTGGCACGGCGGGGCTTATCAGACTTCGCGAAATCATTGAAAATTCTTCAAAAATCTCAGGGCTCCCGCTGTCGATCGCCACTGGCGCCAATTGCGACAAAATTAAAATTTTGGCGACAAAATTTGCCAGCTGGCGATTTTATTGGCGACAACTTATTTGCGCCGTATTCTGACACAAGATTTCAGGTAAAGGGTTGAGTCTCAAAAGCTATGACAGTCGCGTGTATCGGTGCTGGTCAGTCATTGATTAACAAAAATCGATAATCGGTAAAGCCTCTCTTACAACCGGTCGTACGTGCTCCTGCGTGCGGTCTACGTCTAAAACGTACGTTTAGTCGTGCGATGCACGCACTTGCAACGTACGATTTTGGTGGACGCAACCACGACGCAGACTGCACGCAGCAAAGAATTGACCGGACAATATTTTGAGGCGCTCTTACAACCCGTCGTGCGTCTTTAAAAATCGTGCAATTTTGCAGAGTTTTAAAACGTACGATTCATAAAGACGCACGATGGGTTGTAAGAGAGGCTTAACCAATTATCCGAGATAGCAGTTTGTCCATATGATTATGACACCTTCAAAATAACTGTTTCAATATGCGTGAAAATGTCTTGGTCGCCTGGCTTGCCGAGGAAGAAAACTTTAGTCACTGGAAATTTATTCCGGTGCGTTTACCTGGAGCTTAATTTCGGCCTAAATCCGACAAATTGTATTCTAAATCCTTTACACATATTCCCTTATAAAGACAACACATATTTGTCAAGACTGGAACAAACGGGCCAGATGTGTCGGCGGCATTTATTTGATCTCGGGGTAGTGACGTCATATAAATAACGAGTGACTAAAACGCCGTATCGTTACGATGTTTTAACCCCCAAACGGTTTGTATTTCGTGTAAACTTTCGCAAATCAATTACACAATGGAATTTGTTTCTATCGCATTTGAAAAGATTTTCTTTTTAACCAATGGATATAAAACACGAGGTAAAGCTTTTGTCAGAATCCGATTCAGGCTACGAGTCCGAGCATCGTATCGCAGATCAAATTTTTTGTGAACAAAAAAGATTCACTTTCATTCCTTGTTTTCACATGGAATTTTCCGAGTCAGATTTCTTTAAATCTTATCTGTAGATTCTATCAAAGCTTGTGATCGAGTGATCGCCGCAATAGGTTCCGAAGTTTTAAGTTTCGTTTTTAGGTCCTCGTGTATTCGTTCTGAAAAATGTACTAGTTCTAGTCGGAAGGCATGCCGAAATAAGGTTGACTTTAAGTTTCTCCGATTTACCTAAAATAACTCATGTAATTTCTGCACGCATTTCAATCTGTATACATGTGTGTGTGTGCGCACGTGGTTTGGGGAGGGGGGGCCGCATTGACAACTGGGTGGGGTCAGTGACGTTCCGTATAATCATTGTAAATCAGAGGGAACCGCATCCAAACAACCAAAATTATAGAATTTATGCTACTGATCTTGATTTCTATATTGATGTCAATAAAAAGTCATAAACATCATGACATATTACCTAATTGTGATGATAATTAAGCATTTTTACAGACTATAATGTTGGGGTACTTTTTTTTTGGGGGGGGGAGCGGGGGGGGTTGTATATGTTTTTCTTCTTTACCCATTGGCTCCTCTACTGGCACCGACTGGCTCCAATTGGCCCCAAAAAATTTCAATTGGCGATTTTGCTGGCGCGAAGTCTGAAATTGCCAGGGGAAGCCCTGAATCTTCTCCTCCTCAACCACTCAGCCGATTCTTACCAAACTTGGCAGGAATGTTCCTTGGGTGACCGTTTTCAAAACTTGTTCGTGAATTTTTGATTCGTCAAAAATTGTGGGTTTGGCAGGGCGGGGCTTATCAGACTTAGAGAAATAATTTGAAAAATCTTTAAAAATCAATTATCTGGCCAATTTGAACCAAACTTGGCAGGAATGTCCCTTGAGTGACTGTATTCAACACCTGTTCATGAATTTTTGATTGGGTGAAAAATGTGGGCGTGGCAGGGCGGGGCTTATCAGACTTCGCGAAATCATTCGAAAATTCTTCAAAAATCTTCTTCTCCTCAACCACCCAGCCGATTCTTACCATACTTGGCAGGAATGTTCCTTGGGTGACCGTTTTCAAAACTTGTTCGTGAATTTTTGATTCGTCAAAAATTGTGGGCGTGGCAGGGTGGGGCTTATCGGACTTAGAGAAATAATTTGAAAAATCTTTAAAAATCAATTATCTGGCCAATTTGAACCAAACTTGGCAGGAATGTCCCTTGAGTGACTGTATTCAACACATGTTCATGAATTTTTGATTGGGTGAAAAATGTGGGCGTGGCAGGGCGGGGCTTATCAGACTTCGCGAAATCATTCAATAATTCTTCAAAAATCTTCTCCTCCTCAACCACTCAGCCGATTCTTACCAAACTTGGCAGGAATGTTCCTTGGGTGACCGTTTTCAAAACTTGTTCGTGAATTTTTGATTCGTCAAAAATTGTGGGCGTGGCAGGGCGGGGCTTATCGGACTTAGAGAAATCATATGAAAAATCTTTAAAAATCAATTATCAGGCCAATTTGAAGCAAACTTGGCAGGAATGTCCCTTGAGTGACTGTATTCAACACCTGTTCATGAATTTTTGATTGGGTGAAAAATGTGGGCGTGGCACGGCGGGGCTCATCAGACTTCGCGAAATCATTGAAAATTCTTCAAAAATCTTCTCCTCCTCAACCACTCAGCCGATTCTTACCAAACTTGGCAGGAATGTTCCTTGGGTGACCCTTTTCAAACCTTATTCGTGAATTTTTGATTCGTCAAAAATTGTGGGCGTGGCAGGGCGGGGCTTATCGGACTTAGAGAAATAATTTGAAAAATCTTTAAAAATCAATTATCTGGCCAATTTGAACCAAACTTGGCAGGAATGTCCCCTGAGTGACTGTATTCAACACCTGTTCATGATTTTTTGATTGGGTGAAAAATGTGGGTGAGCAGGACGGGGTTTATCAGACTTCGCTAAATCCTTCGATAATTCTTCAAAAATCTTCTCCTTAACCACTGGGCCAGTTCTTACCAAACTTGGCAGGAATGTTTCTTGGGTAACCTTTTTCAAACCTTATTCGTGAATTTTTGATTCGTCAAAAATTATGGCCGTGGCAGGGCTAGGCTTATCAGACTTAGAAAAATCATGCAAAAAATCTTTAAAAATTAATTGTTTGGCCAATTCAAATCAATCTTGGCAAGAATGTTCATTGAGTGACTGTATTCAACACATGTTCATGAATTTTTGATTGGGTGAAAAATGTGGGCGCGGAATGGCGGGGCTTACCAGACTTAGATGATTCTTCAAAAATCTTCTCCTTAACCACTTGGCAAATGCACACCAAACTTGGCAGGAATGTTCCTTGGGTGATCCTTTTCAAAATTGTTTTTCAAAATTGTTCGTGAATTTTGATTCATAAAAAATTATGGGCTTTGTTGGGCGGGGCTAATCGGACTTAAAGAAATCATGTGAAAAATCTCTAAAAATCAATAATCTGGCCAATTTGAACCAAACTTGGCATGCAGGGTGTGGCTTATCTGACTTCGAGAAATTGTTAGACAATTCTTCAAAAATATTCTCCTTAACCATTAGGTCATTTCTTACCAAACATGGCAGGAACGTTCCTTGGGTGACCCTTTTCAAAACTTGTTCGTGAATTTTTGATTTCTTAAAAATTGTTGGCGTGGCTGTGTGGGGCTTAACAGACTAAATAATGTGAAAAATCTTTAAAAATCAATTATTGGGCCAATTTGAATCAAACTTGGCACGAATGTCCCTTGAGTGATTGTATTCAATGCATGTTCATGTCTGTTGAGTTTTTGTTAGCTGTATTTCTCAATTGATCATCTCACAGTTCAAATGAAATGCAGTTCTCAAAATGCGCAAAAATAGCACTGTTGGGGGGTATGATCACTTTCAGTGATTTTCTAGTTGTTTACAATCTTTTTATACGCCCGAATGGTCATATTATGTTATGGCCCCGCTTGTCCGTCTGTCTGTCCGTCCGTCCGTCGTCCGTCTGTTAGCGATTTTTTTGTGTGCGCAACTCCTCCTACAGTTTTGATCGGAATTTTATCAAACTTGCCACAATGAATCTCCATGGTGTCTAGTTGTGCACACCGCTTACAGAATTCAGATAACTCTTTTCGTTCTTGAATTATCTGCCCTTGAATTTAAAGAATGTCCATTTTCTTGTGTGCGCAACCCCTCCTACAGTTTCGATCAAAATTTTATCAAACTTGCCATAATGAATGTCCATGGTGTCTAGTTGTGCACACTACTTACAGAATTTAGATAACTCTTTTCGTTCTTGAATTATCTGCCCTTGAATTTAAGGAAAAATGCCCATTTTCTCCTGTGTGCAACTCCTACAGTTTCAACCAGAATTTAATCAAGCTAGCCACAATGAATCTCTATGGTGTCTTGTTGTGCAAACAAAATTTTGATGACTTTTCATGTTTGAATTATCTGCCCTTGAATTGAAAAAATGGCCAATTTTACTGACAAGCCCCTCTCAGGCGTATATGCGCCGCTCTACGAAGCTCTTGTTATGCTACGTTATAGAAAGATCGGGGGCATAATATTTACCGATGTCTCTCATTCTGTCCCAAAACGTAACATCAAAACTTAGATGATGTGGGAGTATTAGCATTTACAAACACATCTTGTTTATTGTTGTTGACAATGTCTCAAGAGATTTCACTTTTTATGAACACGTCTGGTTTAACCCTTTCCCAAACAACAAAATTTTTGGCTTTTCCAAATTCAAAGATCATGCAGACGACAATTTCAAGTGGATGAATTTTTGCTTTTTTGGGTTGTTTGGGGTGGAAAACATTGTGGGAAATGAAGAAATTGCTTGTCACAAGCAATTTCTTCATTTTCCACAATGTTTTCCTAGGCCTTTTTCATAAGAGGCGTCAAAAGGCGTCATTGTGAGGGAATGGGTTAAGATAAATGATTTTTGGTGAAAAAATGTAATATTGCAGTAAGACAGTAGAACTAACATGTTGATAATATTCCAGATTTGTACAAGACTGGGTGTATCATGGTGTGTACAGAGATCAGTTTGGAGAGTTCATGATTGAAGTCCATGATGACTTCTTACAGTTCAAAGGTACATATAGTAACTTAGAATAATATGTGCTACATTTCTTACATATGTTAACCCTTTCCCAAACGTCAAAAATTTTGATTGTTCCAATTTGAAAGCTGCTGCAGACCACAAAATAGATGCTGTAAAAGATTGAATTTGTGCAATTTGTAGCACAGAAAACATTGAGACAAAAGGAGAAACTGCTGGTTATCAGCAGTTTCTTCTTTTGTCTCGATGTTTTCCGTAGCCTTTTCTATAAGCGACGTCAAAACCAGGTCTTGTTTGGGAAAGGGTTAAAGAATATCTTTGGGAACTGAGTCAATGTTTTAGATGTTTTCCTTCATTGCAGGTCTCATACCCGGTATATTGCTTTTACATTTGCTTGTTATTGCTGAGTGGAAAAGAAAAGATAGTGTGATCGGAAAAGTGAATTATCTCTATGTTTCAATTTAATTACAGTTTGATGTTTACTAGGAAAGAGTAGAAACTGTGATAGAAAATACGATTTTTTTTCAATGTGTTAATTTTTTTCAATGTGTTAATTTTTTTCAATGTGATAATTTTTTGCAATGTGTTGTTTGTGTAAGTATGTGATATTTTGATATGTTTGGTTTCAGACAAGCATTATTGGACACAAGGCTATACATTGACCACCGAGAAGATAGAAGAAAGTGTACCATTGTTCCTTAAAGACATGGCTAATGATGTATTTGTGTGTGGAAAATCCATCAACCTACTGAAAGTCTGCAACAGAAATGTATGTTCTACCTGACTTATTGATCCTATTTACATTTCAAACTCTTCCAAACAAGGATTTGTAATACATGTACATATGAGCTAGGATCTGGAAAAAAGGTTCTTATGACATATTTGTGACAGTAATGGATTCAGGTCACTCTGTGCATATACAAAGTCAGTATGCATGTTATTCTCTTATAGTAGCATATTTAATAACAAGCAAACACTATGAATCACATTCAGTTACTACTAAGGTCACACATTATTTTGTCTGGGATAATGTAACTACCTTCAAAATTTTATAATGATTAAATAAAAATGGACATTAAGTAGATGGTATGGACTGGTTCTCTGTCCATCTGTCTAAATTTCTTGTGTGTGCAGCTCCTCCTACAGTTTCAATCAGAGTTGATGAAATTTGGCACACTCTACATGGCGTCTAGTTATGCATGCTGCTTGCAGAATTCGGATAGCTCTTGCCATTCTTGAATTACCTGCCCTTGAATAAAACAAATGCCTTTTTTCCAATGACAAGCCTCTCAATGGTGAATATGTGCTGCTCCAGGAAGCTCTTTTTTATCCCCTTGCATCAAACAATTTTGGTTTTTTTTGCAGTTTGTCTTTTTTGTTCATTTGTTTGCTTGCGTCTTATTAATGATGATTGATGGTAACATATATATTTCAGCATTTTGTGTGTAACATAGACGACATTGAGATACCCAGAATCAGCCTGACTTTCTCAAAGTTTGAGCTCAACCTACTGACCAAACAATGCGCTTCATATGCCAGCAAAATGCAGGAAATAGCGAGACAATATATTGTATCAAGGTTCGTATTTAAATCTTTTCCAAAATAAGTTCTGGTTTTGATGTGTGTTGTGCATGATTCTACATATTTGGATAGGCATGTTTTGTCAAATGTTTTTTATACGCCGCCGGAGGCGGACGTATATTGGCGTCATCTTCTCCGTCTGTCCGTCCATCCGTCCATCCGTCCATCCGTCCATCCGTCCGTCCGTCCGTACGTACGTCCACTTTTCTTGTCAACGCAACTCCTCCTAAGTTTCTGGCTGGATCTTCTTGAAACTTGGTCAATGTTATCACCTCAATTGGTAGATGTGCATGAAGGAAGGATTTTATGGTTCGTTGATTTTTGCCTGAGTTATGCCCCTTAAAAACTTAGTCTCTGGGGCTTATTGAAATTGCAGCCTTGTCAACGCAACTCCTCCTAAGTTTCTGGCTGGATCTTCTTGAAACTTGGTCAATGTTATCACCTCAATTGGTAGATGTGCATGAAGGAAGGATTTTATGGTTCGTCGATTTTTGCCTGAGTTACGCCCCTTAAAAACTTAGTCTCTGGGGCTTATTGAAATTGCAGGCTTGTCAACGCAACTCCTCCTAAGTTTCTGGCTGGATCTTCTTGAAACTTGGTCAATGTTATCACCTCAATTGGTAGATGTGCATGAAGGAAGGATTTTATGGTTCGTCGATTTTTGCCTGAGTTACGCCCCTTAAAAACTTAGTCTCTGGGGCTTATTGAAATTGCAGGCTTGTCAACGCAACTCCTCCTAAGTTTCTGGCTGGATCTTCTTGAAACTTGGTCAATGTTATCACCTCAATTGGTAGATGTGCATGAAGGAAGGATTTTATGGTTCGTCGATTTTTGCCTGAGTTACGCCCCTTAAAAACTTAGTCTCTGGGGCTTATTGAAATTGCAGGCTTGTCAACACAACTCCTCCTAAGTTTCTGACTGGATCTTAATGAAACTTGGTCAATGTAATCACCTCAATTGGTAGATGTGCATGAAGGAAGGATTTTATGGTTCGTTGATTTTTGCCTGAGTTATGCCCCTTAAAAACTTAGTCTCTGGGGCTTATTGAAATTGCAGGCTTGTCAACACAACTCCTCCTAAGTTTCTGGCTGGATCTTAATGAAACTTGGTGGATGTTATCACCTCAATTGGTAGATGTGCATGAAGGAAGGATTTCATGGTTCATTGATTTTTGCCAGAATTATGCCCCCTTCAATCTTAGTCTCTGGGGCTTAATGATATTTCAGCCTCGTGAATGCAATTCCTTCCAGGTTTTTCACTGGATATTTATAAAACCTTTTTGTGAACACAATTTTTTAAAGGTTTTTCAGTGAATATTTATAAATCCTTGTCAATGTCATTTTTTGTCTCAAATTTTATAAGTGGCGGCGTATATTGTGACGATGGCACTCTTGTTCTTGATTGATGGATAGTTACACAAACATTTAGTAGTCACATTTTACCAAATTTCAATAAGTCACCTAATTGATATGAAAAACTACTACACGCTAACAGAAGGATTTTATAATATAACAATGCTAAAAGTTTTTCAAATTACACACTCTTTTCTATGGAAAAATAAACAAAATGAAAACAATAAACTAGATTTATTATCTTTTATATAGAAAGGAGAAGCGAGAACAAGCAGAGCTAGCTAAACAAGATCTGATCAATAAAGCAAAACAAGAAACTACAAAGAATCTACAGAGATTACAAGGTAAGAACAGGTGAAATGAAGTACAAAATGCTATTAAAAACAAACAATATAAACAATGCCCTTTGACGTCCCTAACAGAAAATCTTTTTATGCCCCCTTTCGAAGAAAATGGGGGTATATCGATTTGCAAGTGTCGGTCGGTCGGTCGGAAGGTCGGTCGGTCGGTCGGTCGGTCCGTATGTCGGTCGGTCTGTCCGTAGACCAAACCTTGTCCGGAGCATAACTCGAAAAGTATTAAAGGCAGAATCATGAAACTTCATAGGTGGATAGATCTCATTATGGAGAGGTGCAGTGCACAAGAACCGTAACTCTGCCGATCAAATTTTTTGAGTTATTGCCCTTTGTTGATTTTATAACTTGATTCTTGTCCGGAGCATAACTCAAAAAGTATGTAAGGTAGAATCATGAAACTTTACAGGTTGATAGATCTCATTATGGAGAGGTGCAGTGCACAAGAACCGTAACTCTGCCGATCAAATTTTTTGAGTTATTGCCCTTTGTTGATTTTATAACTTGATTCTTGTCCGGAGCATAACTCAAAAAGTATGTAAGGTAGAATCATGAAACTTTACAGGTGAATAGATCTCATTATGGAGAGGTGCAGTGCACAAGAACCGTAACTCTGCCGATCATATTTTTGGAGTTATTGCCCTTTGTTGATTTTCAAATTTGATTTTTGTCCGGAGCATAACTCAAAAAGTATGTAAGGTAGAATCATGAAACTTTACAGGTGGATAGATCTCATCATGGAGAGGTGCAGTGCACAAGAACAGTAACTCTGCCGATCAAATTTTTGAGTTATTGCCCTTTGTTGATTTTATGACTTGATTCTTGTCCGGAGCACAACTCAAAAAATATGTAAGGTAGAATCATGAAACTTTACAGGTGAATAAATTTCATTATGGAGATGTGCAGTGCTAAAGAACCGTAACTCTGCCAATCAAATTCTTGGAGTTATTTCCCTTTGTTGATTTTTACACTTAATTCTTAACCTTGCCTATATCTCATGTCCTTTTACACATACAGCCTTGATATCTCACACATAGATACCTCCTTTCAACATGGTTCACATTTAACCATGACCTTGGACCTTGTGACCTGAAACCTTGGAGTTTGACCTACTTTTAAAAAGATTAAACCTGACATATATCTCATAACCTTTTACAAATACAGCCTTGATATTTCACACATGGACACATCTTAACAAGACCTTTCACAATTGACCATGACCTTGGACTTTGTGACCTTGACCTTGGGGTTTGACCTACTTTTAAAAAACTTTAACCTTGCCAATATATCATGTCCTTTTACACATACAGCCTTGATATTTGACACATGGAAACCTCCGACCAAGACCCATCACATATGACTATGACCTTGGACCATGTGGCCTTGACCTTGGAGTTTGACCTACTTTTAAAAAAATTAAACTGGGCCTATATCTTATGTGCTATTACACATACAGCCTTGGTATTTCACACATGGACACATCTTACCAAGACCTTTCACATTTGACCATGACCTTGGACCTTGTGACCTTGACCTTTGACTTTGACCTACTTTAAAAAAACTTTAACCTAGCCGATATATCAATTCCTTTTACACATACAGCCTTGATATTTGACACATGGACACCTACGACCAAGACCTTTCACATTTGACCATGACCTTGGACCATGTGACCTTGACCTTGGTGTTTGATCTACTTTAATAATACATTAACCTGGCCTATATTTCATGTCATTTTACATATACAGCCTTGATATTTCATGCATGGTCACTCCCAACCAAGATATTTCACGTTTGACCATGACCTTGGACCTTGACCTTGGAGTTTGACCTACTTTTAAAAAACTTAAACTAGGCCTATATCTCATGTCCTGTTACCTATACAGTCTCAATATTTCACACATGGACACCTTCTACCAAGACCTTTCACATTTGACCATGAACTTGGCCTGTGTGACCTTGACCTTTGATTTTTACATACTTTTAGTAATCTTTAACCTAGCCTTTATCTTATGTCCTATTACACCTACAGCCTTGATATTTCACACATAGACACCTCCTACCAAGACCTTTCACATTTGACCATGACCTTGAATATTGCAACCTTGACCTTGGAGTTTGACCTACTTTAAAAAAGACTGAAACCAGGCATATATATCATGTCCTTTTATACCTACAGCCTTGATAATTCATACATGGACACCTCCGACCAAGACCTTTCACATTTGACCATGACCTTGACCTTGGCATTTGGCCTACTTTTAAAAAACTTTAACCTGGTCTATGTTTCATTTTACTTTTACATATATACAGCTTTGATATTTCACACATAGACACCTCCTACCAAGACCTTTCATATTTGACCATGACCTTGGACCTTGTTAACTTGACCTTGGACTTTGACCTACATCAAATGTAGGCCCTTGAGGGGGCATATATGTTTTACAAACATCTCTTGTTTATTAATTAATGTAGATTTTCTAATTGCTATATTATAATTTTGTCATTTGGGAAAAGGTCTATAATAATATATTCTATATATTAAAGAAAATTGCGTTCTTACCTCTGTTAAAAAATTCACATAAATCTTGTCATAAAACATTTTTAATGTAAATTTTAAAACATGTTAACTCTTTCTCTGCCAATGTCGCCTTTTGGCGACTTTAACCCTTTCCCAAACAACAACATTTTAGGGTGATCCACTTCAAAAACTGCTGCAAATGACAAAATAAATGTTATTAAAAATAGGATTTATGTAAAATATGACACAGAAAATATTGAGACAAAAGGAGAAACTGCTGGTTATCAGCAGTTTCTTCTTTTGTCTCAATGTTTTCCCAAGCATTTTCTATTAGGGACGTCAAAACCAGGTCTTGTTTGGGAAAGGGTTAAAACAATAGCTTAATTAGGTCATTAAGGTCAAGGTCAGGGTCATCTGATCAAACTGCCTGATAAAAAATACGCTATTCAACAAAATAGTTTATGTTCAATCATTCCTGAGGGTTTCAGCTTAAAATTCACTAAATAATGATTTTACTATAAACTGATAAGCCCTTTTATGAAGTTTAAAAAAAATTGGCACTGGAAATAGCACAATTCTAGGAAATTTGGCAGCGAAAGAGTTAAATAAAGGAGTGTGTAAAATGAAAAGGGGAAAATCTGTATATATATAAGACAAAACATACATAACATTATTAATCCAATTAGAAATTGGATTACATCTTGCCTTGATTTATTACAGACAAAATGACTGAACTTAGGCGAGCCTCAGATGCAAAGAAAAGACAAGAGTTACAGTTCTTGAAGTCCCAGATGGAGCAAGACTTGAAGGTACATTCGAATTTATCATTTCCATGTGATGATGCTTTTTGATGCCCAACAATGTTAAGGCTTTAGAAAACAGTGTGGAAAATGAAGAAATTGCTTGTGACAAGCAATTTCATCATTTCCCACAATGTTTTCTACCCAAAAAGACCAAAAAATGTAGAATTGCATTCACTTCAAATTATTGTCTGTAACTTCATAGAAAGTCTAACATTTACATTTTCCCATCTGGAAATGGATTAAACTATTTGAGTGTACTTATTTCAGAGAAGAGCTAAGAAGAGAGATGATGTGTTGAAGCAGGATAAAGAGTTTATGGATAAACTAACCAGGAAAGAGGGAACTGTGGAGGAAGAGGAATTGGAGCTGGAAAGACAAGCAAGGTAACTTTAACCCATTCCCACACATTGACCCCCCCCACCCCCACCCCCCCCATCCCCTCACAAAAGGTTTTAGAAAACATTGTGGAAAATGAAGAAATTGCTTGCAACAAGCAATTTCTTCATTTCCCACAATGTTTTCTGCCAAAAAGATAAAAATGTAAAATTTGAAATGTTTTCTGCAACATCTTTTATTTTGGACCAGTCTAATACAGTATTTTGCTGTTTGGTAATGGGTTAAGGGATCGGACCAAAGCTGTTCTAACTGCATGTGATTATATGTGGACTTACAGAAGATTAACTCCAAATCCTTATAATGTCTATGAGTTAAATGCCAAACATGAGATTGGATGTTGGCCAAAATTTAATTTCAACATACATGAACAAAATGCCTGTTTTAACAAGTAGTATTTTCTATTACTCAGCATCTATGGTTAGACTTCTCATGACAAATTAAAAGCTAGGTTAATTTGTGTTTCAAACGTAAAAAAAGATATCAGCTTTGATGGTTTTAGAGATGTGTGGCCAAGTGAAAGATATAGTCTGTCAATACTTTGATTAATAGCCAATATATACTCTTTATTTTCTTCTACAGAGAAGACCTGATAGCGTACTACAGTCAGTTGAGTGCTGAAGCTGCTCATCGTGAACAGAAAGCTCTGTGGCGTGTGAGACGAGCCAAACTGGAACTAGCCAGAAATGAGTTCTTTATGCAGCAGGAGAGACAGTGGGCCGCTGATATGGAGAGAGCCAAATCTGATCCAGTAAGTCTTAATTCTTTAACCCTTTCCCAAACGACAACATTTTAGAGTGGTCCACTTCAAGAACTGCCTCAAATGACAAAATGGATGTAATTAAAGATAGGATTTGTGTACAATATGGCACAGAAAACATTGAGACAAAAGGAGAAACTGCTGGTTATCAGCAGTTTCTTCTTTTGTTTCAATGTTTTCCCAAGCCTTTTCTACTAGGGACGTCAAAATCAGGTCTTGTTTGGGAAAAGGTTAAGTAGATCATATCGCCGGTGGGGAGTCAAAACCTCGTAACTCCAGCTTATTCAAGCTGTAGTTACGAGGATTTGACTCCCCACCAACGATATATATTTGCTGCCTTAGTTGTCTGTCTTTCTATCTGCATCACTCTCTAAGCAAATACTAGTCTGCTAAATTTCTGCAATTTCTATCCAAATAAGATCAAACACACCACAATGTATTTATGTCTTGATGCGCGCCCGACAATTTATGTTTGGATCACTTCACTTCTTCCTGAATTACCTGCCCTTGAATTGATGTCATAAGCCCACATTTGGTTTTCATGTGCTGCTCTGCAAAGTTCTTATTTCAACTATAGATAGATAAGCTGGCACTCATTAGGGTGAATAAGAAATATGTCAATTGACAGTTGAAATGTTGGATTATGGTAATCTGTGAAATCTTATGAAGACTCAACACTGGGGAAAAATATTAGTAACTAAAGGTAGTCTGAAACTTTAGTGCAGTAACATGCTTTACAATGAATACATTTTGTTTCCTTGTAGAACTCTGTGACCATAACAAAGCCAGTGATAGCAGTACCAGTAAACATAAAGGAGCCTGTTCTGCCTAGATGGGCCCAGCGGGGTCTAGAGGGACCAACTATTGAGGTATCAGGAGATGATGAAGATCAGACAGAACCACCACCACTAGAGGGCAGTCCGGATAAAAACCTGCCAAAATGGGCGCTCAAGGGGTTACAAAGGTTTTATATATTGAATTGCCTTCTTACCCTAAATTTGACTGAAAAAGTCTTTCAAATGCTACAACAAATTATGAAACACTTCTCCAATAAAATGATTCCTTTGACATTACAGGATGAAGCTTTCAAAAAATACAAAAAAAAGAAAAAAAAGAATGTAGCTATAAACTGTTCTAGAAGTTGTTGAAAATGTAACCAGTACATACATCTGGCTGCATTATGGTATTTTATGATATATTTTAGTATCTCTTTTATAGTGCAAAATAATCATTTTCTTGTCATTAAAAGAGGAAGTTGTAGATAAACTATGAGCAGGAGTAATGAATCCAAAGAATTTTAAAAATACTAATATGCTTATTCAGTACCTGTAAGAGCGTAATGGCTTTTCAAAATACAAAACATTCAATGTTCATCAAACCCTATGTTGTGGGTACTCATTTTAGACGGTTCAAATGAGTATCCAAACCATAGGGTTTTGATTTACAATTATAAATTTAGAATGTCTTTACCCTATCTTATCTGTTGCTGTGAAATTTTATTTCTTTTCTCTCCTAACTAGATATGGTATAGTATCCCCTTCTGGTAAGAGCACCTCTCCTAAATCAGCCAAGACAAAACCAGTGATAGCTGCTGGACGTAAGACACCCGTAAAGAGAAGTTTGAATGCATCGTTCGGATTTGACCAGGAGGAAGAAGAAGAGAAATTTAAACCAAGTATTCAGGTGAGAATTAAGACTAAATAAAGAGGAAAATAGGTCAACTTTTTCCCATGCAAGTCCTGAATTTGACATCAGAGAGTTCTTTTAAAAACATATATGTCTCTCATTATTAATTGAGAAAAAATCATCTACATTTGGTGTATGATAAAAATAGCTTTTATATCCCTTATGTTTATTTCATGATATTAAATGTCTTGTTCCCAACTAAGATCAGTTTGTCAATTTCCATTAAGTTGCTTCTTCATTCATTTGTACCTTCATTTATTTTGTCATTCACACACCCACACTTTCACTCACATAATTATTTATTCATCTCCAAATAAATAGTTCTAGAGCTCCAGATAAGAGGGGATGAAGACCTAACTTTTTTATTTCAAATCCAAACCCTATGTGGTGGGTACTCATTTGAATCGTCTCATAGTGAGACGATTCTAATGAGTATTCACAACATAGGGTTTGATGAAATTTTAGTGAAATATTTCTTTTTGAAATGTCATCACCCCCTCTTATCTGGAGCTCTGTAGTTCATATCACATCATAAAGTTTTCTCTTTTTCAGACCTATGACAACAAGCACGCTACTACAGAATCCAACCTTGATGGTACACCAGCTAAGCCGGGGGTCAAATCAGTGAAAGGTCATCATGCGAACCTGGAGACTTCACCAGTAGATGAGAGCAAACGCTTCCAGGTCAAACAGGTTGGGAACAAACATGCGACCCTCGAGTCTTCACCCCCGCCTGAGGCACGCCCACATATCCGACCAATAGAAAACCAGTATGCAAACAAACCCTCAGACGAGCCTGAACATCAAACTGTTCCAAAATTAAAACCAGGTGCCATGCATTTCTCTACAGAAACTCAGCCTATAGAGTGGAAAATTAAATCACAAAGTGAATATGGACATGTCTCACAGATGAGTTCTCAACAAATTGATATTCCAAAAATGAAGAAATCCGATCTGATGTCAGCAACTAGAGAGTCTCTCTTCTCTACAGACTTCAGTATAAAGCCCCGGATCAGGATGCACAAGTCTAAATCATCGTCGACTGAATCGACTGCCACTCACGATGTAATACCTCGACTGAGAGGCAGCAGTCAGATGTTTGCCACGAAGGAGTCAGAATTTGTAGATATGGATTTAAAACGGGTGCAGATGTTTAAGGAGAGGAATGTGTACGGCCATTCTGCCGACTCTACTGTACAGAAATTGTTGTATCAAGGACAGTTTGGTGAGAAAATATCAGAGGATGAAGAATATCTAGGTTTGTATTGTTTATTTTTCTTTCTACTTTCTAATTAAATATCACTTTCAGGATCACAGATTGCTTTAACCCTTTCCCAAACAAGACCTGGTTTTGACGTCCCTATTAGAAAAGGTTTGGGAAAACATTAAGGCAAAAGAAGAAAGTGCTGATAACCAGCACTTTCTCCTTTGGCCTCAATATTTTCTAAATTGAATTGTACACAAATCTAACCTTGTTGAATATCTATTTTGTCATCTGGAGCTGCTTTTGAATTGAACCACCCTAAATTATGTTGTTTGGGAAAGGGTTAAATATAATTGTAGTAGCATCTATGCCATATACAAACAGAGGTTCTCCATTGTGGTCACATAGCTCATAAGCCAACTCTGAAATTTGTTCCAGTGCTCTTTTTATATCCATTGTCTCTGAAATGGCAGCTTTTTATTATTTCAAAGATTCAGGTTCTAGATTTTGTTGATGTAATAAAGCTTATGTGGTGGTATTAGTCAGATATGGTCATTATGAGAAAGTTCTCTCAGATGAAATCTGTCAGTTTTGTCCTGTTTAACCCTTTCCCAAACGGCAGTCCAAGGTAGTCCAATTCGAAAGCTGCTGGAAATGACAAAATGGGTGTTGATAAAGATTGGATTTGTGTACAAAGTAACACAGAAAATATTGAGGCAAAAGGAGAAACTGCTGGTTATCAGCAGTTTCTTCTTTTGTTTCAATGTTTTCCCAAGACTTTTCCACCAGGGACGTCAAAACCAGGTCTTGTTTGGGCCTTGTTAAATACATCTATGACTTGAATGTTACTATTACAGTGGCTAAGAAAGTTGTCCCAGCTAGTAAGGATCTGAAGTGGACCAATGCCTATGTAGAACCATATTTGGACAAGTTTGGGTTTCTGGGTATGTTATTATTATGCTCCCCGAAGGGAGAGCATATAGTCGCCGCTTTGTCTGTCCGTCCGTCCGTCCTGTCCGTCCGTCATTCCGTCCGTCCGTCCGTCCGTCCGTCCGAAGCAATTTCTCCATAACCCTTGGGCCAAATCAAATGAAACTTACCATGTGAACTCCCTATGACAAAATGCCGATGTACTTTTCCCGGTTTTTGGATTTGAGGCCTCGTCATGGGAAAAGGGGACTTAAGGTTAAATACAGTTTTTCTCTAATTTCTCCTAGTCTAATGGTCAGAATTTGATGAAATTTCATATTTGAGTAGCAAATCAGATGCCCTTGACAATAAACTATTTAAAATTTGCGTATACAAAATATGTCATGCAAAAAGGGGGCTTAACATTTGTTAGCTTTATATTAGCTCTGCATGGCATATATTTATTGTGACAATGCCTTATTCGGGGAGCATTGTCCGTCTCTGACGGCTCTTGTCAGCCTTGCGATTCTTTGCTGTCTCTCTTTAGCTATATTGTATTTAAATAGATCTAGTATATTTATTCATTTTCTATTCCATTTGATAGTTGTTTACAAGCAGATAGATTCTAATAAAGTATCATTCAAAGCTTCAATTTAAAAAATATCAATGACATTGTTTTAACTTTGATAGATAAAACTTTGTAGAGAATAGAAAAATCTTATGAGAATTGTGAAAAGTTTTTATTGCCTAAATTGTTTTGGTGATGTATGTACTACTAAAATAAAGATATTTTAATTGTCTGTATCTGTTTAATTGTTTGCACAGATTTTGATAAGGTTAGTTTCATTGTTTGTTTGTAAGAGGTCAGTGTTTTATCCTGGTATATTTCAGATGATCCTCCTAGATTCAAGTTCAGTATACCAGAACTGCATTATGATGGGTATGGTAGTTACACAAACACACAGACGGACATACAGGGGCATGAATATCTGCCGCTATCTGTTGTCATAAAGTCAACTATTACAGGACCCTTACATGCTCAGTAAGTGCCGTAACATTCCTTTCTATGTTTAATCAAGAAAGCAATGAGGTAGCGAAGAATAAGGCAAGATTAAATCCAGTAAAGAAAAGGATCACAGCCAAACTCATTGTGTCGATTTTTGCGGGCTACTGAAAATCTTCTAGTCAGACTGCTGATGGAGATTACATTTGAAGCAGTTTACTTACAATAGTTCTATGCTGACCCATCAATTTATTTCCAGGATCTCGCTCGTGAATGAGAGTGTGGTTAACTACTTCATCCATGATCTACAACTCGAGGACCATTTCCAGGCATTACGGAGATACCTTTGTATGGCAGACGGCGACTTCTCGGAAATACTCTGTGATATTTTAATGGATAAGGTAAATGTTTATACTCATTACAAATTGTTCTTTGGCGCAGGCTAACAAAAGAACTTTATTCTTGAAGAAAAACTTTTCTTCTGTGGGATGTCAAAGATATTTTGATGAATACTGAGAGAGCTTTAGTAATATTCCTTCTTTATACGAAGTGTAGACCAAGCTTTTCTACATTGTGACTTTTTGGTTATTTATGCATGCAAAAAAGATTTTCAATTTCATTTGCTTATATTTCTCATATTTCTTCTACTAGATATCTTAACAAATTTTTGAATTATTTCAGTTGGGAACAAACCCTAGACCACAAGACATAGTAAATCCAGTATTTCTCAACAATTGTCTCAATAAGGCTATACGACTGTCTATCAACGCTGATGACAAGTACGCAGATAATCTGAGCTTCATTCATCAATATGTGCCAAAAACAATGGAACAACTCTCTCCAGATCTGTTTGATTGTATACAGCTACATTATGAGGTTGGTTATCACTATTATGACAAATAAAAACTAAACAAATTCTTTGGAATATCAAAGAAAAGGAGCAGATGTGGCCTAATCCAGAAGTGGCTTGTTCTGTTTTAACCCTTTCCCAAATGGAGAAATTTTAAGGTGGTCCTATTTAAAAGCTTCTGCAGATAACAAAATTGATGTTAAAAGGGAAAAGATTTGTGTACAATATAGCACAAAATATTGAGACAAAAGGAGAAACTGCTGGTTATCAGCAGTTTCTTCTTTTGCCTCAATGTTTTCCCAAACCTTTTCTATTAAGGATGTTAAAAGCAGGTCTTGTTTAGGAAAGAGTTAAGCTTTCTGTAAAAACAGTAACATCCTCAAATCAGTTATTTACCAACACTAAAGGAATGCAATTTTACTGTTACCACACCCTGAAAAAAGGTATGCCAATCCAAGGTGTTCTAAATTCTAATTACAGTAAATAAAGCCAGTGAAAGTTTTGTTTTTGAGCAGTTTGAATATTTTTAGTGACCTGTATGAGCGGAATGAATGTATTGATAAAAAAATGATTAAATCTGGATATGAATTTTTCTGGTTGAAGAATGGAATATATGTCAATTTCATGATGCACTCTGATATCAGCATTTCAGATGAACATTTAATTATTTTCTGGTAATATTGCCCAAAGTTGTGGAACTGCAGATTGGATGTAAAATTTGCTTTATTGTATTACAGGTAAAGTGGCCACTAAACATTGTGATAACAGAGAATCATCTACACAAATATGTACAAGTGTTCTCCTTCATGCTACAGTTAAAGAGGGTTGTATGGACACTGAAGGATGTCTGGCATCGACTCAAACGAGATGGTAAGATAATACAATTGAATTATGGTCACTGTCAAACAAAATATCATTTGAATAATGAAAATACTCAATCAGTTACATGCATCCCTAATACTTTATACAAAAATATTTATCTGTCCAAACTTGCATGTTTATCTACCTTTTACATGGGTATGGCTAGAGATTGGTGAATTACAGAATGTTCACATGTTTTCTCCTATCTTGTCACTGAAATCCTGATATTTGCAAACATTCAATCTGATGATCATTATCAGTCATTAAACATTGTGAATCACGAACACAACATGGTGAACTAATGACTCTGATTGGATGTTGTGTAGGCAGTTCTGACACTCGTTGTGTCCAAGTCAGAGGGGCCGTCAAAATACCTCGACATATCCAGAGTTTGGCTCATCCGATTTTGTTTCATTTTGATTTAAATGACTTTTGGCCATTCTAATGCCCATCAAGTGCGTTTATAATTGAAATATAGTAGGAAAAGGAAAGAAATTGCTCAAAACGAGCAATTTCTATCCTTTTCATACTACATTTCAATGACTATATTTATATCGAAATTGTTTTCTTTAAACATTTTTGAAATCCGTTGGAGAGGACGGGACCAAGCATTCACTTTGACAGAAGCAGAAACTCGACTTATCCGATGTCGACATAATCAGTGTCGACTGTTTCTCTTTTCAAATTATTAAAAATACTTCAGTTCTGTTATTTCTCTTTTAAATCTGATAAATAGTGAGGATTCTAATGAGTATCACAAAGTATGATTTTGCTGTATGACATATTTTCTGTCTGAAAGCCATAATCTCCCTCTTTCTTAGACACAAGGTTGACCCGAGTTCTCAGTTCAGACAGTTACACTTGTACAGACAAGAGATGCAACATTTTGTGAAAGTCATGCAGGAATATGTCTCATTTGTTAAATCTTCAATGTTGCATTTCATTTCATTAATAGTATCTTGTATAATTTGATTTTTTTAAGTAACACAACTTAGTATTTATCACTTTTCAGCAAAAACCTTGTAACTGCAGCTTCTTTAAAGCTGCAGTTACAAGATTTTTGCTGAAAAGTGATAAATGATTCTTTAATAAATCAGTTTTTTTTTTTTTCAATTTTAATTTTAGAGCTCTGTATGTCTGTTGTTTTTCAGCAATTGTACACAAGGTGGACCAGAGTTCCCAGTTCAGACAACTACACCTGTATAGACAAGAGATGCAACATTTTGTCAAGGTCATGCAGGAATATATCTCATTTCAAATCATCAACGTCACATGGCAGGAGTTCCAAACAGCGCTAGAAAAAGATGTACATAATTTAGACGACCTTTACAATGCTCATACAACTTATCTAGATACAGCTGTGTTCAGGTGAGTATACTTTGTTATTGTCCATTGTATTTGTGAACATTCACTGATTGTATGAACACTTTGAACTATTAAATACAATCATTACATTGTATTTTATTGTTGGATTCGTTTTAAATCCATTGAAATTGGTTTCTTTCTCAACTTAACGCTTTCCCAAACAAGACCTGGTTTTGACATCCTAATAGACTTAGCTTGGGAAAATATTGAAACAAAAGGAGAAGCTGCTGATAACCAGCAATTGTCTCAATATTTTCTATGCCATATTTTACACAAACTATATCTAATAACATCCATTTTGTCCTTTGTGGCAGATTTTAAAGTGGATAACCCTTAGTTTTGCCGTTTGGGAAAGGGTTAAACCTTTGCCATGTTGATTTTGGTATACTAACGGCACTTTTGCAGGCTAAATGAATTGATTGAATTAGATTTAACATCTCTTTCTACTGCTATGGTCATATCATGCAGCTGGAGCACCTAACAATGGATTTCTCGTCATTTCTCTCACTGGTATTACCACAGTACCCTTTCCGAGCCTCCAGCTGCTTGCCCATGGAGGCAACATATCATATATCAGCTTGAATGAAGCTTTTCTTTTACTGCCTGCTATTTAAAAACAACATGACAAGGGTTACGCTCTAGTTAAATTAGCATCAGCTCAAGAGAAGGTCTGGACGATTAAAACACATTTTACTTTGTACAATATAACATGTAACTTAATGTTACCCATTCTAGATGCTTGCTGTCCAAAAATGCCACATTGTTGATGAAGATCATTCAATATTTCTTCTGCCTCATATTGAAGTTTCATCACAGCTCTTGTCTTACACATGGTATACATATTCAAGTGGGACAGTCTTTACAATTGTTAGAAAAATATGAAGATTATTGAATACTCTGGTTACTTCAGCAAGCAGAATAGATTAAGATCAGCCTTCACATATGTGCAGTCTGATCTTATTCTATTCTGCCTGCTTGTTGTAATTTACAATGTTAATGGTGAAATACAATTTTTTTAGCATCATATCACTGGGGCGGACTTTGAATCAGACGATAGCTGGATAATAGCTCCAATCTAACACGATAATGCGAGCCATTTGACGTCATATCCGCAGCTATAGTCCGACAACAGGAAGAACTGTGGTAGGACCATGGCTCCATTACGTCATTCGGAACTCCTCAGATAAACAGCGGACCAATCAGTGTCTAGTAAACAAAGGTTTTGTTTGGCTGACACAAAACGGGGCGTGAATGTAATAGATAGAACAGCGCTGGTTCCCAACGATGGCGCGAGCCATTGCCAATCAAAGTCAGCCAAGGTGACAGAGATTTACATGATAAGAATATAGATAAATGTTTGTACTTTTAATGTAACATACAACCATTCTATTCTAGATGCTTGCTGTCCAAAAATGCCACAGCGTTGATGAAGATCATACAGGACATTTTCCGTCTCATACTGAAGTTTCATCGCCAGCTGTTGTCCAACTCCTGGCATACAGATTCAAGTGGGACGGTCTGTCACAAGAACTTTACTGTCATGAGAAAAACATACAAGACATTTGTAGAGCATTCCAGCTTCTTGTTTAAAGGTAGAGTGTTTCGTGTATTATTTTTTCACAGATAGAGATTTAAATCTATCTCAACCAAGATGTAGTTTCTCCCTAGAAGAGTACTTCTTGGAAACATTGATAAAAAAGGAAAGTGTTTATGATCAGCAGTATGTTTTTTCGTCGTTTGGGGTAGGTTAAATTTAATAGTCAGCTTCAAAGCCAGGCATCTACTTCAATCAATTGATTGGATATCTTTAGGACTCTGTATCTGTATGCCTGTCAACATTCATGTTTGATCATGCTAAAATGGACCATCTGGGAAAAGTTGTAAGTAACCTAGTCAGTTTTAGCAGGCTGTACAGGCTGACCAGGGTTGAATTTCTGCTCTCGGATCATTCGCCTACCTTACTTTATGTCTACTTTGTCAAATTCTGGTTTACCTCTTGTGTGTCTGTCTTTCATAAATTGGTTTCACAGACTTTCTGGATGGTCTGTGTTTGTATGACAGGTCACATATATAAAGTCAGATGTAAAACACAGAGAATTAATTTAGTTCAATCCATTACCACACATTGATGCCTTTTGAAGCCTTACAATATAAAGGTTTCGGAAAATATTTTGGAAAATGAAGAAATTGCTTGTCACAAGCAATTTTTTCATTTCCCACAATATTTTCTACTAAAAAATATCAACGAATGTAAAATTCCATTCATTTTCTGTTTCAGTTGTTCGGAAGCTTGCCATACGAGGATACGAGCCACATCTACATGACTTGTTACTGAGGCTGAACTTTAACAACTACTATGATCAAGACTAGAGCCTAGAAATGTTGACCTTGCTTAGATGTTAGTTTCTGAATAAAATTTAGTACTTAATTGGTATTGATGATCATGCATACTATACCGAACCTCAGAAATAACGCACCACTGACATTTGTCACTATATTTTTTATATTGTTACTTTTTCAAACTGTACAACAACAATCCGAACTGATATCAGTTTATTCGTTTCTGTTAAAAAAAATGTATCGCTACCTTAAAGCAACCAAACGTGACTAGCCCGCAAAAGTGACTACCCACTAAAGTTAAAGTCACAAAATCAGTACTACTCATGACTACTTTGCAGAGCAACAGTTACAGTCTGTACTTCGTCAAAGCATTGAACTGATCACATTTTGAATTCTTGCCTTTGGCATGACTCTCTACTCTGTATCACTTTTCACTTTAACATGCTAGCCTGTTTTAACCCTTTCCCAAACAAGACCTGGTTTTGACGTCCTTTATAGAAAAGGCTTGGGAAAACATTGAAACAAAAGAAGAAACTGCTGATAACCAGCAGTTTCTCCTTTTGTATCAATATTTTCCTAGCTATATTGTACAATTTTTTTTTTCTTTTTCAATGTCCATTTTGTCGTCTGCAGCAACTTTCAAATCAGACCATCCTTAAATATTGTCGTTTGGGAAAGGGTTAAGCTGCAGTTGGTACCTTTGGCGCACCCCTTCCCGGGCAGTCCAGCACTGTCCCAGTTTGTTGGAAATGTTCTCTAAAATTAATGAAATCCCATAATGTTTGCAATAGCCTGTGACGTCATCACTGCCTGCAGCATCCCAATAGCACAATTATGTTCGTCAGTGGAAAGTCTTGGCATTGTTTAAAGCATCGAAAACGTCCGACCGATAAAATGTTTGTGTGTTTCCTTTCTGTCACCGACTGCATGTACCCTATGAATCGTTAAGCTGGTTTGTGGTCAATACTGCGGCACATGCAAAAAACCTGTTCACCAAGTTTGGACGGCTAGTGTCACGGTTGAATGGGTTGCGTGTGTAAGATTGTGTTGTGTGCATACCTAGTGTCTGGCGTACACCGAAAAATACTGCGTCAACAAAATGATAGATTTTGTTGAAAAAATATAACACAAGAAAAAGTGGTGCGTTATTTCTGAGGTTCAGTATATTGCTTTGAAAATAGCGATAGTCTGAAAACCTTCCCCAAACAAATAACAGAATAGCTACCACTTGTTGAGTTACACTTTTGTTACTATTAAAGTATAAGGGAAGGTCTAAGGCTGTGGTCTTTGGACAGTTCTTCATGTTACTGGAGAATATTGTAACTAAGCATGTTGCGGATGACTTGGCAGAGCTACAGATAAGGAGAGGTAATAGCTTTTCAAAATGCATCATCTTGTACATCAAACCCTATGATGTGGGTGTAACCCGCAAATAAATATCCTATCGAATCCTGTGGGGATTCGATCCTGGAACCTCTCACACCCAAAGCGAACACTCTACCACGTCGCTATAAAAGCTAGCTTGTACGGCGAGATAGTATAAGTGCCCCTTATACTACACCCGGCTACATACACCCCCTCGACAATTAAGATTCTTCTACGAATCTTTTATCAACATCATCAACTCACTACTATCACAAACCAACATTTCATGCAGGATTTTTACGGTGGGCGCCAAATGTAACCCGCAAATAAATATCCTATCGACTACTGTGGGGATTCGATCCTGGGACCTCTCACACCCTAAGCGAACACTCTACCACGTCGCTATAAAAGCTAGCTTCTAAAAATAGGATGGTCACACTTGATTTATAAATTAGGCACAAATCTGGTCCGGTTACATGGGTACTCATCTGAATCGTCTCTTCAAGGCGATTCAAATGAGTTACCACCAGGCATGTGACGAGTACTGACTTTTTAATACTCGAATAATACTTGAGTATCTCAGATTTGGTACTTGTACTTTTGAGTACTGAGTACTAAACTGGTTGCAGTACTTAAGTAGTACTCGAGTAGTACTTAAGTATTCTCGAGTATATATGAGTACTAGAATGACATGCAATATACACCGAAATTTTAACAAGGAAAAGTTACATTTTGTGTCTAACATGGTTTATTGCTCAACAAGAAATCCTGCTTAGCAAAATAAAATATGTTTATGTAGTACTTAGCAATTACACTGATGTTGCAAATGAATACTGATCTGTGCAGTACCAGATTTTATTAACCCATTCCCACTCAATGACTCCTTTTGACTCTCCACAAGATAATGGCTTAGGAAAGCATTGTGGTAAATGAAGAAATTGCTTGTGACAAGCAATTTCTTCATTTCCCACTATGTTTTCCATGTAAAAATACCAAAAAAATAATATTTCTTTCTCTTGAAATTGTCGTCTGCATCACTCTTGAAATTGGAACAGTCCAAAATTGTGTCTTTTGGTAATGGGTTAAACAGTATTGAATCTCTCTCTCTCTCTCTGTAAGGAATTACATGAATAAGCTGGGAATAAACTTTAGTTCATTTTCTGGTATTGACCAACTAAAAGGTATACAATTTTAATACAGGTTAGCATCTATGATAGACTAACAAAATATATAGCTAAACAATATATAACAAAGGATTAGTTTATCATAATTGCCTAAAGGTGTGAATTGTGTCATTGATAACCCTTTCGTAAATGGCTAAAGTTGAGGTTGGTCTAATTTGAAAGCTGATGCAGATGACAAAATGGGTAATGAGAAAGATAGGATTTGTGTACATTATAGCTTGGAAAATATTGAGACAAAAGGAGAAAATACTGATTATCAGCATTTTCTTTTTTCTCAATGTTTCCAAAACATTTTCTTATAGGTATGTCGAAACCAGGTCTTGTTTTGGAAAGGGTTAACACAGGTAAGACTGTAAAATAATGACTGGTATATTGAATGTGGTCCATGCATTTGTATTCTGATTGAATCATTTGTTCTTTTGAAATCTTGTTTTCTAATATAAAAAATAACTAAAGTACTCAAAAAGATTCATGAGTACTGAGTACTGAAGGGTCAGTACTTGAGTAAGTATGAGTATGAGTACTCGTTTTCTCCATGAGTACTGAGTACCAGTGAGTACGGGAAAAAGTGGTACTTGTACTCATAATACTTGAGTACGAGTATAAGTATCACATGCCTGGTTACCACAACATAGGTTATAACGGATTTGAAACAACAAATTTAGAATGCCTTTACTCCTCTTATCTGTAGCTCTGTCTTGTGACCATCATATTTAAAATCTTCAAACATTTGGCATGGCAGTGTTAATACATTACAATTTCATGCAGAATTGTAAATTATTGTGACAAGACAAAGATGCCAAATTTTTAGAACTTCTCTGTGTCTCAATCTGTCAGATATGGTAGTATGCTAGCTGTAGTTCTCTTTTCTAAGATTTTGTAATTTGCATACTAGAGTTAATTTATTTTGCTAATAAAGACAAAGAAACCATTACATCTGATACCAGTTATTTTTATTATCCCATTAACCCTTTCCCAAAGACATTTTGATGCACCAGTGTTACAGCTTTGGAAACATTGAGGAAAGGAAAGAAAATGCAGCATTTTCTCCTTTTTGACGCGACTATTCATAGAATAGGGGGCTATTCTGGACAACCGGGCGTCTGTGTAATGCTTTGAATTGCTTTTTTATGAGCAAGTTTCTCAAATCTCTGTCTCTACAAATGCTATTGCTCTGAAACTTTGCACTTGCCCCTGGGACCATAACATCAGCCTCTAGGCAAAGATTCTTTACTCTGACATGGAAGTGAATGGAATTTTTACCCCTTTGGACTTAAAAAAGCTAGGTTAAGTTTTCGCGTGTAACTTGCATATATCTGTGATAACTTTTCTGCAACAGCTATTGCTTTCAAACTTTTCACATGCTTCTGTGACCATATCATCCGTCTCTAAGCAAGGATTTGTTACTCTGAAATTTGATTTCATGGAAGTTTTGCCCTTTTTGGACTTGAAATTTTTCGCTATCCAGCACTTGATAGTTACGATTTGCTGTCCTGAGACCGCTCTTGTTCCTCAATAATGTCCTTGTTATCACTGAGAAATTTCGTTCTGATTGTCTTATTTATTTGGCATCTGCAACCCCTTTGAATTTTAACCACTCCATAATTCTTGTGTATTTTTCCTACATACTATCAATGCTTTTTACCACCACAAGATAAAGGGCTTTTAAAAAACATTGTGGGAAATTCAGAAATATGCAATTTCATTTTCCACAATGTTTGCTACACAGAAAGACCAAAAACTGTCAAAGTCCATGTATTTGAAATTGTTGTCTGCAACATCTTTGAATTTGGACCATTCCAGAATTTTTCCGTTTGGTAATGGGTTTTTAGCTCACCTGAGCACGAAGTGCTCAAGGTGAGCTATTGTGGTCGCTTTTTGTCCGTCCGTCTGTCCGTCCACAATTTGTTGTTACCACTCTAGCATCTACAATTATTGACCAATCTTGACCAAACTTGGTCAAAACATGTATGACCATAAGTTCTCGGACGAGTTCTATTTTGGGTCAGATTGGACCAGGAAGTCCGGAGTTATGTGCCCCTGAATATCAAAAATAGCTAGTTTAGACCTTGTTACCACTCTAGCATCTACAAGTATTGACCAATCTTGATCAAACTTGGTCCAAACATGTATGACCATAAGTTCTTGGACAAGTTCGATTTTGGGTCAGATCGGATCAGGAAGTCAGGAGTTATGTGCCCTTGAATATCAAAAATGGCTAGTTTCGACTTTGTTACCACCCTAGCATCTACAAATAGTGACTAATGAAGACAAAACTTGGCCACAATCTTAGTAATCTTAAGATCTTGGATGAGTTTGATTTTCAGTGTCATCGGAGCAGGAAGTCCGGAGTTATGTGCCCTTGAACGTCAAAAAGGGCTAGTTTTGACTTTGTTACCACTCTAGTATCTACAAATATTGACCAATCTTAACCAAACTTGGTTTAAATATGTATGACCATAAGTTCTCAGATGAATTTAATTTTGAGTAAGATCTGACTAGGAAGTCCGGAGTTATGTGCCCTTGAATGTCAAAAATGGCTAGTTTTGACTTTGTTACCACTCTAGCATCTACAAATACTGACCAATCAAGACCAAACCTTGCCACAATGTTGGTAACTATAAAATCTTGGATGACTTCGATTTTCAGTGTGATAGGAGCAGGAAGTCTGGAGTTATGTGCCCTTGAATTTGACAAAATTGATGTTTTCGACTTTGTTTACACTGTAGCATCTACATTTATTGACTAATCAAGACAAAACTTGGCCACAATGTTGGTGATCATAAGATCCTTGATGAGTTAAATTTTCAGCTTGATTTGGCCAGAAAAACAAGAGTTATTGGCCCTTTAATTTCATAAAATTACCGTTTCCGATTTTTTTTTCTCTCTAACAAACAAATATGGACCAATCATCATCAAGACACAACTTGGTCGCAATGTTGGTGACCATAATATCTTAAATGTTTTAATTTGTCAGATTGATTGGACTAAAAAATCAGAGTTGTGTGCCCTTGACGGTTACAAAATTGCCGTTTTCGACTTTGTTTTCTCTCAAACAGCAATAAATATTAACTAATTAAAAAAAACTTGGTCATAATATTGATGAGAATTTCTTTATCAGAACAGAGTTATGTGCCCTTTACTGTGACAAAATAGTTGTTTTCTTCCACTTTGTTTTTACTGTAACAGCTACAAATATTGATCATTCAAGATTATGAAAGCAGTTTTCAGCAGAATCATAATCTCGCATCTTAAATTATGTGCTCTTGAACTTGACAACATTGGGACTTTCATTCTATCTAGGTGCAGGTGAGCGATTAAGGACCATCATGGTCCTCTTGTTCCACTTCCCATTTGATTGCTTACTGAAGACCTTATGAGTATAGCAAAAGGAAGAAAATAAAGATGACCACAAACTCGTAATATTCAACTGCTTCAGATTTCACCTTATCTTTAACTTTGTTGTCAAAGTTGTGTCAATATCAGGATGTTTGGGATAAGATCACAAATTGTAATTGCTTGCAGGTATTCAATGATATATCATGCAACAATAACATGTCATTCCCAAGCTTAGTGGTTAGAGTGCACAAAAGGTATTCCTGAGTTTGAATCCCGGAGGAGCCGCCATATTCCTCACAAGTAAACCACTGACCCTCTTTCAAATGGCAAGAATTTGGTTTCTTCCGATTTAAAAGCTGATAGATGTTGCTAAGGTAGGAGTTATGATACAGGATAGTAAATATTGAGACAAAAGGAGAAAGTGCTGGTCATCAGCATTTCTTCCTTGCCTAAATATTTCCCTAAACCTTCTGTGCTAAGCAAGTCAAAACCAGGTATTGTTTGGGAAACGGTTAGAATTTTGGTCAGTACAAGTCAGTGCTAGATGCACACTGCTGGTCCATGTTGACCTATTACAGGTAAAATTGCAAAATGATTCAAATGAACACAACAAATAAGTATCTTCAACCATTTAATCTCTTTAAGAAAAGAATAGATATTAATATGATCACAATTGTGGAAGTTCAGCACTTAGACATCAGCATAACACGGCTTTTCAATGAAAACCTCATAAGTACAGCTTATTACAGCATGGTTTTCATTGAAAAGCCACCAAAATTTAACTAAATCCTACTAAAATTTAAAAGCAGCGAGGAAATCATTTCCCAAAGCAAGACATGGTTGGACATCCCCCAATACAAAAAGCTTGTGCAAACATTGAGGCAAAATAGGAAAATGCTATACTCCTTTATAGTCAATATTTTCTGTCCTAAATCATAGACAAATCATATCTTCAACAACATGAATTATGACATCTGCAACATCTTTCAATTGGGTAGTCTGATTTTTTTTCCATTGCGGATTAGGATTAATCCATAAAGCACTGGAAATTGCAGTCTGTGAAAAAGTCCATTTCTTCTATCTTTGAAAAGTTGAAGAGCCCTACTAGCATAAAAACGTGAACATCATTGATTTGTTTACCAGAAGTTGCATAATTTTCATCCTTGAAAAGCTAGGTCTCCTCTTATGATATGACCCCAGGGATAATAAGCTTCATAAACTTCAGCTGCGGAAAATCAATACAAAACGTCAAAGTGGTAGATCGAATAAGATAAGATCTGTTGTAAGAGAATGGGTTTTCAATGACAGCCAACACTCTGACATTGTGAAATTATTTTGTCACTATGACGCGATTTCGCCCATCAGAATAAATGATTTGACAGCATTAGTAAAGCAAAGGAAATTCAATGAATTGTCGCAAGGGTCGATGTAGCTTATGAGGAGACCAAATTGATGGTTCAGCACAAAACGTTTGTAACTGCCTATATGTTTATAGGCAGTTACAACCGTTTTGCGCTGAGCCATCGAAATTTAATGGTTTCTAAGGACATTTGATTTTATTCTCCACAAAAAAATCTGAGGGACAAATTTTCAAGTGTAGTCGTTTTTCTCAAATCCTTACCAACTTAACAGAATTTTAGACTGGCTAAGTAACACGTTACAAACAAAATAAGGATGACATTTAACCCATTACCACACAATGACTCCTTTTGACTCCCAAAGGTGTTTACATTACTAAGGTGTTTACATTTGTATGATCAGACTGGTTAACCCTTTCCCCAATGACATGATTTTAGGCTGGTCCAAAGTGAAAGCTTTCGCTTTGGCAAAAAACAGTGTGCAATTTATAGCATAGAAATCCAGGAGAAAAGTTCCATTCCCTCAAGGGTTTGTAATCTAACTTCCTGAAGGGTCATGAAATCCAGTGCCTGTCCAAGAAAGGGTTAAGAAGTAAATTAACCCTTTCCCAAACAAGACCTGGTTTTGACGTCCCTAAAAGAAAAGGTATGGGAAAACATTGAAATAAAAGAAGAAACTGCTGATAATCAGTAGTTTCTCCTTTTGTCTCAACATTTTCTATGCCATATTTTACACAAATTCCATCTTTAATAACTTCCATTTTGTCTTTTTTTACAGTTTTTGAAGTGGATCACCCTAACATTTTGCGATTTGGGAAAGGGTTAAGAAACTAGCTTGTGTTTTTTATGGCCATATTTAAGTAATAAATGTGACCCGTCACGCTAAAAGGGACCTTATCGGGTGTGTGAAAAATATTGACCCTAGCCTGTCTGCGCAGTCCGCGCAGCCAGACTAGGGCCGACACTTTTCACTTTTATGTAATTTTCTAAATCTGGAATGTTGTCCCTATCTTACAATATGTTCAATTTTCGTAAATCTGGTTAACCTGTGCTGAGTCAGACAAGTTTGTCAAATTTTGGAATTTTGGAGTTCGGATAAGGTCCCTTTTAGCGTGACGGGTCACAAATATTTGTGAACACTAAACATTTACAACAAATCAATGATCTCCGACAGCCATATTTTGGACCCCTTCTGCTACATCCTTGGCTTTGTCCTTTGGTTTATCTTTCTTGCCTTTTTTCTTCTTCTTTTCCTCTTCTTCGTCGATGGGTGCTGGCTTCACAAAAGGAATCTTTTCTTGGTAGCCTGAGAGCAAAATATACAGATGATCAGTGACAAACCAACTTGAGCAAACGGAAACTAGGTGAACATGCCAAGTCTGTTTTCATGCTTTCACAAATCAACGTTTTATGTCAGAAATAAAGCAAAGGGCATTAAATCAGAAAGCAAAGGTGGCACAGTTACAGTTTTTGCATATGGCACTTCTCAACCAAGTGATCTGTAAGTGTATGAAGTTCAGAGCTGGTATATATGGTTTAGGAGATATAGCCCAATCAAAATTCAATGTTTAAAATAACAACGGGCAATAACTCAAACAAGAGTTGTCCGCGGACAACGTAGCTCGCCTATACGGGAGCTTGTCACAAAAACAGCTAATTTTTTAAAAGTAGGTCAAACTCCAAGGTCAAGGTCACAAGGTCAAGGGTCAAGGTCACAAATGAAAGGTCTTGACAGGAGGTATCCATGTGTGAAATATCAAGGCTCTATCAATAATAGTGCATGAGATATAGGCCAGGTTAAAGTTTTTCAAAAGTAGATCAAACTCCAAGGTCAAGGTCACTAAGTCAAAGGTCATGGTCCCAAATGAAAGGTCTTGTCGAGATGTATCCATGTATGAAATATCAAGGCTGTATCTCTAATAGTGCCTGAGATATAGACCAGGTTAAAGTTTTTCAAGTGAAGACGCGACGGTACGTGACGCCGACGCTGACACTAGGGCTGTGACATTAGCTCCCCGGACATAAAGTCCCGGCTCGCTAAAAAGTAAAAGGTGATGCTTACCTCTTTCCCAAACAAGACCTGGTTTTGATGTCCCCAAAGAAAAATGCTTGGGAAAACATCGAAACAAAAGAAGAAACTGCTAATAACCAGCAGTTTCTCCTTTTGTCTCAATATTTTCTGTGCTATATTGTTCACAAATTCATTCTTTATCGGCAACCATTTTGTCATCCCTAGGACCTTTCAAATGGAAACAGTCTACATTGTTGATGTTCGGGAAAGGGCTAATTCTTTGTGATTAGACAGTCTGACACTCACACTCTGGCATATATGGTCTGAGCACTTCAGGCACAATGACACCGTCCTCCACTTGATTGTTCTCCAAGATTGCACATATAGTTCTGGTAGTAGCACACATGGTCGCGTTCAGCATATGTACATATTCAGCCTGAATAATAACACATACATGTATGTGACCCATCACGCCAAAAGGAACCTTTCTCCGTCTGGGAATTCCATAAAACCAAATTTTGAGAAACTGATCAGACTTCGCATACATCAATCAGATGTTGCTTTGGGCAGAGAGTAAGATGGAAACATTTGATGTGCAATCTGCAATTAGCCTACACTGCCTGCTTTCTTCTCAATTATTGTGGCAAAAACTTATACTTATCAAAATGTCTCTTACACTGGCAATTTGTTTGAAACAAAATTTTAAGTCAGCAGGTTAAAGTGACATTTCACAATTATTTTACATAAATTTTACTTTTACTAGCAATTTTACCCGTCTCGAAATTTGACCTTGATGACCTTGACCCCTTGATGACCTTGACCTATCCGGGGCTGCCCTCCACTTAATCCCGTCCCGTAACCCGTAAGCAATCCCGTCCCGTAACCCGTAAAAACGATACCCGTAACCCGTAAAAACATAAATTTGACCTTTGACCTCGATGACCTTGACCTTTCAAAAAATGAACCCCTCAAGCTAATACCCGGGGCCGCCCTCCACCTTCCCTCCAAGTTTGGTGAAGATCGGCCCAAGGACCTGGGAGGAGCAGGGGAACAAACGGACAAACGGACAAACATTGCTCAAATTATAGTATGATTCTATCTGAAAGAGCATCTTTTCTTATGAAAATTGTAAAAATTTCAAGTCAAAATATTGAACTGTTTACGACAAGTATATATTTTTGTGCTAAAATTAAACAAATTGTTGTGGACAACAGTTCAGATTTATATAGAATTTGTCTTTTCTGTCTCAACTTTAAAGGTGTATTTTTCACTTATAAATAACAACTTCAAAAAAACTGATAGCATTTCTACGCATTAGAATAAACAATCTTTGGATCAAGACATACTTTTGAAAAATGAAATAAATGTGAAATGTCACTTTAAGGGTTAATTACCTCTTGGTTCATTTTCTTAGTTTGTCCAAATCTCACTTTCAGCCTTCTAGCCTGGTAGTCTAAGCAGTTTGAGCAGGAAACCAGCTCTCTAAAAGCTCCTGATCCAGGGAACCAGGCCTCTAAATCCAACTTCTTGGAGGCAGCGTTATTAAGGGCACCTATAGTAAATAGATGGGATTTGTATAATAAATATTAACCCTTTTCCAAACAAGACCTGGTTTTGACGTCCCTTACAGAAATGGGTTGGGAAAACAGCAACCAGCATTTTCTCCTTTTGCCTCAATATTTGATATGCTATATAATATTGTGCACAAATTCAATCTTTTTTTAACAGCTATTTTGTCGGCTTCAGTAACTTTTGAATTGGACAATCATAAAAGTATGTCGTTTAGTAAAGGATCAATAAAATTTGAGACCAATATGGGCTAGGTCAGCCTAAGCAAAGTGAAGTCTGATTCACTATACATAATATTGTCTTACAAATGACACATGTTATAAAGAAGCTATAAGAGGACAGTATGGATGAACAATAATATCACCGTTGAAAGTCACATTTTCTCCTTTTCTTTCCCTTTACTTTAGCATTCTTTTACTAAATTCGGATAATTTACCATAAGTAAAACAGCTATTGATGCCTACCCGAGACAATATTGACTATTCTGTAGGGGATTCCCAGTTGTTTGTTAAACGCTTCAGCATTACTGATCATTTACTAAGCTTCAATTATTAACATTAAATAAGACATGTATTCATGCCTACCTGAGACTATATTGACTATTCTGTAGGGGATCCCCAGTTGTTTATTGAACGCTTCAGCATTACTGATCATTTCATCAAACATCTCCCACGATTTGTTGTCATGAGGTGATGTCAACACAAACTGTTCAACCTGAAATTAATTTTAGCCTGGATGTGACAAAAGGGCCTTTGTGGAATTTTAGAAAACCATACAGGTGATCAAAAAGTTCATGGAAACCGCAAATAAGATGAACAGATTTAAAAGCAAATGACACAAATTTCATTAATGATTTTACTGAAGACAAAAAAGGGATAAAGATAGGACTTGTGTAGAATATAGCTCTGAAAATGTTGATGTAAAAAAAATGCCGAAATCACAAATTCATTAGTACTAGGGATGTCAAAACAGGTCATGTTTTGTAAATGATAAAGCTATTAGGTGTTTTTTTTCCCACCGAATATGGATTTCTTTAACCTTTCATTCAAATTATTCAAGATAAGAATCTTAATATCACTCCTTCCACTTATCAAATGTAGTACATAATTATTTTTATGAGCCATGAGTTGTAAAGTGTCCTTATAGCAATTGTTTCCAGGTAAGACAGCTGAAGTGCAGGCAAAACAGCACCTATGATGCTCTCTTACAATTGCTACATGTCACAAAGACGTCACCAGAGAACAACATGGATCTTGATCAGAATGTGCACTAGCACAGGCTGATCTAGATCCATGTTGCTATCAAATGCCAAAAGGACATTTTTCTAGGTCCCCGCTCATCTCTTTTTTCAAAAACAATTCATAAAGATTTGTCTCAATTCTATCAATTTACTTACCTTTTCAAATTGATGAACCCTGAATATACCCCTTGTGTCTCTACCATGTGAGCCGACCTCCTGTCTGAAGCAAGTGGAATAGCCGCAGTATTTGATGGGTAGTGTTTCTGGATTGATCCATTCATCACGGTGGAACGCAGCTATAGGCTGCTCGGAGGTGGCTATCAAATATTTCTCATCAACGGCTCTGTCATCTTGTTTCTCACTGCTTTTACCTATAACCTGTAATTGGGTCAAGTTTTAACACCTGTCTTTTGACTTTTTGAAAGACAAGAGGGCCAAGATGGCCCTGGATCGCTCACCTGATAGAAGTTTGAAACTTTCTCCATGCAGAACAAGACCCATCTTTTACATGACCTAGGTATCTCTAAGAGAAGAACACGAAACTTAAGATGCCAGATTATGATCCAGCTGAAAACAGCATTCTTAATCTTTAATGCTCGATATTTGTGGCTGTTATAGTGAAAACCAAGTCGATAAAAAAACATCAATTTTGTCATAATCCAGGGCACATGACTCTGTTCTGAAAAAGATATTCTCATCAACCTTATGTCCAAGTTGTTTTTTGATTGGTCAATATTTATTGCTGTTTGAGTGAAATTAAAAACGAAATCGGCAATTTTGTCACCATCAAGGGCACACAACTCTAGCTTTTTTAGTCTGATCAATATGAAAAATGAAATCATATAAGATCTCATGGTCACCAACATTGTGACCAAGTTAAGTCTTGATTGGTCAATATTTGTGTTTTTTGAAGTGAAAATAAAGTTGAAAATGGCAATTTTGTGAAATTCAAGGGCTAATAACTCTGGTTTTTCTGGTCCGATCAAGCTGAAAATTTAATTCATTCAGCAGCTTATAGTTAGCAACATTGTTGACACTTTTTGTCTTGATTGGTCAATAAATGTAGATGCTTAAGTGTAAAAAAAGTCGAAAACGGCAAATTTGTCCAATTCAAGGGCACATAACTCCGGACTTCCTTCTTCCATGACACTGAAAATCGAACTCATTCATTATTGTATGGTTACCAACATTCTCGCCAAATTTTGTCTTGATTGGTCAATATTTGTAGATGCTAGAGTGGTAACAAAGTCGAAACTAGCTATTTTTGATATCAAAGGGCACATAACTCCGGACTTCCTGATCTGATCTGACCCAAAATCAACTCGTCCAAGAGCTTATTGTCATACATGTTTTGACCAAGTTTGGTCAAGATTGGTCAATATCTGTAGATGCTAGAGTGGTAACAATGTCAAAACTAGCGATTTATGATATTCAAGGGCGCATAACTCCGGACTTCCTGATCCGATCTGACCCAAAATTGAACTCATCTGAGAACTTATTGTTATACATGATTTGACCAGGTTTGGTTAAGATTGGTCAATATTTGTAGATGCTAGAGTGGTAACAAAGTCAAAACTAGCTATTTTTGATATTCAAGGGTGCATAACTCCGGACTTCCTGATCCGATCTGACCCAAAATCGAACTCATCTAATAACTTACGGTCATACATGTTTTGACCAAGTTTGGTTAAGATTGATCAATATATGTAGATGCTAGAGTGGTAACAAAGTCAAAACTAGCCATTTTTGACGTTCAAGGGCACATAACTCTGGACTTCCTAGTCTGACCTGACTCAAAATCGAACTCATCCGAGAACTTATGGTCATACATGTTTTGACCAAGTTTGGTTAAGATTGGTCAATATTTGTAGGTGCTAGAGTGGTAACAACAAAATGTGAACAGACGGACGGACAGACAGACGGACAGACGGACGCCGACGGACAAAAAGCGACCACAATAGCTCACCTTGAGCACTTCGTGCTCAGGTGAGCTAAAAATAAGTAGCACAGAATAACAAGATTAAACTGCACATTTGTACAGGCAGATCTTATTCTATGCTGCTTGTCAAGGCAAAATCGATATTCCTTAATCAGCAAGTGAAATTTAAGTCACATCTTGTTTTGTATTCACACAAAACTGTTGCCATGATTTTTAAATTGGGAATTGGGGATTGAAATCAAATCTAGCATATAATTATATTCAAATATCTCCATTCTTTTACAAATACTAAATTAAACATTTTATTTTACCTTATAAAGTTCCTCATCAAACTGTGAAAGTTGAGCCACTTCTTGCATGACTTCCTTCCTCATAAAGAATGGTGTATATAGGGGTGTGTAACCTTTAGTGTGTAGAATCTTCATGGCAAAGTTGATCAACGCCTGCTCCAGAAACACTGCTGCACCCTGCGTGTGGAAATAAACGCTTTGACTATAAACTATGACCTAGTGCATAAATTTGCATTAGGAGCCAAAGTCATAAACAGTTCTTAATGAATTGATCAAATCTAAATCACATTATAAGCCATCTGATTAAAATGGGCTGGAAAAACTACCAGAATTTACAGAAAAAGTATGTTTATGAAACATTAATGCCTCTATAATGGTTCATAGCCTTTAGACGCCTAAGAAAAAAATGACTTTGGAGACATTGTAGAAAATGTAGAGAGCTGAAGATTTACCTTCAAATAGTAACCACGACCGCCAGCAGTGACTGCTCCACGAGCATCGTCAACTCCATCAATCATGACTATCAGATCAACATGCGAGTATTTCTTCTTGGTATCACAGTCTCCGAATGTACGCTCTACACCGTTCTCATCCTGAAGTGAAATTATATCATGTTTCCGTAAAATCCATATATAACAAAAGAAGAACTGCATCGAGTTTTATTTGACCAATAAAGACTCTATGTAATTATGCTTTGTGTATGCGCCAAGACGTCACATGGCGTCAAGGTAATGTCAAATTACGTCATCAATGACGTCACTTAACCGCCAAGGCGTTTCTTACGCCGAAAACTAGATTATGACAAAATTTCCACAAAGTAACACATTTAGAATGTGCATTTTCTTATTCAGAGTGTTATAATGGAGATAATAACAAGTTTAGAGATCTTTATTGCGCAATAAAAACCTCTGTGCTATGAACTACATGTTAAGGCAAATACCTTGGCGCTGTGCGCCTCGGTTTTTACCTACACATCATGACATGTCTGTCGCACATCAGTTGTTATTTGTGCAATAAAGACCTCTAAAGTTGTTATTATTTCATAAATAATGTTTGATTACATGTAGATCTGTAACAAAGCTAATACCCGAAGTGCTTTGTTTGAGAAAGAAATTAATGCCAAATTATCTCCCATGGATGACATGGGGAAGCTAAGAAATTTCTTTATGAAAATCTCAAGGTGAAATTGATCACTTTAATAAATCTTCATCAAAATCATTCAAGCTGTTTGCAAAGAGATGCACTAACGAGTATGTACCAGGCATAAAACCTACTTTCTAAAACAAAATATCAATTAAGCTTTGAATAGCAATACAAATTGTAAAGTTTATCAAAAGTGAACTTTTTTTTAAGAATGGTATATTTTACCTCATCATTTGAGACTATACATGATTCATGTAAAAGGTTCCCAATCTCTTTCATGGATTCATTGCGTTCCCTCTCGTGAGTTTCTAGAGCTATTGTGTTCTTTGCCATTTCATCGTCAATCACAACTCGTAACTTCTTTATCTGTGTTACTGTTAAAGTCTGTAAATAAGTTGGTAACATATATGTAACCTGTAACACTAAAAGGGTCCATCTTGGAAATGTGAAAAATATCAAACCTAGTAGTTCGCCTAGGCACATGCTGACTATGATCTGATTTTTCACTAAAAGATAATTTTCAGAAACTAAAATGATTTTCAACTGAACTATATGTTCTTTCTAGTAATATGTCTAGTTGATCTCTGCTTGATATGATCTGTTTTCCTAGTAGAAAGAAACCCAACTTGGGAAAGGGTAATTTCAGAAATACAACAGTTACACATACAAGGAAAACATCATCAGAGCTACAGATATGAGGAGGGTATTGACTTGCAATATTTCATGCATTCTTCATCAAATCCCAAGTTGTGGGTACTCATAATTAGAATCTGCTCATTGAGGCTAAGGGTTTGGATTTGAAATAACAAAATAAAAATGCTTTTTCTCCCCCTCCTTTATCTGTTGCTCTGTAAATCATACTTAATAGCAAGCATTTTGACTTTTTCATGACTACTGATATCTTTTCAAGTGGCAGACAGGAAATGTGCACTTTTGAAATACTTTCAAACTGCTAATTTGTCTTAACCCTTTACCAAACGGCTAAATTCTAGACTGGGCCAATTTGAATTTTGCTGCAGATAACAAAATTTATGTCACTAAAGGTAAGAATTGTGAATGATAAAGTCCAGAAAACATTGAGGCAAAAGAAGAAAATGCTGATTATCAGCATTTTCTCCTTTTTCCTCAATATCTTTCCAAGCCAATTCTATTAGGGACTTTTAAACCAGGTCTTTTTTGGGAAAGAGTGAACCTATTGCCAGACAGCAAAATATAGTACTTCTCCAAATTCCAAGATGTTTAATTAAGACAACAATTTCAAGTGAATGCATTTTTTGGTATTTCTGGGTAAAAATCATTTTGGAAAATTAACAATTCCTTGTTATAAGCAATTTCTTTTATTTTCCACATTGTTTTCTAAAGCCTTTATATATTATAGTCTGTCAAAAAGTGCCATATTTAAATGTGGAAATGAGTTAATTGAACAGACATTTTCATCAATCTTTCCTCATATTAACCCTTTCAATTCCCCAAATGCAACCTTATTTTGACATGTATAATAGAAAATGATTCTAAACAAGAGGACCATGATGGTCCTTAATCGCTCACCTGACCTAAGTCTAAGCCAAAGTCTTGTTCGAGTCAATTAATATTTGTTACTAAGACTGGAAACAAACTTATGGTCACCAATAGCGTATCCAAGTTTCGTCTTGATTCTTCACATACTATATGTGGTTGTTAGAGTAAAAAAAGGTCAAAAACAGCAATTTCATCAAATTCAAGGGCAGATAACTCAGCAACTTCTTGTCCAATTACACTGAAATTCAAGATCATCTAGGATCTTATGCTGATCAACATTGAACATCAATAAGTTTTGTCTTGATTGGTCAATATTTGTCTTTGTTAGACTAAAAACAAAGTCGAAACAGCAGTTTTGTGAAATTCAAGGGTACATAGCTTGTGACTTTCTGATCTTATCAAACCGAAATTAGAACTTCATCTTTAGATCCTATGGTCACCAACATTTCATCTTAATTAGTCAATAATTGTAGATACTAGAGTGTACACAAAGTCGAAAACAGTCGAAAACAGAAATTTGGTCAAATTTAAGGGCACATAACTGATGACTTTCTAGTCTGATCAAAATGAAAACAATACTCATTCAAGATCTTAATCCCCAACATTGTGTGCAAGTTTTGATTTGATTGGTCAAAAATTATAGATGCTACAGTGTAAACAAAGTCTAAAATAGTTGAAAATGACAATTTTGTCAAATTCAAGGGTACACAACTCCTGACTTCCTTGTCTAATTTTATTGAAAATCATACTCATCCGAGATCTTACAGTTTCCAACATTGTGTCAAAGTTTTTTCTTGATTGGTCATAAATTATAGATGCTAGAGTGTAAACAAAGTCAAAAATAGTCGAAAACATCAATTTTGTCAAATTCAAAGGCACACAACTCAAGACTTCCTTGTCTAATTTTATTGAAAATCATACTCATCCGAGACCTTACAGTCTCTAACATTGTGTCCAAGTTTTGTCTTGATTGGTTCATAATTGTAGATGCCAGAGTGTAAACAAAGTCAAAAATATTTGAAAACGGCAATTTTGTCAAATTCAAGGGCAAATAAATCATGACTTCCTAGTCGGATTTTACAGAAAATTTAACTTCTCCAAATTCTTATAGACCACAACATTGTGTTCAAGTTTTGTCTTGATTGGTCTATATTGTAGATGCTAGAGAGTAAACAAAATCGAAAATAGCCAAAAACTGCAATTTTGTCAAATTCAAGGGCACATAACTCAAGATTTCCTGGTCCGATCAAACTCATCTAAGATCTTATGAATACCAACAAATTTTGCCAAGATTTATTTTGATTGATCAATATCTGTAGATGCTAGAGTGTTAACAAAGCCAGAAGTAGCTATTTTTGACGTTCAATGGCACATAACTCCCGAGTTCCTGGTCCGATCTGACCCAAAATCGAACTCATCCGAGAACTTATGGTTATACATGTTTTGACCAAGTTTGGTAAGATTGGTCAATATTTGTGGATGCTAGAGTGTTAACAACAAAATGTGGACAGACGGACAGACGGACGGACGGACGCCGACGGACAAAAAGTGACCACAATAGCTCACCTTGAGCACTTCGTGCTCAGGTGAGCTAAAAACATTGAGACAAAGACAAATGCTGACAATGATAACCAGCAATTTCTCCTTTTGCCTCAATATATGGGATATAACGAAACAAGACCTGGTTTTGGCATGTCTTATGGAAAGGCTTGAGAAAAATTGAGGCAAAATAAGAAATTGTTAATAACCAGCATTTCTCCTTGTCTCAAAATTTTCTGGGCTATTATTATACACAAATCTCATCTTTGTTAAAGATCATTCGGTTGCCATTCAGCAACCCTTTCCAATTCAGATCACCCTAAAACTTTTGTCATTATGGAAGGGGTTAACTCATTACCAAACGACAAAATTTTGGACTGTTCCAAATTCAAGGGTGATGCAGACGACTATTTCAAGGGAATGAAATAGTACATTTTTTGGTCCTTTTGTAAGGAAAATATTGTGGGAAAGGAAGAAATTGATTGTCACAAGCAATTTCTTCATTTACCACAATGTTTTCCATAGCCATTTCTTGTAAGGAGTCAAAAAGAGTCATTGAGAGGTAATGGGTTAAAGACTCTTTATTTTCTATAATTGCTCATTAATCTTACCGCTAGTTTATCTAGATTTACTTCCTCCAGTTTGTCAACCAGTCCATCTGGTAAGGTGTCATCGTCTCCAACTGGCTCCTTTTTCTACAATATATCAGACAAACAAGTAAGATAAGGGCAAATGCTCTTAATTTGTTACTTTAAATTAAAACCCCTAAGTTGTGGGTACTCATTCAAAGCATTTCCACATGACAATTTCAATAAAAACCAACAATTTAGGGTTTGGTGAACGGTTAAACATTGCATTTTGAAAAGTCAATACCTCCTCCTATCTGTAGATTTGACAAAAGAAGCAATTACATACTAGATTGAGAGGTTGTGATGGCTTTTAAAATATATAGAGAAAAGAAGGTAACACTGATAACCATCATTTTCTCCTTTTCTCTGAACATTTTCTATCCTTATCCATATAAGGTCTTGCAGATAAAAGGATTAATTTTTTTTCACATGCAATCACTTTAATTTACATTTGAAGCAGTGTAAAAAAATTTAGGAGTGAATGGGTTTAAAGACTACAGAAGTGTTAATTAACCCTTTCCCAAACAAGACCTGGTTTTGACGTCCCTAAGAGAAAAGGCTTGGAAAAACATTGAGACAAAAGAAGAAACTGCTGATAACCAGCAGTTTCTCCTTTTGCCTCAATATTTTCTGAGCTATATCATACACAAAACCTATCATTATTAACGTCCATTTTGTCGTCTGCAGCAGCTTTCACATTGGACCACCCTAAAATTTTCTTGTTTGGGAAAGGGTTAATAGACCTGGTGAGCAGAATGCTTTTTAAATCCTGATGGCTTGGATATGTAATTTCGATGCTTTTCAACATAAACCTCGTAACTGCAGCTTAAATCAAGCTGCAGTTACGAGATTTTTGTTGAAAAGCTACCATTTATAACAATCAGGGCATGAGTGTATACTTTGATTAGCATTAACCAAATGGTTAACCCATTACCACACAGTGACTCTTTTTTACTCCCCAAGAGATAAAGGCTTTGGAAAACATCGTGGAAAATGAAGAAATTGCTTGTGACAAGCAATTTCTTCATTTCCCTCAATGTTTTCTATGTAAAAAGACAGAAAAATGTGAAATTTCATTCACTTGAAATTGTCGTCTGCAGGATCTTTCAATTTAGATCACGCTAAAATTCTATCGTTTTGTAATGGGTTAAATACCTGTTTGTTTAAAAATCTGTGATAACCACATAGGAAAATTTAACCAACACATATAACCATTTGGTAACTGCTAACCGAAACTTTTTATAATCAAGCTCTGATGACAATCTTAACCCTTTCCCAAACAAAAATTGATTTAGACATCCATGCTTAGGAAAACATTGAAACAAAAGAAGAAAATGCTGATAATCGCATTTTCTTCTTTTGTCTTAATATTTTCTGTTCTTTATTGAGCACAAATAATATGTTTCACAACACCCATTTTTGGTCTGCAGCAGCTTGCAATTTTGATAACCCTAAAATCCATAATTGGGAAAGGCTTAAGAAAATATTTTGTATAATACACATGTACTACCTTCATCTTTTCTCCTATTGCTTTACTGCAAACATTCTTCAATTTGTTCAACAAATCTGCCCTGTACCGAGCTGAAAATCAAAACAAAAAGAGCTCATTAGCAATTAGCAAACAATTCTATCTTTCATGCATATCCAATCAAGACAAAATTTTAATGTCCCTGAAAGAGAGAGGTTGGGAAAGCAATTCAATCAAAGCACTGAGACAAAATAAGCAAATAGTGGTAAACAGCATTTGCATTTGTCTCACTAATTTCTGCGCTATATTTTAAATCCTGTTTTCATCAGCATCTTTTTTGTCACATAGTAGTTTCAAATTGGACAACCCTAAAATTTTGCAGATTAGGAAAGGGTTAATATATCAACAAATTTTTCATTAATGCCAATGTTAACTGTCGTGTAACAATATTCAATGCTACCTCCTGCTCCAAGTGTTTGAAGGTCAGAATGTGATCATGACATCCAAGTTCTTCTTTAATACAAGAGGGCCAGAATGGCCCTTTATCGCTCACCTGAAAGAAGTTTAAGACACACCCACTTTTTTTGACGAATCAAAAATTTGCAAACAAATTTTGAAAAGGGCCACTCAAGGAACATCGTTGCCAAATTTGTTTCAAATTGACCCTATGCTTGATTTTTTAAAGAATTTTCTTATGATTTCTCTAAGTCTGATAAGCCACGCCCTGCCACGCCCACTTTTTTGACCAATACAAAATTTGCCAACATATTTTGAAAAGGGTCACTCAAAGAACATTTCTGTAAAGTTTGCTTCAAATTGGGCCAATGGTTGATTTTTAAAGAATTTTCTTAGGATTTCTGTAAGTCCGATAAGCCACGCCCAATTTTTTCTGACGAATAAAAAATTTGAGAAAAAATTTTGAAAAGAGTCACCCAAGGAACATTTCTGCCAAGTGTGGTTCAAATAGGGCCAATGGTTGATTTTTAAAGAATTTTCTTATGATTTCTCCAAGTCTGGTAAATGCTGACCTGCCACGCCCACAATTTTGGATGAATAAAAAATCCGCGAACAAATTTTAAGAAGGGTCACCCAAGGAACATTCCTGCCAAATTTGGTTTTAATTGGCCCTATGGTTAAGGAGAAGAAGATTTTTGAAGAATTTTTTAACAATTTCTCTTGGTTAGATAAGCCCCCCCTGCCACAGCCACATTTTTTGACGAAACTATAAATTTATGAACAAATGTTGAGAAGGGTCACTCAAGGAACAATTCTGCCAAGTTTGGTTCAAATTGGCCCATTGGCTGATTTTTAAAGAATTTTCTTAGGATTTCTCTAAGGCTGATAACCCCCTTCCTCCCTGCCACGCCCTCATTTTTTGACAAATGTAAAAATTTGTGAATCAATTTTGAAAAGTCTGCTTAAAATAGGCCCAATGGTTAATTTTTAAAGAATTGTCTTATGATTTCTCTAAGTCTGATAAGCCCCTTTCTCCCTGCCACAGCCACAATTTTTTACAAATGAAAATATTTGTGAACAAATTTTAAAAAGAATGGCTTAAGGCACATCCCTGCTAAGTCTGGTTCAAATTGGCCCAATGGTTGATTTTTAAAGAATTTTCTTATGATTTTTCTAAGTCTGATAAGCCTTTTTCTCCCTGCCACGGCCACGTTTTTTGACGAATCAAAAATCTGAGAACAAATTTTGAGAAGGGTCACTCAAGGAACAATTCTGCCAAGTTTGGTTCAAATTGGAAAAATGGTTGATTTTTAAAGAATTTTCTTAGGATTTCTCTAAGTGCGATAAGCCCCGCCCTGCCACGCCCACATTTTTTGACGAATCAAAAATCCGCGAACAAGTTTTGAGAAGGGTCACTCAAGGAACATTCCTGCCAAGTTTGGTCAAAATTGGCTTGTTAGTTTTGGAGAAGAAGATGTTTGAAGAAATTGTTGACGGACGGACAGACGGACAGACAGACGGACGACGGACGGTGAGTGACCACAATAGCTCCCCTTGAGCACTTCGTGCTCAGGTGAGCTAAAAATGGGTGGGTAGTCTGCTTCAAAATTAAATTGAAGTTTATTTGATTGTGATTTCAACATAACACAGTGCTTGATTGACAGAAAAATGGTTAACCTGTTGTCAAGTAACATTCTTTCTACATTCAATAGCTTTATTTTGAAGTTTGAATTAAGCTAAAATTGCTGGAATTAATCACTCCAGCACCTGCTCCATTGCAACAAATAGGAAGGAATTGGATCTGGGTTTCGGTTACATTATTGCAACTAGGCCGACTCGCTTGCCAATTGAAATGAATACATGCTTAGCTATTCTAAACTTGGACACTAAAGTTTTCTCCGATTTTCATGCGTGAATTAGCAACATAAATGATGTCGACTGCAACAGCTTTCAAATTGGAGCAGTGTGCAAAACTTTACCCTTTTGGAATGTGTTAAAACAACAGGTGCGTCCGAGATCCCCCGGTGCATGTCCGAGTTTACCTTACTCTGATAGAATACTTTATTTCGTAAAATTATCTGCCTTGGCTTTATTTTAACTGTTTTAGCCAATGAAATTAATGTAGAATTGGAATACTTTATTGTTTTCGTTGTTGATTCAGAAGCTTGTCTGTCCGAGAGAGTAAGATATCCATGGTGTCCTAACAGAGACTACGTTTTGTGTCCGAGTTATACCGAATCTCCCCTATGAGTCAATTTACACCAGTGATTATTCCTGTACTTTAAGAGAATATTACAGTGCACCATAGAGACTACTCGAGCTGAAGAGGATGCGTATTGAGGATTGAGGAAAATTGGTCATAAGTGCTAGCTGTTCCTTCCTTATAATTGAATTCTAACTGATTGAAACTTTATCTAGCAAACAAGAAATAAAGAAAATATTATGTTATTGTTGCATCATCTATCCGCAAAGACTGTCCGAATATAGCTCAACTTGGTTTTTTACCCTTTCTCCATTCTGTATCATGGTTGCAGATCCGATCAACCAGTGTGACGTCTTTAAATCGTTTTGCCTGGTTCTCTTTGATTTTTGCAGGGTCACCACCCTTGTCAGTTCGGAACCATTCAATATCTAACACCATTTTTCTTAATTTCTCGGTATTTCGCCAGCCGGCTTCGACAAAACGTGGAAATGTTAACTGCGCATGCGCGGTGACACAAAAATGAAACGAAACCGAAAGTAGAATTTACTAAGCAGAAAATTCATTAACTTTATTAAAAAAACAACAAGATATATTATGATACTTCATGAACTTTTATGATTTGTTGATTTTAATGGGATTTATCGTTCCATTTTAAGATTTTTACAAGTTAACGAGTCAACTAATTTGTTTTAGACTAACTTGATAGTAAACTTTAGTTAACACTTTTCCCTGGCCAAGTTCACAAAATTCGTGACCCAGTCCAAGTTGAATATCCGGAAGTTGTAAAGTTCAAGGAAAGAAACAACTTTTATTTATTTTTGAGGTTGTTTTCCAATATCTAGTGAATAAAACAACACTTGTCAGCCTCTGATTCTTCCAACTTAAAGAGGTAATGGCGAACCAAACGCCTCAGAAAGACGGATCTTACAGCCTGAAAGAAGGATTCTACCGCATCGAGTTAAACAAAACTGTTTGGGAAGTTCCAAGCCATTACAAACTTCTTACCCCAGTTGGTTCAGGGGCATACGGACAAGTATGGTATGAGCAACAAACTTGTACTTTTAATCAATTGCAAAATTCACAACCATTCAAATTGTCGTTGTAGGTAACAGAGAAGACTAACTGACTGGCAGCTAGGACAGATTCACCAATAGGGAGACAATCTCCATATCGAGGGAATGTCTCCCGATCAGGTGTCACATTCTTTAAAATGAGTACTTACATGTAATATTTACAAATTTGTATTAAAGTAACCGGTGGGTTCTAGTTTGGGGGTAGGGTAAATACCTGAACTATAATGTGGTTATAGGCTGTAATTGTCCTTGGTTGTCTCCAGTTAGCATCCACACATTGTTGTCTGTTGGCCGACCTCCAGGAGACTACACAGTACACAGGTGGCACGTGCTATATGTACTGCCTCACTTTGACCTCATATGTCACAGTTCGTGACCTCTCAACTTGCTGGTTCCACGCGTCACAACATTCCCCCCGACTTTCTCTAAATGGAATAAGTTCCATCCTAAAAAAACTTGCATCTGGGAGGATAGCTTCTCTGTCAAAGTGATCTATAGTTTTACCTGAGTACTGCATGTATGACTAAAAGCCAATACAATGCTTGGGCTAAAAGCCACTGTAATGCCTGATGTCTGCACAAAGCTAAAAGCCTTAAGATGCTTTATTTATTCGGCTAAAAGCCAGAAAGAACTTACCAGACATTAATGTCCTAGTCGGCTTGTAAGGTGCTTCTGCTAGGTACCAATATATTCAGAGACTAAAAGCCATTCTGATGATACATTGGTTATTATGGACATATGGAACTCATTAGATTGATTTAATTGAACAATCATTAGACATTTATTACCTTGCCAAATACTTCAATTAAACTTTTAACCTACTTTGCTTGCTTCAGTGGTTTCTTTTGCTTATCTGCCTTCTTACTTTGGACCTACTGAAAAAGCTGACAGACATATTGTCCAGCCACAACTCGTCCATAGAGCCACAAGGAATCTTTGTCCTTGAGGTGCAACCGCCTTCTATGACCCGAGTCCCTAACAGTGTTAATCTTAACATGGAATGAGGCGCTACCCCCAAACCAAGTACACCGGCCGACCACACAGTCCCCCAACCCCTTCCTTGACAGATTTGTCAGCTGTAACTTGACCATAGAGCTTTTCTAAACTCAGTAACTAAAAGTTAACCCCCTCATGGAATGAGGCGCTACCCCCAAACCATGTACCCAGCTGACCCCTAAATTCTTAAACCACACTGACCCTTTAGCACTATACACTCTTAATGTTTTGGAACCAGGCATCAAGTGTTCTTACGGACATACAACACAGTATAGCCTGTAACCCCTCCAAAAACCTAACCCAATAGTATAGAGCTATACCAAAACTTTACTTTCTGAACTGTCCCAAAAATTACTGTCCTTCGAGTTTGAATGTAATAGTTTATTTGCCTTACACGACTAAAAGCCATGGTCCTATCTTCTATGTCCTTATTGCACCTTACTGGAAACTTCTCCATGCCACTGTAAATCATGCTTATTGACCAACATTACCTGTATCTAGGGCCAATTGTATAAAGGTTGTATTATCTGATCATTTTGTCAGACTAAAAGCCATAACTGATCTTCCTGTGTCTGTCCAGCTAAAAGCTAAGACAGATCTTACCAATCATGTTTAACCCACATAACTTTATCTTTCTCATACAGACTTAGATCTACTTTACTGCAAATGTTTTCAACCTCAGAATACCACATCTGTTTAACTTTGCACTAACCAATTTTAGGTTTCATCCACTGTAAATCTGCCACTTTCCCCCCAACTCTCAAAATGAAAAGAATGAAACAAGTGCGCAAATATTTCCTTATTTTCAACCAAGATGTAGGGAAAATGGTCTGTAACACACCCGAGGTACCAATTTGGGAAATGTTACCAAGTAAACTTTCCAGGTTGCATTAACTTACAGTAAGCCTTGAAATCTTCAACCTTGGTTAAATCATGATTTAATTGCTTTGCTATACAACATGCATTTTTATGAGCCCTTCAAAATGTAAAAGATTATTAAGTTCTTTTGTGTTTTCAAATACTCCCAATCTGTAAACCATGAGAGATAAACAGGTAATGTTTTATTGCTTTGACCTCATGAATACTAGGGATGCACTGCATTATTTTCTGTCAATGTTCAATTCTGAAAGCTTAATCATCCCTAACTAATTGCAGCATTTTGATTCATATGATAAGTTTTACATATTGTTCAAAGCATTTGATATTATTCACCTTTGATGAGATTGACCTTAAATACCAAAGGAAAGCCTCAGTTGTTTCTTCACTTGCTTTAAAATTTCCATTTACTTTGCTGCTTCAAACTTAAGTCTAAAAGACTGAAACTGAATATTGTATTCTTATGTGTGCTTAGTCTAAAAGACTTAACACTGGTTCTTCCTGGTGCGCATGATCCCAAGGACTAGGATGTTCACGTTTGGTCCGTCTAAAAGACAAGACAGAATCACCCTGTGGCATGGAGTTTATCACCTTGTTCAATCTAAAAGACTGACAAGGGTCCGGGTCTATGCATAGCCTAAAAGACCATGTATTTCCAAAGTGAGATTAGTTCAAGAGCAATGACTGCTAGAAATGTTGTTTAAAAGTTATTTAACTGACAGCTATTTTTTTTTGAATGGCCAACAGTCTGAGTCAAATTTGATAGATCTAAATGTGATGTGGATGCTTATTTTGAAATGCTAAATTTTAACTTTAATCCTAAAAAACTCTAATTCTTTCCCCTCCTCCCTGAATTTCAAGAGAGAGTAAACATTCAAGTGACTAACTAAAATCTTTTCATGATACCAAATTTAAGCACAATCAATCTCAACTGTCAGTCATACCTTAGTCATGCTCTTGAGAGCTTAAAAAGCTCTTGACTGGTTTATATTAGAAAGGACTAAAAGCCACTAACTACCCTGTCTTTTGGACAATTACTTTGAGGTTGCAGAATAAAATCCGTGACAACCCCATCGACTGGCTGGAAGCAATTAAAAATTGCCTCTTTAGTCCTAAACCACATTATCTACTGCATTACCCTCCCCAAACTAGATTCTTAAATCTTAAGGACAGATCCTCCTTTTATTTCCCACGGTAAGATTTTTTTTATTTTTTCTGTACTGATATTTAAATATATGAGAAGTAAAAAAAATGACTTAAAAACTATAGGTCGCCAAGCGAATTAAAAAGTTATTGAATTTCAAGGGAGACTACTCTTGTCTAAAATTGCAAAAATGTGGTGTCACTTAAATACCCACAAAATAGGTGTTCAAAATGACTAGGGTTACATAAATAAGTCTTTATTGTGTTCAATATGTTTTATTCTGTCTAAATGAGTATCAATTTGGGAAAATTTAGTGATGATTTTGAAATTTTTAGTAAAACATTCTTTCAAAAGTAGCTGAAATTGCTCTTTTTTCGCAACGTTTCTGATAATAAAAAAAATTCCAGCGGTAAGAATTTTTCTTTTTTTGGTATAGACATAGTGCTTGGTCATACCTACAAAAACAAAAAAAGAAAAATATATCAAACCAAGCGTTTTTCTCAGTTATAAGTAAAATTTGGTTTACTTTTTACAGCTCTGTCCGAAATTGTTTCACCACTTTTATCCATTTTCTTCCTTATTACCAGCTTTAGATAATAAAACGTGTCATCTTTTGTGTCTATCTGAAGCGGACTATCTCATAAAGACACCACGTTGCTTTTGTTGCTCCGTTTCCTATCGCTAACGCCACATTTTGAACGCGTAACTGAAAGCGAAATGTACCATCCGAGTACTATTACACTATAATTGACCAAACAGAGAAAATTGAAATAACTGAAAAGGGTCTTGTCATTTATCAACCAAACATTAACTAAATGTAAGAAATGCATTTGCTGAAAAAGGCCAATTACTGAAACAGCTTTATTTCGTTATTTAGGATATGCGCAGTAAGTTGCGCAGTAACAACTGGAGGATCTGTCCTTAAGTCACGAAATCTCTGACATTTCTGCACGCCTTGCAAAATGGACTAGTACACTTTAAACCGGACCTGATACCCATAAACTCTGGGATAATTTGAGTATAAAAAAGAAATATCCAATATTTCACCAAGCAGTAAAAGGACAAGTGGGTGGGGTATGTACTCAATGACCTAGAACTGACACTCAAATTAACAAAAACACTGGCAGAGTTCGAGCCAATTTAATTCTGAACTCCCAAATAAATTGAACAGTTTCCTGACAGAATTAAATCCAGTTTGACCATGAAATAAAAAAAACAGAAAATACAAAAAAAACAACTGACAGCTATTCTGGACCAGCAGAATTAACTGAACTGACAGAGTACTATACTCTGGACTTAACAAAAAGCACAAAGGGGAATACCCAGGAAACATTTCCTTTGACTTTAAGATGAAAACCTGGCATGGTCAAAAAGAGACTCAAAACGAACAAGTCCGTTTTAAGGGGGGCGCTCACTGGGTATGTAACCACTAGCCATAGACAAACTGTCATAGTCGGGTCCAAAACTATGTCATGCCTAACAATTTCTTTCCAAATCTATCCTAAAAAGTGCCTAAGCCCAAAGTAAAATCAAATAATGAATAGCGGAATATTCGACTCATAGGTGACAAGGTTAAAGGTGGGTGGGGTGTTGTCCTTCAATGACCATGTGCTTAGAACATTTGACCTTGCATGTCCGAAAGCCTGAATTTAATTCTGAACTGACAATGCAAAATTGACAGACAAACTGGTAGAATTAAATAACTAGCAGGGCAAAATTAATTTGACCTGAAACTAACAGAGTGAAACTCTGAACTGACAAAGTAAAAAGTTAATTTTACTAAGAAACTGACAAAGTAAAAAATTAATTTTACTAAGAAACTGACAAGGACACAAATGACCTTGAACTGGCAGCAAAACTGAATTAACAGAATTTACTGAAACTGACATGAAAGCAAAAACAAATTCTCCTTTCAAGATGCTGGATAAAACTAACAAACAATGCAAATATGGGTTCTTTTAAATTTTCCTCGTCGCCAATAAAGTAACCGGTGGGTTCTAGTTTGGGGGTAGGGTAAATACCTGAACTATAATGTGGTTATAGGCTGTAATTGTCCTTGGTTGTCTCCAGTTAGCATCCACACATTGTTGTCTGTTGGCCGACCTCCAGGAGACTACACAGTACACAGGTGGCACGTGCTATATGTACTGCCTCACTTTGACCTCATATGTCACAGTTCGTGACCTCTCAACTTGCTGGTTCCACGCGTCACAACATTATCCAGATCGGGAGACTATCTCCTTTCAGGGTGACAGTCACCACATTAGGAGACAAATAATGAAAAGTCTCCTGATCAGGAGACAACTGTATTCGTTTACATTTGAAAATATTTTTCTTTGGATCTGACACTAGAAAGTGTGTGCTCCACTGAGACACTCGGACCAGGGATGGGGTTAATCCGAGTCTTCTCTGATGTAAATACGCTCTTTGATATTTTGATTTTTCACTATGTACATCAGAGAGCGTTGCTCTTTGAAAAAATCAAGAAGTTCTCAACAAATTGTTGCGCATCGTTCACCGTCCGATCTTAAACGCTATCGTTAAAACCCCTGATGATTTCGATCAATGAACCATTTATTGTCATACATGTTGAAAAATTTACGGCCAAAAAGTATTTCTAAAAGGTTTATAGGCAATGTTTTTCAACAACCCTCACCTGAGTAGCCTTTGTTTACCTTGACCTTCTATTCAAAACCAAAGGTTATACTCTTCCAGCAGGCTGATTTGAAATGAAATTTTTGGTCAGGTATGACAAAAAATTATTTATTGATCTATACCCTACAGTGTTTTACCGAGTGATTCGATATGATACACAAAAACAAAGCTTCACTACTTGTAACGTTACCGAACTTTCCGCTGTTTTCAAAGAGCAACGCTCTCTGATGTGTAAATAGCGAAAAATCAAAATATCAAAGAGCGTATTTACATCAGAGAAGACTCGGATTAGGATGGGGTGAATGTGTAATTTACATTCTTCTCTTTCTTCCCAATAACTGTAGGGCTCCTCTAGAGGATAAATGATCTGTGACTGTACAAGGATAGTGTGAGGCTGAAACAAAAAGAAGCTAAAACAAGATAGAAACATTATCTATATGATTAACATTCTTCTCTTTCTTCCCAATAACTGCATGTAGGGCTCCTCTATAGGATAAAAGATCTGTGACTGTACAAGGATAGTGTGAGGCTGAAACAAAAAGAAGCTAAAACAAGATAGAAACATTATCTATACAATATAATCATATAGTGAGTTATTTTCAGGAGAGTCTTTGAACATGCCCCAGGGTCCTGGATGACAGCTGTGATTGTCTGGGTGGGGAATTTGTTCCATAGTTGAATGGCTAAAAGTGTTTCTATACAGGTCTTTACGGCAGAATGGTTTCAGATAGCTCATGTTTCTACCTGGCTGATGGTAGACACAGGCTTGTGTACGCATCTGTATTAGTCTGGCGTTAGAACATCACTATTGAAAAGAAGGCCAGCCTAGAGTGGCAATCATCTGACCAGTACTTATCATTGTACTGAGCCGTTAGGCCTTTACATCCAGGGGACAGCTAGTGATTTTCCTCTTCAGGAAAATGAGAGAGTTGTTGGCCTTCTTGATCACATTGTCTACATCCTTATTCCAGAGCAGCTTCTTGTGAATAGTGTTAACCCCGAGGTACCTTCCATCTGTGACATTTTTCAGCTGATGGCCATGCAACAAAAATGTTTGTTCGATTGGATTCACCGTTGTTCTTTCTGGAGATTGTGGATGGTAGTGAGAGTGGATGACTGTGAATCATATGAAGAAAAGGGTTGTTTTGATTGTGGAGCTCAAATGAGTATACAAATAGAAAATGTACAAGTTGTGGAAGGCAGTGTGTATATGAAAAAAAATTGACATGGGTAAAATATCAATGTAGGAGAAGAAAATGCTGATTTATAACAAGTACTTTCTCCTCTTGCCGTAACAGTTTTTGTGTTGTATTGTGCACAAGTCCTACCTCTGTCACTATCCATTTTGTTGTCAGCAACAGCTTTTGAATTGAATAAGGCTTAAAAAGAAATGTAACAAATCTCAATTTGATCTATTACAGCTACAGATGAATATCTTACAAATGGCAACATAATTATGATGAAGATTGGAAGTTGGACTTTAACCCTTTCCCAAACGGCAAAAAAAATTGGAGTGTTTTGATTTGAATACGCTGCAGGCGGAAATATTCATGTTGGTATTGATAGAATTTGCTTAAAATAAAGCACAGAAAATATTGAGGCAAAAGGAGAAAATGCTGATCATCAGCATTTTCTTCTTTTGCCTCAATAGTTCCCAAGCCATTTCTATTATGGATGTCAAAAACATGTCTTGTTTGGGAAAGGGTTAATGCAATGAAATGATACCAGTTAGAGTATCTTCTGCATCTAATGGATGAAAAGGAGCATGGAAGTGAAAACTGGATGGCCACTTTAACAGATGAATTAGCAAATATACCGGTAGCGGATGAATATACGCCTAACTGCAATTCTGAGAGATCACTTTCCACAGTCGTTTTCTTATTTGCTTCAGTATATTATATTTGCTAATCTGCAATGATTTGAAAGCAGTTAAAGTCAAAAATGTTATCATCAATCTTGTTAAATCCTATTTTGTGATTTCGTTGTTGGTGCTTGTTTAATTGACACATATCTTGACATTGAATGTTTCTAACCTTTTTGAAAAAGATGTCTGTCTAGATCTCATATCAATTATATACTTCTAAGGTATTGGTGTCTAGGGCTAGGAATACCTAAAATGATGTATTTATCAATGGCTTTAGCAGGGTTTTCCCGGACGCAGGATATTGCGTCCTAGACTCTTAAAAATGGGTTCAGGACTCTTAAAAATATATTATGTGCGTCCCATGGGACTCCCAAATAAAAGTACAAGTACTAGCTTACTTGAAGTGTTATGATCGTCTAGTTTACCGAAACTACACCTGCTTACATTCATGTAGGAATTTTTAAGCAGACATTAGAGTCTATGTGCATGACATCAAACACATTCTTGACAGACGCTTGCATAAGGTTCCATTTTTATTACTCACAATAAGAAATACTCCTATAGGCAGGTGGGGGGGTAGAAGGGATTTGTACCCAGATTGTTTTGTATTACAAATGTCATTTCACATGGCGCAGTTTTAGCTTTTATTATAATAAATACCACGTCTGGGCTTTTTTGAAATAACAGTTCAGTATTATTTTCTTGTAAACCTGTTTTATATATGTACTATGATACAAGTCTTTTTGTAGAATATTACGCTATATGCGAAATATGAACGCATTTTGTATAAAGGTCAGTGTCAGGTCAAATGAAATCCGTAATACTTTTCTGTGACTTTTCCTAATTTTTACCAGATTTGATAAAATCAAGACTACTTCCAGATGGGAGAAAGTGTTATACGAAAATCCAAACATATTCCTGTTTTCTGGGTAGCATTGGAACTCTGAATCATCAAATTCCAGTCCCAAGTGTTCTTTGTAAATTACATATTTATAAATTAAATTTGATTTTGATATTATTCAGAATTATTCCACCATCTTGGTCAATTCAAACCCTATGACAGGCTGGATGCCTATATTTTGTTAAACATATCAAAGCCAAATACTAATAATGGGTCTGAGTTTGCTGCAGTCTTTTTAAATATGGCAAATTTTATATTTGGTGTTCATGTTTAACTGATTTTCTAAGAAAGGACTCTTAAAATTAACACAAGGACTCTCAAAAATCATAGCTGAGGGTCCCAAGGACTCCTTCTTTACAAGATCCAGGGAAAACCCTGGCTTTAGAATTGATCAAATATTAAAAGATACAATTTGAAAGTGACGACAAGCAAAATACTTGACAAGCAAAATAATTGACATCAAAAGTAGAATCATTTATGTTATAGGACGAAAAAAAATATATATATATGGAAGGGAAGGAGGAGTTGCTTAATGTTTTCCTGAATCATTTCTTCCAGGGATGTATAAACTTGCAGGGACATTTTTGGGCCAAGCCATTGAGCCGCTGGCCATTTGTTCTCAAAGATGGCCCCTTAATTTCAACCTATGAGCCAAAGTGTCCCACATAATATATTCTTGGATGTAGAAATGACACATAAATATACACTAAAAGTCATGCAATTATAGTCTTTTTGTCATGATTGGCATCCAATTTTCACTGGATGACCTTTGAAATAAAAATCTAACAGTAACTAATAAGCTAGAATACATAATATATCCTGGCTTTTTGCCCAGACTTTTCTACTAGTGGACCTTTGGCAGGTCTATGAGCCGAAGTTCCAAATAAATTACTGAAGTGAACAAGGTTTTGTCTAAGGAAAGGATTATTTTGGTGAATCATTTCAATATTTGTGTTATTCCAATCCTTTCAATTGTTAGCAAATGTAAACAGTAGAACCAGCTTATCATTTTAGTAACCAAGAGAACCGGTGGACGGACATTTTGGCCACAGACGTTTTGGCCACAATATTTTACAAGGTAGGACCTTTTGGCCAAATTTTCTTTAAGAAAATGGAATTGAACCAATTAAATTTATTTCGTAGTTGTACTTTTAGACATTTTGATGCTAAAATTGATATACCATTTTTTTTTTTTTTTTAAATTTGATGCTCTTGTAATGTTTACTCAATTTATACAGAAAATACTCTCCCTTTTGGTCAACAAAATATAAGTTTATATGAAAAATAGGATTTATAGAATATATAAACTTTTTAACCATAAAATAGAATAGAATCTTCAGTCTTTAAGGATGCAAAGAAAATGCAGGTCACATTTGATGACATATAATTTTGAAAACTTTTTTTGAAGAAAGCATTGTTGACAATAAAGAAATTCTTGAAAAATACAATTTCTTGATTTTCTGCAGTGCTTACTTTTTTCATGGCGGAGCTTGGAAAGTTTACTTTTGTATGAAGGGCACACTTTTAGATTGATTAAATTTCAAAGTACTTGCTGATGACATTTTATCAAAAGAGAACCACCCTACTTTTTTGTATTTTTATCAAAGTAGGCAGAAAGAACTATAGAATATAATAAAAAATAAAGATATTTGTCTTTTTATGCCCCCGATAGGGAGGCATCATAAATGTGACTTGTCCGTCCGTCCGTCCGTCCGTCTGTCTATCCGTCTGTCTGTCTGTCCGTCCGTCATTCCGTCCAAAAACTTTAACATTAGCCATAACTTCCTTATTACTTAACATATTCGCTTCATACTTTACCACAACATTCCTTGGTATATTACCTTTCTGTAGGCACATACTTTGGTGACCTTGACCCCTGGATGACCTTAACCTTGAACATAGATTGGCCATAATTTAAAATCAAAGCGGTGTCGGGGGCTTTGTCATCTTACAGTGACAGCTCTTGTTTATTCATGAATAACAAGATTTTTGGAGTTTTTGAAAAGATCTTGTACATCTTCATTTGAAATTCAATACCTCGATTTGAGCATCGGTGAAAATAATGGGGTACGACGAGTCGTCTGTGGGCCGTTAAGGCCCTCAAAGATGGCCGACGTGCATGAATTGATGGACATTATTTGCTAAGAAACTTGAAAATATGGTACGATTTCTTAACATTTCTAAGGATTTTTACAAGATTTATCATTAAAGAGACGTTTGGCGAGTTATAGCTCGAGATCGCATCGGTGAAAGTATTTAAAACATCGGATAACCCCCCTCAAAATTTCCCGCTTGACAAACTCGTTTTTATGCGAAAATGCCCAAAGAAAGCATTTTTTGCGCGTGAGCTGATCTTCAGGGGTACCCCCATTGAAGCAATTTTGTTGTCCCCAAATCTGGAGAATGTATCCCGATCGGGGTACAAATGAATGAGTATTTTCGGCTCAAATGTCACTCGATCGGGTGACGTCCCCCGATCGGGAGATTGTCTCCGTATTGGTGAATCTGCCCTAGCTGACTGGTGTTGTGTTCGAAATGCAACTGATTTAATAATGCTGATAAACAATCGACAATATCATGTAAACGTCCAGACAAAATGATGTGAATATCCCGCCAATGTTGCGTTCATCGCCCTGACAATGTCACATTTGTAGACGTGACAGCGTCTTAGAACTTTAAGACATTGTCCCAGTCGCACTTTTAAGTTTGTCTTGCGTGATCATAAACTTGTATGTATGAATTCGTCACTGCTCGCAGATCTAGTAGGGAATTTCTTCATCTTGCATCTTGAATGTGTCTTGATGTGATTTTTGCCATGTACGCGACATCCTCCCAGGTGCAAATATGACGTTTGAGTGTTTTTGTTTGTTTCTGGCATTTGTTTCTCAACTTGACTTGAGTGCAAATCTGAAAGGGCTTGATATCCCGCAACATAACACTTTGGTTCACAGGGTTGGGGAAATCGTAATCTGTAATCGTAATCGATTGTAATCAATTACATTTTCTCAAGTAATCGACAGTAATCTGTAATCGAAGGGAGTTTCGATTACATGTAATCGTAATTTAATCGATTACAGGCTTAAAAATTGATGTAATCATCGATTACATTTTCGATTACTTTCGATTACTTGCAGAAAAATAATGAATCAAATTAAGATATAAAATTGTTTTCAAGGAACATAGAAATGTTAGAAAGTACCCCACATGAATTTCAGAAAAATCAACATTTGTCTATTGAAAATACATGGCATCATTTTAAGTTAATTAAGACAAAAGTAAAAACTCTTTATAATTGCAATTAATCTGTAAAACATAATAAAGTCCCAATTTTGGACTGCTTATGATAAGTAAAAAAATTTTGTATTAGAGATCCTTTCCCAAACAAGATCAGGTTTCGACATACCTGATAGGAATTTTTTGGAAACATTTAGAGAAAATAAGAAAGTGCATACATAGAAGTGCATCATTTGGGAGAGAATTAAAATGACTATTTTTGTTTGGGTTGAAAAAAAAAACATGTACTTCACACCTTTTTACACGAAGAACAATAGTGATTGCTATAGTGTGAAAGCAAAAGGTGTTTATTTCCCCAGGCTAATTTTAGTATTATACAAATTGACAACTTTGAGAGATTTGATGAAGTTAATATGAAGGTTCAGGTAATATTCTGGATGCAAATGTTCTTGGGATCTGACATTGTGACAAGAGCTATGTCCTTCATGGGCTATTTTGAAGTTCCTGACTCCTTTCCTAATGAGGAGACTTTGACCACAGTCTCTCAACTTTCCAGAAACTATTTATGATAAGATGCAATATTAATTATAGAATAAACCCTTTCCCAAACAACATTTTTTTCTAAAACAAAAAGAAATTTGTAGACAGCAAAATTGATCCTGTTTCACAAAGAAATAACCAGGAGAAAGTGCTGATTATGGCCATTTTCTGTTAAGGCTTTCTAAACCCGCCATATCTACAGAGGTTATCAAAGTGTGTCACTATTTGAGAATAGTTTTAAATATTTAAATAATATATGTTTTATAAACTGTATTGTTTTTATAGGACCGTAATATTCATGCACTATAATTTAAACCATAAATAAAGTTTTGCAGTAAAACTATTCTTTTACAACATTGTATAATATTGTCATTCAACGTTGCATGTTATTTTCTGAAAAGATTTGGCAGTGCTAAACATGTTTTGATTTTTATCCTTTCCCACGCGACAGAAGGTTAAACAATTCCATTTTGGCAGCTGATGTAGATTACAAAATGAATGTTTATAAAGATAGTGTTCATGTACAATTTGGCAGAGAAAATATTGAGGCTTTTAAGAAGAAAATAGTTATTCTCAGCATTTTCTTCTTTTGACTAAATGTTTTCCAAAGCATTGTCTATCAAAGATGTTAAAATCAGGTCATGTTTGGGAAAGGATGAGCAAGTAATCAAATGTAATCATCCTGTAATCATGATTACTTTAGCAAAAGTAATCGAATGTATTCAATTACAAGTGAAAATTAGAGTAATCGATTATTAATCAATTACATGTTTTTCCCAATGTAATTGATTAATAATCGATTACAGGTGACTGTAATCGAACCCCCACCCTGTTGGTTCAGTACTAATTATCATCATCACATTGCTAATTTGCAGATCAGTTACAGAATTGAAGACTAGATCTGAAATGTTTGTGTAGATATTTAGATTGGTCGCCTGAATGGGGTTCGACTTGGTTGACATTGGCTGGACTCTGATGTGCGATCTTCCCTGATTATTCTTGTTACATTTTAATACAGGGCTTTTTCTGGTTCTTTAGCAGAGGCCTATAACAGGCTACTTCACATTTGAAAAAAGGCTCATTTTTTCACAATGGTGGCAGAAGAAATCACAAAACTTGTGCTTAAATATGCATTTCATGCATTTTTTCTTCTTAAAAATTCATTCTGTGTAATTTAAAGCTAGTTTTTTGTTGGTATGATCTTCAAATTAATAGTGATTCATTAAATGATAAAACACTGTAATTCATGCTTAAATTGTACTTAATCCTTACTCTGTTACTAAAAATGTGTTCGCAAAATGTTCAGAAGAATGCGCTGAAATTTCAAAAAATGGACAGGCTAAGGCCTCTTCACAAATCTTTGAAAAAAAGCCCTGACATACGCTAGTATCCCTTACCAAAATGGTTTATAAGCCACTTTTAAGGCAAGATCTAAGTCCCTTATAAGTCCCATATATGTGGGTTATAAGGGACTTAGTCTTTTGCCTTATAAGTGGCTTATATGTCACGGATAAGGATTTTATATGCAAATTAGATCTATGTCCCGTATAAGTGACTTATATGACTTATAAGTGGCATAAATGACTTATAAGTGACATATATGTGGCTTATAAGTGGCTTATAAGCCACATATCAATTCTTTTCTATCCTCCTTACATCTGGCATATAAGTCACTTATAAGGGACTTATATGCCACTTATAAGTGACATATAAGTCACTTATAAGTGACATATAAATCACTTATAAGTGACCTTTAAGTTTGATCCACTGCCTATAAATAGCTAGCATCCATGGAATAATTGTCCCCCATCTAACTCCATCATCTTGACAGCCCCAAACATGGCGCAGTTGTTAGATGGTTGGACTTGCAATTATCAGGTCCCATGTTCCATCACGAGCAGCAGCAAATTAGCATCTGGAGGCTATAAAAGGATTATGTGGTTGTAAATCCATGGTTATGTGCTCAAGCTACCATATAATGATTGAAATACTATTTAACCTTTTACCAAACAACAAAATTTAAGAATGGTCAAATTTGAAAGCTGCTGCACACAACAAAATGGACATTCATAAAAGTGGGCCTAGTGTATATTACAGCACAGAAAATATTGAGGCAAAAGCAAGAAGTGCTGTTAAATTTTTATCAGCATTTTCTTTTTCCTCTTAGTACAATGGGATGTTAAAACTAAGTCTTTAAACAATCCTCATCATGAAGGTTGCCAGGAATTAGCATGTTGAGCAAGAGTTATATTATGTATGTGAGGAGCCTCCTCATTCAAACAATTTATTTTAACCCTTTCCTAAACAAGACCTGGTTTTGACATGCCTATAGGAGAGAGAATATATTTTAAAATCAGGGATTTTTTTTTTACAAAATCTATCGAATACAATTAAGTGAAAAAATAAAGAATCAATTTTACAATCACAACAGTTACTAGTATCTAAACTTTCAGATATGTTGACTTAAAAGTGGATGGTTAATTTGATAAAACCTACTCATTCATTTTGAAATGGTCATGAAAACCCATGACAATTACATAAAATAAACTAATTACCTGTTTAATATCAGTTGAAAAATTAGAATTACCTTCAGAAACTAAATAGTTACTCCATGGTCCCAGTTCATCATATTCCAGTTTTTACAGCAGCTATCATCATTGTTAAATTAACAAACATTAACAATACAAATTCAAACATTTCTTTGTCTATTTCCCGCTAAAAATTTCAGACAAAGACTCAATCCACTCATCTATGTTGTTCACGAAGCTTACTGGGATGCATACTTATAAATGACTTAGTTTTTACGGTTTTGTACTTTCACATAGTTGACTTATAAGTCACTTATATGTCACTTATACAATGTGCATCTTTTAGCCTTAGAAATGACTTATACATAGAACTCACTTAGTTGCATTTCTATCAAACTTATAAGTAACTTATATGTCCCATATATGTACCTTATAAGTCCCTTATAAGTCACATATAAGTCTGACTATGTGATTTTGGTAAGGGATGATGTTTCTGCTGACATGTTTTGCATAGATTTGTTGAACGACTGAAACTAGGTAGATGTTTCCCAAGGCAGTTGAAACATATAATTTCTTTCATCTATTTATGGATTTTCTCTTGGGGTGCACTGTGCGCGATATTATCATTATATTGGTAAATCACGATTAGGAAGCCTTAGTTGACCGAATTAAAACCAAATTTCACACATAAGATCCTTTGGTCATCCTTTTTCAAAACTACTTCAAAGAATTGGAATCAGGGCCACAATGGGGTCAAAAAGTAGGTCACTAGGTCAAATCTTCCTATTTGCTCTAGAGGCAACATTTTATGCTCAAATGTTGTGAAATTGTTCAGAATTTTTGTCTCAATGATATTTAGGTCATGATGAAAACTAGGTCACACTGGGTCAAAAGCTATGTCATTTTGTCAAATATCGTTAAATCCTTTTCTACTCTAGAAGTGCTAATTTTGGCCCAAACTTTTTTTCAAAATTGTCCAGAATGTTCATCTTGATGATATCTAGGTCATAATAAGAAATGGGTCTATCATGCCAGTTCATTAGCTAAGTCACTTGGTCACATTTTGTAGAATCCTTAATTTTTGCTCTGGAAGTGCCAATTTTGGTCAAAACTTTGTCAAAATTGTCCTACATGTTTATCTTACTGATATCTGGGTCATGATTGAAAGAAGGTCATCCGAGGTCAAAAACTAAGTCCATACAGTCAAATATTATAGAATTCTTCCTTTTGATCTGTGCTTGAGTTGCCGATTTTGGCCCAAACCCAAAAACTAGGTCTCCGGGTCAAATCTTGATTTTCAATTTTTGCACCAAGAATCAAAATATTTACTCAATCATTGTTAAGATTTTCAGGATGTTTATCTTGATGATATCTGGATCAATTGAAAAGTGGGTCATGGGAGGTCAAAAGCTAGGTACTAGGTCAAATCTTGTATTTGTTTTAAGAACCAAAATATGTACTATAATAGATTCACTATTGAACGAGAATAATTTCAGTTGTTTTTGATAAAGCAGTTCAACTGAAATTATTCTCGTTTAATAGTGAAATCGATTATAAATGGTTGTGAAAACTGTTCAGAATGTTTATCTTGATGATATCTATAACTCAACTGTTTATAACTGAAGATATATAACAAACACTTACACATTACTTCTTGTTGTTGAAAGTGACCCAACACAAACACTTTCTCTTTCGAGAATAAACAAGTTAGGACATGAATTGAAAATTCGCTCGTTTAGCTCACAGTAAATGGTTTGGTAAAGGTTAAAACTATGTATTGGTTTAAATAGTATTTGTATAACAAATCTACAGTTATAAACTTTGAGCTATAAGTCATGTAAAAAGTGGAATAAAGAGGTCAAAAACTAGGTCACAGATTCAAATCTTAGTTTTGGTCTAAGAACCATAATGATACATCAATAATTATGAAAATTGCTCAGCATCTTTATTTTGATGATATCTAGGTCATGTAAAAAGTTGGTCACAAACTTGGAAACAATTCAATGGTTTATTATCATATGTTTAAAGGTATTACAGAAACAACATTATGGTAAGGATTTTTGTCCACTAGTATCTTATAATTTCCCTTATGTTTGCTCTAGGTGTCCACATTTTGGCTCAATCATTGTCAAAATTGTTTGAAATTTTTATATTTATTCATCTAAGAATCCATAAAGCTGTTGGATTTTGCATGTTGTTTGTCTCAAAGCCCTCTCAGGTGAGCAATAAGGGTTATCTTGGCCCTCTTGTTTGAATGTGTGGTATAATGATAATCCATGATACTATTATACACAGTGTATAATCATGTGACTCAGAATTTTCCGATTATCTTCACTATCTTTGTTAATACTTGACCAATTTGAATTCGGTTTGAAGCAGAGAAGG
>OY804597.1:7322718-7687173 GCA_963680895.1 Fragum sueziense
GGTCAAAGGTCAAAGGTCAAGGTCACAGTTGGACTTTGTTTAAAATCCGTTTCCATGCTCTAAGTCAAGAACATTTTGACCGATAGCACTTTTTTAGTGACAAGGCACTAGTGGGGGGTATTCGTCCGCTTTGCGACAGTTCTAGTTAATCCTGGTCATACTGATCCCGAAATTTTCTGGTAGCTTTGGCAGGCAGAATATATGTGACCCGTCACGCTAAAAGGGACCTTATCCGAAGTACAAAAATCCAAATTTTGGCAAACTTGTCAGACTTGGTACAGGTCAACCAGATCCCGTATGCAACAAATGAACATATAGTAAGATAGGGAAACCATTCCGGATTTAGAAACTTACATAAAAGTGAAAAGTGTTGGCCCTAGTCTGGCTGCGGGGACTGCAGGCTGACTAGGGTCGATATTTTTACACTTCCTGTAAGGTCCCTTTTAGCGTGACGGGTCACATATATGAAGACCAGCTGGCAGTGACGGCACATAAGCCAGGGCTACAGATAGTGGGGGTGAAGGCATTCTAACTTTCTTGTTTCAATTCCAAACCCTATGTTGTGGGTACTCATTTGAAAAGTCGACGACAATTAAAACTGAATGAAATTTTACATTTCTTGTTCTATTTAGACTACTTATGTAGAAAATATTATGGAAAATGAAGAAATTGCTTGTCACAAGCAATTTCCTCATTTTCCACAATGTTTTCCAAAGCGATTTTCTTGTGGTGAGTCAAAAAGGGTCACTGTGTGGTAATGGGTTAAAAAGTCGTCACCCACTCCTATCTGGAGCTCTGATAAGAGCAGTCCAGTCTTATTCTAGATACTGCCTGCACCTTTCAATTAAGCATGACTAGGGTTAATATTTTTTCTTTTCTCATTTCAGTTCAGCCTTAGAAATAAACACTGACAGGAAAGTTGCAATCAAGAAACTATCAAGACCATTCCAGTCAGCTATCCATGCAAAACGAACATATAGGGAACTCAGAATGTTGAAACATATGAGGCATGAAAATGTAAGAATATCCTGCCATTTTAATATTCTTTTTCCACAATATTAGTGAAATCTGGCAAATTCAAGAGATCAATACAAGTGAGCATTTCTGAATGTCCTTTGTAATAGGAATTCACTGCTGCAAGTACTGAAAACCGCTTTATGATCATTGAATTATTTATGTGCAAATGATATAGACATTGCAACTACCAGAAATCCTTTGTTTTGCAATGAAAATGTGACTTATATTGAAATAGTAATTAACAGTATGAATTCAACAATATTCATCGTTAGAAATTGTTTTTGGGAAAGGAAAGAGATCTTGGATAATCTTTTTTTCCGAAAGGAGAAAGCTTTGAAATATTATGTTTGGTATAGTCCCATGAAAGTCAACCAGAGCACTGAAAATGATTTGAGTTAGGACCTTGAAAAAGGTCCTTAGAACATGGTTCCAGATCAGCCTATGACAAGCAGTCTGATCAAGAAACATGTTCTTCAATATCTTCTTTTTGACATGAAGCAACCATGTGAGAGCAATATTTATCCCTATCAGACTCCACTTGGGAAAAGGCTTATCTGGAAACATGCCAGTCTCAAATGCTATAATTGACCTTTTTCCATATCCCGGCTGATTTCAATCCATAAATTGATAATAGGGAACGATTTAATCAAGGAACCTGTAATTTAGGACAGACAATAGTATTTCATATGTATTGTTATAAAATCTCGTAACTACGGCTTGTTTCAAGCCGTAGCTACCAGATTTTATAAACAACACCGACAGTTTATCAATAGGTAACGGTAAACCAAGTCTATTTTTAGCGCTAAATTCATTGATATAACCCCCCTGTTTGTTATTACAGGTGATTGGCCTACTAGATGTGTTCACTCCAGCCATAACATTTGATGAATTTGATGATGTGTAAGTAGAAATAGTAAATTTTAATGAAATTCTTTTTAGGCTTGGCTGATGGCCATTGAATATTAACCCTTTCCCAATAAACAAAATTGTAAGGGATAACCAATTTGAAAGCTGCTAAAGACGACAAAATGTGTATTGCTAAAGCACTGGCGCTTGATCCTATACGTTTCATATCTATGTCATTGATGCTAAAAGTAACACATAATGATCAAGTCGAAAATCAACTGTCTTGCTTTAAATAATGATAGATATGTAGGTCTACAGGTCATTGTGTTGGGATGGAGTGTGATAAAGAAAGGATTTCATTTGTGTACAATCCGCATTTTCTTTTTTTATGCCCCCATATCGAGAGATCGGGGGCATATTGTTTTACTCTTGTCCATCTGCCTGTCTGTCTATCTGAAAACTTAACAGTCTTAACATTTGCCTTTTCTTCAAAAGTATTTGATATAGAAAGCTCAAATTTGGTATATAATATCTATTCAATGATATCTATCTGTTCCATGCAATTTGACCTTCCTCAAGGTCATCTGTTAACCCTTATCAACCCTTTACTCTACGAAAACTTAACATTTTACTACAAAAACTTACCTTTTACCTTTTCTCCAAAAGTATTTGACACACAAAGCTCAAATTTGGTATGCAACTTCCTTTCAGTGATATCCATCTGTTCCATGCAATTTGATCTTCCTCAAGGTCATCTGTTAACCCTTATCAACCCTTTACTCTACGAAAACTTAACATTTTACAAAAATTGCCATTTCGGGGGCATTTGTGCTTCACCAACACATCTTGTTGTCTCAAAATTTTGTCTTTGGTATCATACAAAATGACAGTTCAATGTGGTAACATTAATTCCGTTGTTTGAAACACCTTCACATAAAATTTTGTTGTTTGAGAAAGGGCTAAGACTTTTTTGTTTCCATAATAGGGAACAATTTTATCCAGTTAATGGTGACATAATTGCGGACAAACAAATAGTATTTCGTGGGTGTTCTTATAAAATCTTGTAACTATGGCTTGATTCAGGCGGTAGTTACGAGATTTTGTAACACAACAGGCTGTTTATCAAAACATAACAGTAAACAAGTCAATTTTTAGCACAAAATTCATTGCTATTTCAGATATTTAGTAACCGCTTTAATGGGAGCAGACATGAACAATATCATAAAAACACAGAAGCTCAGTGATGACCATGTACAGTTTTTAATTTACCAAGTTTTACGGGCGCTCAAGGTTTGTAAAATATGTATTATGTGTGGAAACAGTGACAAGTGAGTGTATCATGATAAATAAGTCAAAGTTTATTAATTATTGGTACCTCATAAAGGTTTTATATTGACTTTATTATGTATAAATGCATTGATTAGCCCATTCCCAAACAGTGGCGCCTTTTGACGCCATAGAAAATTTCGGCTTTGGAAAACATTGTGGAAAATGAAAAAATTGCTTGTGACAAGCAATTTCTTCATTTCCTACAATGTTTTCCAAACAAAAACTCCAAAAAATGTAAAATTCCATGCACATGAAATTGTCGTCTGCAACATCTTGAAAATTTGGAATGGTCTAAAATTTTGTCGTCTGGTAATGGGTTAAAGTTCCATGGCAAAGATTAGAGTGGGTCTGTTGAATTTGGTCTACATAGCTCATTTTATTGTCAAATTACAATCTGGTCAAGGTTTTATTTACATGTATAAGTCATATAATATAAGTCAAGGTCAGATAGGTATACATTGTACTACAAAAATATGAATTTTTTTTCTAAATTTGGCTAACTTAACTATTACTTTTTCCCATATGGGACTTTTTTTACCCCCAACTCTATATGGGTTTAGAAACCTTTGCAAGTGAAGAAGTAAATGCTAATAAGCAATTTCTCCTTTACAGTCAAGGTTTTCTAAGCTACAACATAGAAATGTTCTACTTTAGTTATCATTTATGTTGTCGCTTGCAACTCATTTCAGTTCTGGAACTGTCTGAAGAACTTGATATTTGTACAATTGTTGATTCTTTATCATACTATCATAAAAAATCATGTTTTTGTTGCAGTATATACACTCAGCAGGAATCATTCACAGGGTAAGTTGATCATATTAGCCCTTTCCCAAACGGCAAAATTTTAGGGTGATCCACTTCAAAAACTGCCACAAATGACAAAATTGAAGTTACTAAAGATAGAATTTGTGTAAAATATGGCATAGAAAATATTGAGACAAAAGGAGAAACTGCTGGTTATCAGCAGTTTCTTCTTTTGTTTCAATGTTTTCCCAAGCCATTTCTATTAGGGACGTCAAAACCAGGTCTTGTTTGGGAAAGGGTTAACCTTTTCCTAAACAATGAAGCCTTTTGATGCCCCAACATAAATGTTCATAATTTCATTAGTAAAACTTGACCCAATAAAGATTTACCTTTAACCTATTTGCAAACAATTATGCCTGTTGACGCAACCCGCTGTTAGACTTGAGTGAATATTACGAAAGGAAGAAAAGGCTGATAAGACCTGGAAAAATATTGATAAAAGGAAAGGCATTGCTGACAAAACTTGGGAATATATTATAAAAGGGAAGAAAATGTTGGTTATCAATAATCTTTCTTTTCCTCAACATTTCCATTATATCAAAGGGATTTTTTATCTAGATAGTCAAATTGATTTTGCATATTTAATCCTTTGAATCTGGACCAGTCTAAATTTTAGTTTTATGGGAAGGAGTTAAATCGGATAGAAACCATCAAAGGGGATAAAAGGAGATGTTGGTTACTGACTTTCTTAGAATTTGTTCCAGCTGTTACTGATAAATAAGATGTTAAGGCATGGTTAACCTTTACCAGACAACCATATTTTAGGCTAATCCAAATTTAAAGTTGCTGCAGACACCAAAAGAGAATTATAATTGTGTATATTATTTACAGAAGATATTGAAGCAAAAGAAAACAAATCTAATAATCATCAATTTTTTCTCTCAATATTTTCCTAAACTTGACCTTTTCTAGCGCAAACATCAAAACCAGGGTTCTGTTTCACTAACTAATTATCCCCCGCCGAAAAAATTTTTCGGGGGGGATATTGTTTTTGCCATGTCCGTCCTTCCGTCCGTCCGTCCGTCCGTCCGTCCGTCCGACATTCGTTTCCGCGCTATTTCTTGGAAACTATAGACCGGATTTCGATGAAACTTGGCACACAGCTTCACTACAAAGAGGACATGCGCATATCGTCGGGGTTACCCGGTTCGACGATTGAATTCAGAGTTACTGCCCCTGACTGTTTAAGCCATATACATACAGAGTGATATTCGTTTCCGCGCTATTTCTTGAAAACTATACACCGGATTTCGATGAAACTTGGCACACAGCTTCACTACAAAGAGGACATGCGCATATCGTCGGGGTTACCCGGTTCGACTGTCGAATTTAGAGTTACTGCCCCTGACTGTTTAAGCCATATACATACAGAGTGATATTCGTTTCCGCGCTATTTCTTGAAAACTGTAGACCGGATTTCGATGAAACTTGGCACACAGCTTCACTACAATGAGGACATGCGCATATCGTTGGGGTTACCTGGTTCGACCGCCGAATTTAGAGTTACTGCCCCTGACTGTTTAAGCCATATACATACAGTGATATTCGTTTCCGCGCTATTTCTTGAAAACTATACACCGGATTTCGATGAAACTTGGCACACAGCTTCACTACAAAGTGGACATGCGCATATCGTCAGGGTTACCCGGTTCCATCGCCGAATTTAGAGTTACTGCCCCTGACTGTTTTAGCCATATACATACAGAGTGATATTCGTTTCCGCGCTATTTCTTGAAAACTATAAACCCGATTTCAATGAAACTTGGCACACAGCTTTACTACAATGATGACATGTGCATATCGTCAGGGTTACCTGGTTCGACCGTCGAATTCAGAGTTACTGCCCCTGACTGTTTAAGCCATATACATACATAGTGATATTCGTTTCCGCGCTATTTCTTGAAAACTGTAGAACGGATTTCAATGAAACTTGGCACACAGCTTCACTACAAAGTGGACATGCGCATATCGTCGGGGTTACCCGGTTCGACCGCCGAATTTAGAGTAACTGCCCCTGACTGTTTTAGCCATATACATACAGAGTGATATTCGTTTCCGCGCTATTTCTTGAAAACTGTAGACCGGATTTCAATGAAACTTGGCACACAGCTTCACTACAAAGTGGACATGCGCATATCGTCGGGGTTACCTGGTTCGACCGCCGAATTTAGAGTTACTGCCCCTGACTGTTTTAGCCATATACATACAGAGTGATATTCGTTTCCGCGCTATTTCTTGAAAACTATAGACTGGATTTCAATGAAACTTGGCTCACAGCTTCATTACAATGAGGACATGCCCATATCGTCGGGGTTACCCGGTTCGAATGTCGAATTCAGAGTTAACTGCCCCTGACTGTTTAAGCCATATACATACAGAGTGATATTCGTTTCCGCGCTATTTCTTGAAAACTGTAGACCGGATTTCAATGAAACTTGGCACACAGCTTTACTACAATGAGGACATGCGCATATCGTCGGGGTTACCCGGTTCGGCCGCCGAATTTAGAGTTACTGCCCCTGACTGTTTTAGCCATATACATACAGAGTGATATTCGTTCTGTTGAAGCCATATACATACAGAGTGATATTCGTTCTGTTGAAGCCATATACATACAGAATTATATTTGTTTCCGCGCTACTTTATTGACAATGAAAATATGTTCGGCGGGGGATATCAATTCAACGAATTTGCTTGTTTATGAACATTTTTGCGTAAAATCTAAATTATTAAACAAGAAATACAATTAAACAAGAAAAATGTCTAGAGCCAATCAGATTGGTTGTTGTGTAATGGCAATAAATTTTGTGCTAAAAATAAACCTGGTTTACTGTTATTAGCTCACCTGAGCACGAAGTGCTCGAGGTGAGTTATTGTGGTCACTTTTTGTCCGGCGTCCGTCCATCCGTCCGTCCGTCCGTCAACATTTGGGGTGTTTACACTCTAGCATCCACAAAAGTTACTCAATCTTGATCAATCTTGGCCAAAACAAGTACGATCATAAGTTCTCGGACAAGTTCGATTATGGGCCTGATCGGACCAGAAAGTGCGGAGTTATCTGCCCTTGAATGTCAAAAAATGCTGTTTTTAAGTTTGTTTACACTCTAGCATCTACAATTATTGATCAATCAAGACAAAACTTGGACATAATGTTGGAGACCATAAGATCTTGGATGAGGTCAACTTTCAGTCTGATCTGACCAGAAAGATGAGAGTTATGTGCCCTTGAATTGGGCAAAATTGCCACTTTTTTGCTGTATTCAAAAAAGAGTTAATCTAAGGGAAGGAACTCTGACACTACTTTACTTCAGTATTAGTAGAGTTATCTAGTTTGATAGAGGATATAAATAGATTTACACTCTTATTTACCCATTACCAAACAACAAAATTTTAGCCTAGTCCAAAATCATAGGTGTTGCAGACGACAAGTTCCATTGAACAAAATTTAACATTTTTTGGTCTTTCTTGGTAGAAAACATTGTGGGTAATGAAGAAATTGTTTGTCACAATGTTTTCCAAAGCCTTTATTTTGTGGGGCATCCAAAAGCGCCAATGTGTGGGAAAGGGTCAATCAAGACAAAACTTGGACACAATGTTGGGGACTTTAAGATCTCAGATGAGTTTGATTTTCAGTCTGATCTGATCTGAAAGTCAAGAGTTACGTGCCCGCTCTAGAATCTACAATTATTATTCAATCAAGACAAAACTTGGACACAATGTTTTGGACCATAAGATCTGGGATGAGTTTGATTTTCAGTCTGATCTAATCAGAAAGTCAGGAGTTATGTACCCTTGAATTTGACAAAATTGCTGTTTTTTTACTGTTTTCGACTTTGTTTACACACTAGAATCTACAATTATTGACCAATCAAGACAAATCTTGGACACAATGTTGGAGACTATAAGATCTCAGGTAACTTCGATTTTCAGTTTGGTCTGATTAGAAAGTCAAGAGTAATGTGCCCTTGAATTTGATAAAATTGCTGTTTTTGACTGTTTTCGACCTTGTTTATACTCTAGAATCTACAATTATTTATCAATCAAGACAAAACTTGAACACAATGTTGGGGACTATAAGATCTTGGATGAGTTTGATTTTCAGTCTGATCTGACGAGAATGTTGAGAGTTATGTGCCCTTGAATTTGACAAAATTGCCATTTTTCGGCTGGTTTCGACCTTGTTTACATACTAGAATCTACAATTATTGATCAATCTATACAAAACTTGGACACAATGTTGGGAACCATAAGATCTCATATGAGATTGATTTTCAGTCTGATCTGATCAGAAAGTCGAGCGTTTTGTGCCCTTGAAATTGACAAAATTGTTGTTTTCGACTGTTTTCGACCTTGTTTATACCCTAGAATCTACAATTATTTATCAATCAAGACAAAACTTGGATACAATCAGGGCTACAGATAAGTGGAGGTGAAGACATACTAACATTGTTTTTTCGAATTCAAATCCTATGTTTTGGGTACTCATTTGAATTGTCTCGACAAGACGATACAAATGAGTACCTACAACATAGGGTTGGATGATCACTGACAGCATTATTGCAGTTTGAAAAGTCACCACCCCCTCTTATCTGGAGCCCTGTACAATGTTTGGCACCATAATTTAGATCTTGGATGAGTTAGATTTTCACAAACTTATTGACCATAAGTTCTTTTTCAGTCTTAAAGTAATAAATATTAATTGAATTGAACAAAAGTGTTGCTCATATCATTTAGGTTCAGGTGAGCGATATAGGACCATCATGGTCCTCTTGTATTTTGATTAAGTGTCAGTGTTATTTTAAAATCTCGTAACTATGGCTTGATTCAAGCCGTAGTTACTAGATTTTATAACAACACCTTCGAAATTCTAATTATTATGTTTGTCCGAAAATATGTCATGGGTGACTGGATAAAATCGTTCCCTATTACTTTCAAATTTACACATAAATGTTCATAATTTCATTAGTAAAACTTGACCCAGGTGTTTTGGCAAAGGGTTGATTAAGAAGGCCCTGTACATTTTCAGGATTTAAAGCCTAGTAATATAGCTGTGAATGAAGACTGTGAATTAAAGGTAATGTATAAAATATGTACTTCTATATTTCTTACACAAAATTGTCACCCATCAATGGTTTGATAATAGTTAACCTATGTAGGTGAGCAGCTCGAGGGCTCAGTGCAAAACTATTGTAACTACTTATTTTTCAGAAATTCACTTTTTTGCACTTTCTGAATCTTTAGTAAGGAATACATCACATGTTCTAATATTAGGTTTCAATTCTGTACACTTAAAAAAGATATTTTGAATTTTAAAAACAATTTTCCTCTTTAACTTTGAGAAAGTCAATAAGTTTTTTCCCTCTCCTGTAAAATTTTACAAAATGTAGTTACAATAGTTTTGCACCAAGCCCTCGAGCTGTAGGCTTGGAAAAAATATTTTTACTGATGACAGAAATGACAAGAACCTATAGATAGGTGCTCCAGTGGCAAAATGACCATATAGCAGTTGACAGAGGCGTATAACTCAATTCAATTAATCCAAAGTGGCACATTCCTAAACTAAAATATTTTAGGGTGGTACAATTTGAAAGTTGTTGCAGATGACAAAACGTTAATTGATTAGGATACAATTTGTGTACAACATTACACAAAATGTTAAGCAAAATTAGAAAATACTGACTATCAGCATTTACTTGTTTTATCTCAATGATTTTCCAAGCTATTTCTATTAGGTGTGTCATAAGGCATTGCTTTTTAGGAAAAAGTTATTATTTCTTAGCAATCCAAGTATAGCTTGTCAGAAAAAAAACTTTTGACTATGTTTTACAGATATTAGATTTTGGTTTAGCCCGACACACGGATGATCAAATGACAGGTTATGTAGCTACACGATGGTATAGGGCTCCAGAGATTATGTTGAATTGGATGCACTATAATAGAACAGGTACTCTTGTTTAACTCATTCCAAAATGGTAAAACTTTAGGGGGATCCTGTTTGAAAGATATTACAGACACCATATTCGATGTTGATAACAATATAATTGTGTACGAAAAAAACACAGAAAATATTTAGGCAAAAGAAGAAAATGCTGGTTCTCAGCATTTTCTTCTTTTGACTCAATGTTTTCCAAAACTTTTTTGATAAAGATGTCAAACCATATCTTATTTGGGAAAAGGTTAATTGTTATTATGTAGCATTCTCACAGAGACAAAATTTGATACTTGAAACTTTTTCTTGTTAAACCTTGTAGAAATTGCCAAGTTGGTAAATTGGAACATTGATATGATTGTAATTGTATTGCTTATCATTTATCCTGTGAAGTTTGAACCCTTTAGAATACATTTTGTATTATCATTTTAGACAATCCCAATTAACAGATGTATTTTCTCTATTTACAGTTGATATATGGTCGGTAGGGTGTATAATGGCAGAAATGTTGACTGGTCGTCCACTTTTTCCAGGAACAGATCGTATCCTTTCTTAAACATTGTGGGAAGATAAAAGAGAAACAGATAAGTGGTGATAAAGGCAATCTAAAATCAATATAATGATTCCAAACCCTACTTTGTGGGTATTTATTGGAATTGTCTCCTCAAGACAATTCAAAGGAGTACACACAATATAGTGTAAGATAGACAATGAATGATATTTTGCATTAAGAAAATGTTTTTTTCCTCATTAATCTGTGCCTCTGAAAGATTTTAAAAAAAAGTACGTCAAATTGAATATTAACCATAGCCCTTGTTGAAAACTTATACTTTAAAACTTCTCCATAACAATGGCGTCATTTCCCTTGAAACAGAAAGTTCAAACTCAAATGGGTTGTATATAAAAGGATAAATGCAACTCAGCATTATATATTTATACGAGAGGCTAGAAAATATGGATCAATATGGATCAAAATGTTGCCTATCAGCATATTCTTTTGTCTGAATATTATCCAAAGCCCTTGTGATGTCAAAACCACAAATGACCAACAGTAAAAGCACCTTTGATAAAAAAAATAACAAAAAAAACTGCCAGCTACTTTATATTTGTTTTCCTTAATTGCCTAAGACATTGATCAACTCACTCGTATATTATCTTTAGTTGGTACCCCTAGTGAAGAACTACTTGACAAAATAACTAGTAAAGAGGTAACTCACATAGTCACTATATACATGTAGAACACAACTATAGAGCAGAAGTGGGTTGAAATTCTTAATTTTAACCCTTTCCCAAACGACAAAATTTTAGGGTGATCCACTTCATAAACCGCCACAAATGACAAAATAGATGTTATTAAAGATAGGATTTGTGTAAAATATGGCACAGAAAATATTGAGACAAAAGTAGAAACTGCTGGTAATCAGCAGTTTCTTCTTTTGTTTCAATGTTTTCCCAAGCCATTTCTTCTTGGGACATCAAAACCAGGTCATGTTTGGGAAAGAGTTAACCTGCACTTAACAAAGGTTTTGTAATGGCAAAGTATTCTTTGTGAGTATGTTTGTCAATTTTTCAGTCCAAAGACAAAATTTACACAGGTGATGTTCTTTACTATTTTGGGTTTTCAATAAAAAAAAAAAGTACTATGTAGTGAAATAAATAAATAAAAAATCTCCTAAATTGCTTGCTTTCTATGAATGATTTTGGCTGCAATATTGCTTTAGTTTATAGGTATTTCACAGATTTCTTCAAAGAATTTTGATCTTGAAAAAAAATGGGTGGTATTAGAGGGGCTTGAAATAAACATTTATAGATATTTTAAACATACATGTATTATTGTATTTCAGTAGCTAATACATCATCTATTCTATAGCTCTGTTGATATGTTAACCCTTTACCAAACAACAAAGTTTTACACTGGTCCAAATTGAAAGCTGTTGCAGACGACAATTTTAAGCAAATGAAATATAACAAATTTTGGTCTTTTGGGGTAAAAAATATTGTGGAAAATGAAGAAGTTCCTTGTTACAAGCAATTTCTTCATTTTCCACAATGTTTTCCAAAGCCTTTTCCTGTAGAAGAGTCAAAAGGAGTTAATGTTTGGTAATGGTTTTACCTGCATTATACTCTTTGAAAAGTTTCCAGTAAAAAGTTGAATCTCAGCATGTTTAGATTAAACCTTTTTCTTCAGACTGTTTGAAAATAATGATTCCTTTAGATTATATTATAAAATAGACGTGATGCTTTGGAAAATGAGTCTTTGACTCCTTTTGTAAGCAGAATTGTCTTGCACCATGGCTTTGTCTTATCAAATCTTAATTCAGCATGATGATGTTTGTACCAAGTTTCACATTAGAAAAGATTAAGATTTTGGTATCTCCTGAAATATTTAGACTTGGATATCTCATTAAGAAAACATTAAGATCATGAATCTTACTATTGAGCTTAAACCTGTATCAAATTTATCTTCAAGCTTGCTTATCTTTGTACAACCACAAAACAAAACATATCATTTTGTCTTGCCATATTCAGTCTGTTTTATATTAATGCAAACCAAAGCAATGCTTTTAAACCCTTTCCAGACCATTTTTGAAGTTTAATCCTTGAATCTGAATTTGTCATACCTTGATATGAAAGAAATGAAATGCTAGGCTTAACAGCAACTCTTACATTTATCCCAAAACATTTTAAATGAGTTTCAGTGGAAAAATAATGAATGTTAATATAGAAAAGATTGTGTACAATGTAGGACAGAAAACATTGTGATAAAAAGAAAATGCAGGTTTTCAGCATTTTCTTCTTTTGCCTCAATGTTTTCCAAGTGTTTTCTGTATTATGGACATAAAACTAAGCATTGTTTTGGGTAGGGTTAAGAAAATGATTTTATGAGTTTAACATGTACTATCCATCATCCTATATTTTCCCTTGCTTATGCCAATTGATGAATCACTGGTAGTTATGTCAATTGTAAAGATCTTTTTTAACCCTTCCCAAAAGACAAAATTGTAGGGTGATCCAATTCGACAGCTGATTCAGATCACAAAATAGACATTGATAAAAATAAGATTTGTGTATAATATAGCAGAGAAAATATTGAGGCAAAAGGAGAAAATGCTGATTATCAGCATTTTCTTCTTTATGCTCAATGTTTTCCCAAGTCTTTCCTTCTAGGGACGTCAAAGCCTGATCTTTTGTGGGAATGGTTTTAAGGTACTTTGGTAGTTAAGAAGACTTTCAAAACTTTTTTTCTTCTCTTACCAACAATGTTCAGGACTGAAATCTGTATTATGATGTTGAGTTATTTAATTATTTCATTTTCTCAGATACATTTGGCTAAATGATTTTAACCCATTACCACACAATGACACAATTTGATTCCCTACAAGATAAAGGTCGTGGAAAATATTGTGGAAAATTGCTCCACCTTGTTTCAAGGAATTTCTTCATTTCCCACAATGTTTTCTACCAAAAAATTTTTCTGCAACTTCTTTGAATTTGGACCAGTCTAAAATTTGCTGTCTGGTAATGGGTAAGACAGGGTTTAAATCAGTCTTTCAGATTTTGATTGACAGCAGTGATTCATCAATTAACTCTTTCCCAAACAAGCAGATGTCCAAATTGAAATGTTTAGTATTGAGAGAAAGAGAGGAAATGCTGGATTTATTTGAATTCTCCAAGGTGTTTTTGCTTGCTGAGCTCTGAAAGAAAAATGATACTGACATAAAAATCGGGGCTTGTTTGGGGAAGGGTTAACAAACCTTTTGTTTACTTGCATTATTGTGCATATTGTGTGCTATTTCCTTAACTCACATAGATATTGACCAACTAACCCGTATATTAACCCTTGTTGGGTCACCCAATGAAAAACTGCTTGAGAAAATTAGAAGTGAAGAGGTAAATAATCATTGCAAATTTTTGTAAACATTGAAAAAACGTTCCTACAGCTTAAAGCTGTAGGTATGACATTTTTTAATGTAATGGATGGAATGCTTACATACTTGTCGATATTGATTGTTACATTTTGATAATTATTTAGAGAGTCCATTAAACAATTTTTACACCTTTTCCAAAAAAGGCCCCAAGTGAGTGTATGTTGAACTCTTATGGTCCACAGACTATTTGTCAAGCAGAAAACATATAAGCCTAGACTTTGAAGAATTACCCCTATTAATTCCAACTACCTTTGATTCTTAACTTTTATGTAATAGAATTTTACAATTGGTAAGCTATTGCAGTAATTCAGTTTTAGGCATTATTCTTTGGTAATGTTTTGACATGCAAGTTTCTTTATCTCAATGTTTGCTGATTTTATTGGCTTGAAACTTTTCACATAAACTACTATGTGAAACGACAATGCAGGGATACAGATCATGGTCCTAAATTTTAGCAAGCTTTTCATCATGAATATGCCCATTTCTCAACCTTGATTTACAATAATAGAGCGTGTGTTGTAGGGCCTATTCTATGGAATTCATCCTTTTTAGCCTTTAACCAATTTCCACATTTTGACACCTCACAAGATAAAAGCTTTTGAAAACATCGTTGGAAAGAAAACATTCTGGGAAATGAAGAAATTGCTTGTCATAAGCAATTTCTTCATTTCCCAGAATGTTTTCTACCAAAACAGACCAAAATTTGATTCAGATGAAATTGTCGTCTGCATCATCTTTGAATTTATACCAGTCTATAATTTTGCCGTCTGGTAATGGGTAAAAGTCTGTCCTATAAAGTCATGTTCTATTCTTAAAATGACATTTCAGAATTTTTTGTCATAAATTTTACTTTTATTTTTATTTGAAAGAACATATTTCCTTATGAAAATTCTGAAAATTTCGAGCCAAAATATTGCGCCGTTTACGAGAAATTTATATTTTTGTGTTAAAATTAAACAAATTGTTGTGGACAACAGTTCGGATTTATATGCAATTTATCGATTATGTCTCAACTTAAAATGCGTGTTTCTCGCTTATTGGCAACAACTTCAAAAAACCAATAGTATTTATACTCATTAGAATAACCAATCTTGGCATCAAGACATACTTTAAAAAATTGAAATCGGAATGAAATGTCCCTTTAAAGTTACAATAGCACTTGCATGTAGAAAATCACTTAAACTTGCTAAAAATATATAACACAGAATCAAACTGTGCATGCTGTTTTGCAAATAATATTACATTCTTTTCAAATGATGGAGGGCAATAAAGAAACTTCTGATTACCAGCATTTCCTCCGTTTCCCTCAATATTTTCTGGGCTATGATATACAGCAGTGTCACTTTTATCAATTTTGCCTTCTGAATAAGCTTGTAAATTTGAAAGATCTAGATATTTGCTGCCTTTGAAAGGATTAATTCAAAACCATTCCCAATCAATGACACCCGCAAGTTAAAGGATTCGGAAAAAAATGTGGTAAAGGAAGAAATTACTTGTGATAAGCAATTTCTTCATTTTCCACAATGTTTTCTGCACAGCAAGAAAAAATTTAAAATTTCATTCATGTGAAACTGTTGTCTGCATCGTCTTTGAATTCGGAATATTCTCAAATTTTACTGTCTGGTAAACAATGATTGGTAATTGGAAATAAGTGAAGTCTTTGGTTGTACATATAACTATACCACTTTTCTTGAAGGCAAGGAATTATATAAAGCAGCTACCTAAATGGCAGAAACAGGATTTCAGGGATGTGTTTAGGGGAGTCAGTCCACAGGGTTTGTATTCTACAGTCTTTATCCTCATGTTTTACAAAGCATCATACAGAGCTTTAGATAAAAGGGAGACATGGTGTTTTAAAACTGCAAAATGTAAAAAAAAATGATAAAATTTCAAACATTTTTCTGTGGACAGTTGTTTCAAATATAGATCTTCATTCTATATACGGAGAGATTCAATGACTTGCATATAAAGACGTTGTGCTGTCGTTGTCAACATTTATATATGTGATATTTAACAGAAAGATGAACAAAAACATGCAAGTTTTCTTGAAAAGAATAGCTGATGCCAATTCTCCCCTTCATCTTTGGCTCTGTTGAGTGACTCTTCATGTATACATATTCCATTACAAGACATAACAAGATGTTTTCAGTTTGTTTGTTAATGCAAAACTTTTTTAAGTACATAGATTTCTGCCTAAATTCAAGTTACCATAAATCTTCAAAAACAGAAACCTTTTGGACATTAAGGGTTAACTAATGAATGTTTTTGCAAGTCTCAAGTGAAATGGGTATGTATATTTTAAAGTCTTGTAATGGTATATGTACATGAATAAGAGTTTTGAAAATTCACGGGTTAGTGCAAAACTATTCATTTAACCCTTTCCCAATCAAGCAAATTTTGGCCTTTCAATGTTAAAGGTGTAACTGATGAAAAGAAATTAATTTGCCTCTTTTGATGGAAATTCACTTTGATAGGTTGGAAAGGATTGAAGTAGAGGGAGCAAATACTGGAATTATTATTTTCTTCCTTTTCTTCTATATCCTTACAAGCTTTAACACTTAGCTGCAATTTTGATTGGAAAAGGTTTAAATAATAGAAAAGTGTTGCAAAAACTCTTCACCTTGTTGTTGTTGTGAACATTGGTGCTCAAGTGTTGTTTGACATATCTTTTGTAGGCACGTAATTTCATAAAAGCCCTGCAAACATGGAAGAAAAAACCCTTCAGTGATGTTTTCCAAGGGGCAAATCCACTTGGTTTGTATCAGAACATGTCAAACATACATATACTAACTTCTCATGTTATAGTCTATACCAAATACTGTATATAGGGATATGTTTGCTGTTGAAAGTTTGCAAATTAACCATTTTGAACAGATGGCATCCGTTTGTATGGTTTTGTGTATGTACCAATGTGAAAGGTACGTAAAAGAGGTGATAATGTTTTATTTCCGATGTGAAATATCATCAATTGTACATCAAACCCTGTTATTCAATATGTTGTTGATAATCTTTAGAAGTCTCTTGTCCAGACTATTTAAAAGAATTCACACAACACAGAGTTTGAAATTATAATAACAAAGTTGAAATACCCTTTCCTCTTATATGTTGCTCTGCTGTCAATTATTTGCAAACTTTCATGTCTTGCAGTTATATCCATGTATACAGTATTAGCTTTCTGATTTTGGGATATACAAGTTTGCACCAATGTATCAGATATGTATGCATTTGTATCATACATTGTACTAGAGGAGCATTGTTACCAGTTTCATTACTTAACCCTTGCCCAAATAAGACTGGCTTTTGACGTCGCTGGTGGAGAGGGAATCAGAAAACATAGCAAGAAAAGATGAAAATGTGGATAATCAGCATTTTCATCTTTTCCTTCTTTTTTTTTCAATGCTTAATTGTACTCAAATCCTGTGTTTATCAACATCAATTTTGTCGTCTGCAGCAGCTTGCAAATTAGATTACTGTACATTCCTGGCATTAGTGAAAGGATTAACCTTTTCCCCTCCGACAACATGATTCAAATCTGGTCCATTTTGAAATCTACTGACGAAATAAATGTTGTTAAAGATAAGTCTGTGTGCATTATAGTACATGAATTATGAAATATGGAGGCAAAAGTTGAAAATGCTGGTTATCAGCATCTTCTTTTGCTTCAACGGCTTTGTTAGTTTTTGCTTTTATGTACATAGTAAAACTGGCATTTTTATGAAAGGATAAAGAGTACTCCAATTAGACCTTCAATTCTAGTTGGTCTATGGCTTGGATCAGACTTCTTACTTGTGTAGGCTAATCTTAGACTTTACAACCTGGTTAAGAAACACATCTTGACAAAAGCTTCTCTCTACAATGCATGATTTAAATATTCTTTTTAAACTGCATCAAAGTAAAGAAGTTTCAAAACAACAAAAATAGGGATCTGGAGAAAGGGACCCTTTTGGCATCATAGACTCATCTTAATTGAGACTGATTACATCACTTGTGTCTTTTACCAGCATCGAAGAAGTTATAAAATGGCAATATGAATCTTGATCAGTCTGTGTATATGTGCCAACTGATCTGGCATCATGTCATGTCACTTTTTCAAGATCCCAGCTCGTATAGATTGGATGTTTCATCTTCACTGGTACAAGAAATGCCAGGAACACCAGGATAGATGCACTAAGCACAGTAATATTGCTGAAAAAATGATGAATCTGATGTTAAACCCCATTTACTCAATCTACTAATAAGTGAATGGTATGAATTTCTTTTCAACATGTGATTTATACTTTCCCTGCTTTAGTTGTGCTTAAAAAGATCAGCTTGGTCAAAGTAGCTGCAGGTTAAGCTTTGATAATTCACTTTATTATATAACTACACATTCTCTAGCTTTTAATAGTTATTTTGATGCAGTTTATTTATTTTCCTTCATGTTAGATATTCTGTCTTTTACCCCAGTATAGCTTTCTAACTGTTTATGATGTTTCTAGTTGTACATTTCAACCCACAAAGTAGAGGGGGATGTTTTGGTTTCACCATGTATGTATGCATCAGCCCTTCTATCGCTTTCCCATGCTCTACTCAAAAATATGTTGACTTAAAGTCATGAATTTTTTACCATGACCCAATTAGCTATTACTGTATAATGAGGCTTTTTGACTCCCTCCCAAGAAAATGCTTGGAAAAACATCATGGGAAATGAAGAAATTGCTTGTCACAATGACGTCATGATGACGTCATTTGTATGAAGAATGGAGCATTACCATGGTACCATGGAGCATTTAGAAGCACTCGGTCAATTATCTCTTATATTGTTTCTACAGAGCTAACCGAGGGGTTCCGCACAAAAAATAGGGTGATTGGGCCTCCCATTGATCTTCTTTAAAATATTGCTACAAAGAACACTTTATCCTAAAACATCTCAAGAAATCTCAAGATATCTCAAGAAATCTCGCTCTATAGAAAGCCCCTCAGGTGAATATCGGTCAGATCTGCAAAAGTTCTAGTTTGATACTGTTTTATTATATTACATCTAGGTATGACCATACTTTCTGTCATCATGTGTCTTTAGTACTTAGTTTGATAAAGATTAAATGCCTCATCATAATACCTATAAATTGTTCTTTGTAGAAAACATATTTCTTACTTGTGAAATACAGGCTAAAATAATGTCATGCGCATTTTCGGTTTCATACTTTATGTAAAAGGTACATTATGCATATCGTTGGTGTTATTGCAAAACTTGGTTTCTACAGCTTGCTTAAAGTTTTAGATACAAAGTTTTGCACCAACACCGCTGATATTTTACGTTGATGTAGTGAGAAATAAAATTATTCCTGCGCATTTGAGACAAAAACAAGGCACCAAAATTCCTGCCATATGATTATTTGTGAAGTGGTTGAACATTGTTTTGGCTGCAGACCACAAAATGGATGTTTGTAAAAATTGGGATTTGTGTGCAATATAGCACGGAAGATATTAGTCAAAAAGTGAAAATGTTGGTTATAATTTCTTCCACTCTTTATGATTGCAGCTGTAGATTTGTTAGAGCGTATGTTAGACTTGGATGCGGACACTCGTATAACTGCTGTAGAAGCGCTCGATCACCCCTACCTCGCGCAGTACGCTGATCCATCAGATGAACCCACAGCCGACTCATACGATCAATCCTTCGAGGACATGGAACTGGATATACCGGAATGGAGAAGTAAGACATAAATGAGCCCCAAGGTCTTGGAAAAGGTCGCTTCAAGCTTTTGAGCCCAACATGGTTCAAGATCAGGCTGTGCCTAATAGCAGTCTTGCTGGGAGCTTTAGGGCTTGCTATATTTTGGTTGCCATAGGTCCTATAGATGCTATTGGAGAACAACATTGTTCCTGATCAGACTGCATGTATATGCAGGCTGATCTGGAACCATAATGGCCTCAAAAGCCTTTAGGGACCTTTTTCCAGATCCTGGCTCATCAACATTTTTTATGTCTGAAGGGTTGTATTATGTTATGGCTATGGCTTTGTGTCCGCCTGTCTGTCCATCTGTTAGCATTTTCTTTGGTGCTCAATTTCTTCCCAAGTTTCAATCGGAAGATGATAAAAGTAAAACTTGCCACAATGATTCTCCTTTGCATGTAGTTGTGTTTGCCACCTTTGAAATTCAGATAATTCTTGTTATTTTTGAATGATCTGCCCTTGATTTGGAAGAGGTGCCCAATTTTACTGACAAGGCCTCTTGAGGTGCAGGGGTTTTCCTAAGCTTTCTGTGCTTCCTGAAAACAGAGGCATTCCTAAAGAAAAAGGCTGTGTTTCCAAAGCAAATTTTCTTCCATTTTTCCCAATCTATTGAAAATGTGTAATCTGTTATTTAAAAATGAATATTTCGCTTATTATTTCCCAATTAGGCCAGACTCCATTTCCCAAAATGGCTAGGAAAACCCCTGAGGTGTTTATGTGCTGCTTTATGACGCTCTCGTTCTCCTTTGCTATCAATGTATTAATAAAGTCACCTAACCTTACATGTGTTTTCAGTTTTTGCCCAGTTATGCTTCATTACAGAATTAGGGTGCCTAATGCAAAAAATTGGTCTTTATCGGGACTTTGGAAAGTGGCACCATGTTCACCTACAAAACTTATCTTGTTTGTGTTTTTCAGATCTAGTCTACAAGGAGGTTATATCATTTTCCCCACCACAAATGGATACACAGTGTGCACAATAAGGCAATACATTTTATCCTGTGTTACAACAGCTCTACCAATACAGTGTTTCAATTCATGGGTCTTAAGTCAAAAGAACAGAAAAATGCCCTGGAGATTGTCCTATGCCAAGTACCAGGAATGAAGTGTGGAAATAAATTTTGTATCACATGGTCCCCTTTTAACAAAACCTTGTAACTGCAGCTTGTTTTAAGCTGCAGTTACAAGGATTTTGTTGAAAAGCTGTGACATGAAAGTCCAGTTTTTGTCAGTGAAGGAAAAAATTTGCAGCGCAATGAAATTCCTATGCTTGTCATGGGATCTTAGGTTATGGTGTTCAAACAAAGCGATAGACTATTTCCTTTAAATCATTACCAGATGACAAAGTTTTAAAGTCGTCTAAATTCAAAGGTGTTACCGTCGACAATTTCAAGTGAATATAATGGTACATTTTTTTGCCTTTTGGTAGAAAATATTGTGACAAATGAAGAACTTGCTTGCCACAAGCAACTTCTTTATTTATCACAATGCCTTTTCAAACCTTTATCTTATAGGGGTGTCAAAACATCGATGTGTGGGAATGGGTTAAGACATAATGAAATCATTACCAAAGTATTCTAAGCCAAACACAAAAAAGTTGCTGTAATAGTAGTTTGACAGAAATTTTGGACCCTTGTGATTGTTTGCTAGAGCATATTTGAAACATTCTCTGACTCTGAAATTTTCATTCTCATCATTTAGACAGAAATAAGAGATTTCAGTGTCTTGAGACAAACAGCGAAATTTTACATTGCCCCAAATTCAGAGATATTAAAGACAGCAATTGGAAGTATTTTCCAAATGTTATAAATGAGCCAGAATCTGGAAAAGCGTCCCTTATAGCATTTGAGAACAACATGGTTCCAGATCAGCCTGCGTATACACGCAGTTGGACCAGGAACCATGTTGTTCTCCAATATCGTCCTCATGGTCTGTAGTAACCATATGAGAGTAACATGGATGCTGGTTAGCCTGCATCTAGGCACGGCTTGATCTTCAAGACCTGGCTGTCTCAAATGCTTTAAGGGACGTTTTTCCAGATCCCGGCTCAAACGTTTTCCAAATCTTTTTTCTTGTTCGGGCGTCAAAAGGTGTCAATATGAGGAAATGAGTTAAGAATCAGCCTGGAAATTTGTCATTGAAGAAAGATACCGGTTAACACAAGTGACAACATTTCCATTACATTATATACATGTTATCATTACCATCATCTGTAAAAATGATCATCCTCCATCAATGTTTTCTATGTAACCAATCAATGTCCGAATTATGTTCAAATCATTTGTGTAATCATGCAATGATTAAGTGTGATTTTCTTTTTATAGTCAATATCGCTGCTTTCCAACGAAAACCTCGTAACTGCAGCTTAAAACAAGCTGCAGTTACAAGGTTTTCGTTGAAAAGCTACGATATCTTGTTTCTGTTAGACAAAATTGTTGTCCAAATGAAATGATTTAAAAGGATTGATTTTTATAATCGCAAAATATCACAAAAATATAAGACTTAGATACTGTTGTTTTTTGGGGTTTTTTTTCAACAAAAATCTCGTAACTGCAGCTTAAGACAAGCTGCAGTTACAAGATTTTCGTTGAAAAGCATCAATATGCGCTTATGAAATTCAGGTTGTTTGTTATGGTATACTAGTAAGCGACAACACTTAGTTTTTATGTCTGTAAGAAGAAATGGTTTGGGAGAAATTGTTGAGAAAAAATAGTAAAATTGCTGTGATTGCGTCATTTATTTTGTCATCTGCAACTCATTACAATTCTGACTACTATTGTTGGAAAATGAACAAACCGCTTGTCAGAAGAAATTTCTTCTTTTTCCACTATGTTTTTCCATATCTGTATCTTGTGGGGCGTTAAAAAGCGTCATTAATTCATGTAGGAATGGGTTAAGACATGCAATCACTGTATAAGGTTCTCAGTGTTGTATCTTACATTTGGAACAGGTCCAAAACCATGCATATTCTGACAGCTTCACATGGTTTTTCCTGTCAAAACATTTGATGCATAATAAAATGCTTAAAAATTGTGCTTTATTATTGTCATGGTGGTTAATCATGTGACTCAGATTTTCAGAAAATCGTCAATATTTATACCTTCCACAACGAAGTAAGGGGGGGGGGGGGGGGGGGGGGGGGGGGGGGGTATACTGGAATCAGGTTGTCCGTTTGTCCGTCTGTCCGTCCGTCCTCTTCTCTTCCCACAGTTTTTTACCAATTTCTCTGAAATTTTATCAGGATGTATCCTATCATATGAAGTTGTGCACCTGCAATTTTCATCTTGATTCAGTCATTAGTTTCAAAGTTATGCCACTTTGAACTTTTTAAGGGGGAGGGGGGGAGGTAGTAGTCAAAATTTACAATTTCGTCTCCATGCTCTTACTCGAGAACCGTTTGACCTAAAATCATCAAACTTTACACAGTTGTTGCCCATGACCCAAGGAGGTGCCCTATTGTTTTGGGGTCACCAAGGTCAAAGGTCAAGGTCACAGTTGGACTTTGTTTAAAATCCGTTTCCATGCTCTAAGTCAAGAACCTTTTGACCGATAGCACTTTTTCAGTGACAAGGCCCTAGTGGGGGGTATTCGTCCGCTTTGCGTCAGTTCTAGTTTTGTTCATACTCGACCAATTTGAATTTGGTTTTGAGCAGAGAAGGTGGAAAAATACCAGGAATAAGCTGGACATGGTGAACTTTTGAAAAATCAACTGATAAAAAAAGTTATTGATGACTTTTTTATCTGCTGATTTTTCAAAAATTCCCCACCTTCATTTAAAGATGTTCATCTTCTCTGCTTCAAACCGAATTCAAATTGGTCCTGTATTAATGATTGAAGATTTTCTGAGATTGTTGTATCATATGATTATCCACCATAATTGTATTACCAAACATTCATTTCATCCAAACATCATCAACTGTTTCATCAATTATTTGATAATTGTGACCTGTCATGCTTAAGTGGACCAGGGGAGAAGTGCTCAACCCTTTCCCATTTGACAAAAATTTGGGGTATTCCAATTGGAAACCTGATGCAGACAACGAAATGCATGTTGACAAAGATGTAAAATAGGTAAGAAAATATTGAGGCAAAAGGAGAAACTGCTGATTATCAGCAGTTTCTTCTTTTGCTTCAATGTTTTCACAAGCCATTTTTCTAGGAACCTCAAAACCCTGGTCTTGTTTTTAAAAAGGTTAAACCCAAATTATGAATAACTGAAGGAACCAAGCAGATGTCACCTAGATATTGTATTCAAAATGAGCATACAGTAAAGATTTGTAAGAAGAAAAGACATTCTAGATTCAGAAAATCAACTTAGGAATTAAAATTTTAGACCCTTGTCAAGCTCCGCAGTCGGTTCATGCTTACAAGGCTTGATACGTTTTGCATTTTTCATATGGTCCCTTTTAGCATGATAGTTCACAATTAGGTACAATTTTTGTCGGAATGTGTGATTATCTAGCAAATTTTAGTGCATTTAGTGGTCGCTGTATATCACATTTTCATTGCCAAACAGATGATGGGCAAGCTGTTTGTCCTTTCTAAATGAAAACTAATTAATTAGTACAGTACCTTTGGATGGGCATTTGATGTTTCTTGACAGATCTTGTTCATTTCTTAATCCCTTTACATATAAAACAAAATTTGGCTTAACCCTAACCATAGCAACACCTAATTTTGGTGTCACTAATGGAAAAGGCTTGGGAAAAACATGAAGACAAAAGAAGAAAATGTTGATAACCAGCTTTTTCCTTTTCCACAATATTCTATGTGCAAACAATTTGATGTGCAAGAAATTCTGTAAATCATTTTGTTGTCTGTAGCATGTTTCAAATTGGAACTCCATTGTCCAATTTTTTGCTGATCGAGAATAGGTTAAACTTCTTTACAATTTTTATGCCCACACAGCGAAAGATCAAGGGCAAATTGTTTTACATGTGTCCGTCTGTCAGTCTGTCCGAAAACTTTTGGGGCATTTGTGTTTCACAAACACATCTTGTTTGCTTCAACATTACAATTTTTTTCACAATCTTTTCACTTGATATATTAATGACAGTTGATTTTGATAAAAAATATTATTGTATTTCAGAATTTTTATAGGAAAGGTTATTTATCAGGGTTATTAAATTATAGTGCTATTTATATGAATTCTTTTTGTACTGGTCTGAATTGTTTAACTGAATGAATTAAGTTTTATTTACATTATCAAGAATGATTGCTAGAAAAATCAAAATGATTCAAGTATTGTATGTTAACCCTTTCCCAAACGACAAAGTTTTAGGGTGATCGAATTTGAAAGCTGCTGCAGACGACAAAATGAATGTTAATAAAGATTGGAATTGTGTGTGGTATAGCCAAGAAAATATTGAGGCAAAAGGAGAAACTGCTGGTTTTCAGCAGTTTCTTCTTTTGTTTCAATGTTTTCCCAAACATTTTCTATTAGGGACGTCAAAACCAGGTCTTGTTTGGGAAAGGGTTAAAGATACTGAACACCTATAAGATGTGTGATCATTCAGATGCTTTCCAAAACGATAGTGCGCACCAAATTCAAAGGAGATTAAGAGGACAAAATTTTAGTTACTAAGTAAGCAACCAATAGAATGGAAAGCAATGTCTAAAAAGAAGAAATTTGTGGTTATCAACATTTTCTCCTTTCTTCTGAATGCTTTCCAAACCCATCTGATAGAAATATGCCAAAACTAGTCCTTGTTTGGGAAAGGAATTAACCTGATCAGTATTTTCTTCTTTTGCCTCAATGTTTTCCAAATGACTTTTCTAGTATGCACGTCAAAAGGTCTTGTTTGAGAAAGTATCAGGATATTATCAACAAAGTTTATAATGATATTCATTTGACTTTACTTGCATAATACCACTGATCACTTACCAAAATACTATTTTTGTTACTTTTACATAGATTTATTTGAAAACTTTGGGAAAAGGAGAAAATTTCTGATAGCATGTTCTCTAGGTTCGTCAGTGATTTATATGCCATAACCTACAGTTTGCTTTTCCTCACCATTTTTGTGTGGATTAATCCTTTTCCAAATTGCACATATTTAGGTTTCTCCAATTGAAAAGCTGCTGTAGACAACATATGGGTATTAAAAAAGACAGAAGTTCTATATTTCAAAGAAAATTTTGGGGTAAAAGAAGAAAATGATGATTATCACCGTTTTCTTACTTTGCCTCAACATGTTCCTAGCCTTTCCTATTAGGAACGTCAAAACAAGGTCTTGTTTGGGAAAGGGGAAACTTCAATCAGACCAATCCAAATTTTTGTTGACAGGAACGGGTTGAAAAACTTACGAATGACAGAATACATTGTTAGAGATTTCGTTCCATTATGCTTGTAGAATTTATCTATTACATTGAACTATAGTATCACTATGTAATACATTTTGTAGTTAAAATATACGACTTTGTACTTCATTATGCCCACCCTATCGTTGCCAGTTAAGGATTCTTATCTCCACCGAGTTACTTCCTTTCACAAAGAACAAAGTGGGTGTAGGATGCTTGACTTGCTAAGATGATCCCTTCCTTGTTGAAAATGTTTGGCAGGTCATATCACGTATCGCCCTGTTTGTGTGACCTTGACCATATCGCATTTGGCGGCAGGTCAGTCATTTGGTACCGGATCCGATCCCTGGCAGAGACTAATGCTTTATTACGGTTGTCTCTCACCAATATTTGGATTTTCGAGATGCTTTCTGGGATGATCAGTGGTGGGGCTCGAACATTTTCTACCTACACTCATTTTGTCATCTACAACTCCTTTCAACACAGTGTATAACCTCATGACTCAGAATTTCCGATAATCTTCAATGTCTTTTTTAGCTCACCTGAGCACAAAGTGCTTGTCACTAGGTCATTGGGTCAAATCTTTTTTTAGCTCGCCTGAGCACGAAGTGCTCAAGGTGAGGTATTGTGATCTATCAATGTCCGGCGTCCGTCTGTCCGTCACGGCGTCAACAATTTCTTTAAACGACATCTCCTCCTAAACTACTGGGTCAAAATCAACCAAACTTGGCAGAAATGTTCCTTGGGTGGTCCCTTATAAAAGTTGCTAAAAGAATTGAAATCCATGAAAAACTCTGGTTGCCGTGGCATTGGAAAATGGGAAATTTCACAAAAGCTCAACAATTTCTTAAAACAACATCTCCTCCTAAACTACTGGGTCAAAATCAACCAAACTTGGCAGAAATGTTCCTTGGGTGGTCCCTTATAAAAATTGCTAAAAGAATTGAAATCCATGAAAAACTCTGGTTGCCGTGGCATCGGAAAATGGGAAATTTCACAAAAGCTCAACAATTTCTTTAAACGACATCTCCTCCTAAACTACTGGGTCAAAATCAACCAAACTTGGCAGAAATGTTCCTTGGGTGGTCCCTTAAAAATTGCTAAAATAATTGAAATCCATGAAAAATTCTGGTTGCCGTGGCATCAGAAAATGGGAAATTTCACAAAAGCTCAACAATTTCTTTAAACGACATCTCCTCCTTAACTTTTGGGTCAAAATCAACCAAACTTGTCAGAAATGTTCCTTGGGTAGTCCCTTATAAAAATTGCTAAAAGAATTGAAATCCATGAAAAACTCTGGTTGCCATGGCATCGGAAAATGGGAAATTTCACAAAAATTCAACTATTTCTTTAAACGACATCTCCTCCTAAACTTTTGGGTCAAAATCAACCAAACTTGGCAGAAATGTTCCTTAGGTGGTCCCTTATAGAAATTGCTAAAATAATTGAAATCCACGAAAAACTCTGGTTGCCGTGGCATCGGAAAATGGTAAATTTAACAAAGCTCAACAACTTCTTTAAACGACATCTCCTCCTTAAATTCTGGGTTAAAATCAACCAAACATGGCAGAGATGTTCCTTGGGTGGTCCCTTATAAAAATTGCTAAAAGAATTGAAATCAATGGAAAGCTATGGTTGCTGTGGCATCGGAAAATGGGAATTTTCACAAAAGATCAACAACTTCTTTTAATGACATCTCCTCCTTAACTTCGCGGTCAAAATCAACCAAACTTGGCAGTAATGTTCATTGGGTGGTCCCTTATAAAAATTGCTAAAAGAATTGAAATCTATGAAAAACTCTGGTTGCTGTGGCATCAGAAAATGGGAAATGTCATAAAAGCTGATCAATTTCTGTAAATAACATGTCCTCTGAAACTACATGGCCAAATTCTTCCCTGGGACAACAATGCGTAACATATGCAAAGTTATTTGGCATTATTAAAACATAACTCAGGTGAGCGATTTAGGGCCCTCAGGGTCCTCTTGTTTTCTTTAAGAACGGAAACATATACTCAAACATTGTGAAAATTGTTCAGAATGTTTATCTTGACGAAATTTGGGTCATTTTAAAAGTGGGTCATGTGAGGTCAGAAACTAGGTCACTAGGTCAATCTTGTTTTCCTCTTAGAACCAAAATATTTACTCAATCATTCTGAAAATTCAGAATGTTTATCTTGGCAATATCTTGGTGATATGAATAACAGGTCATTTGAGGTTAAAAACTAGGTCACTAGGTCAAATTTTGTTTTTGCTCTAAGAACCAAAATATTTACTTTATCATTGTGAAAATTGTTCAGAATGTTTATCTCGATGATATCATGGTGTCCCGTGATGTGAAAAGTGGGTCATGTGAGGTCTGAAACTGGGTCACTAGGTCAAATCTTGTTTTTGCTCTAAGAACCAAAATATTTACTTTATCATTGTGAAAATTGTTCAGAATGTTTATCTCGATGATATCTTGGTGATGTGAAAAGTGGGTCATGCGAGGTCTGAAACTAGGTCACTAGGTCAAATCTTGTTTTTGCTCTAGGAACCAAAATATTTACTTTATCGTGGTGAAAATTGTTCAGAATATTTATCTTGATGATATCTGGTCAATGTAAAAAGGGGGCCATGTGAGGTCAGAAACTAGGTCACTAGGTCAAATCTTGTTTTTCCTCTACGAACCGAAATATTTACTCAATCATTGTAAAAATTCAGAATGTTTATTTTGACAATATCTGGGGCATGTATAAAGTGGGCCATGGGAGGTCAAAATATAGGTCAAATTTTGTTTTTTGCTCTAAAATATCAAAATATTTATTCATCATTGTGAAAATTGCTTATCTTGATGATAAATGGTTCATGTAGAAAGTGACTAATGTTAGGTTTAAAACTAGGTCAAAAGGTCAAATCTTGTTTTTGCTCTAAGAACCTAAATATTTACTCATAGTGAAAATTGTTCAGAATGTTTATCCTAATGATATGTAGGTCATGTAAAAAGTGGGTCATGGGAGTTTGAAGATTTCAAGATGTTTGTCTCAAAGTCTTCTCAGGTGAGCGATGCAGGGCCATCTTGGCCCTCTTGTTTAGTACTTGACCAATTTGAATTCGGTTTGAAGCAGAGAAGGTGGGAAAATGCCAGCAATAAGCTTGACGTGTTGAATTTTTGAAAAATTAACTGATATAAAGTTATTGAAGATGGACCAAAATTTTGGTTTATCTTCAATAACTTTTGTATCAGTTAATTTTTAGCTCCACTGGCCTTCAGGCCAGCGGGCTATTGTCATGACGTTGTGTCCGTCGTGCGTGCGTGCGTGCATGCGTCCGGTCGTCAACTTTTTCTTTAAAAATCTTCTCCTCAGAAACTACTTGATGGATTTCAATCAAACTTCACAAGAATGATCCTTAGGTGGTCCTCTATCAGATTCCTTCAATTAATTCTGATTGAACCGTAAAGTCTGGAGTTATCTGCCCTTGAATTAAAAAACGGCTGTTTTCACTTGTTTTCACTCTAGCCACTACAAATATTGATCAATCAAAACAAAACTTGGTCAGAATGTTGGTGCTGATAAGATCTTGCCTGAGTGCAATTTTCAGCTTGATCTGAATATTAAGTCTTGAGTTATGTGCCCTTGAAATTGGCAAAACTACCATTTTTGACCTTATTTTTACTCAAACAACCATAAATATCCACCAATCAAAATAAAACTTTCGCATTATCTTACTGGCCATAAGATCTTGTGTTGGTGTAATTTTCAGCTTCGTATGAATCTTAAATCATGATTTATCTGCCCTTGAATTTGACAAAATTGTTGTTTTCGACTTTGATTTTACACCCACAAATATTGAATAATCAGGTCTAAACTTAAATAAGATGTAGTTAAAGTTGGGATCTTGCTTTAGTGTGATTCTTAGCTAGATAGGAATATAAAATCATCAGTAATATGCCTTTCAATTTGACAAAATTGCTAATTGTGACTTTTTTTCCACTCTAACAGCCAAACTCACTCTAATAAAGACTGTTGCAAAGCTTGGTAACTAATAGATCTTATATGAATGTATTCTCAGCTTTCTAGTTACTTTGTAATTGCTTTAAGAGCAACACGTATTGAAAAATCTAGTGAAAACTTGTACTTGATATTACAAGAAATCCAGGTTTGACAGCCATTTGCATTATTTTTGGAAAGGGGTTTTTCCCAGAATCTATTTTTAGCTCAAAATCTATTTTTAGAAATATGAAATATTTTGGAGTAATCAATGTTCTGTTAATCTAGATCTGTTCGGAAGAAGGAAAATTTTAATTGCTTGTGACATCCTAAGCTAGAATGTTCTCCCATTTCCTTTTACCCTTTCTCAAATGGCAAACATGTAATTTTACTTTTTTTGCTTCAAGAACCACACATTTGAACAATCTAGTTTTGTTACTTTCTTTTAGCTCTATGAAACACAAGCATTGAACAACTTATCAAAACTTGGATTAAATATTACATGAAATTCAGGCCTGTGGAGCGACTCAAGACCTTCAGGTCTTCTAGTCTTGTTCAAAAATCAACCACGTCCATCTAATGCGTGACATCTTTCCTTATTCTCTGCTTCAAACCGAGTTCAAATCGGTCCAGTATTTACACAATTATTGAAGATTTTCTGAAAATATTGTATCACGTGATTGTCCACCGTGTTCAAGTCAATGCCAATTTGTGGTGGACAATGTATCCTTCAAGACCGCAGTGTACATGTTAATCGATTCTGGTGCGAACTTCGTGTGAAGCAGATCGAATGATTTTGTCTCGAGCTGTCGGATCCCTGACAAAACTTAAATTTGGAACTGATCCAAATTGATGCTGTTGAAGATATTTAGCAAATCACACGTGCTTTAGATGTAAAATTCGAGCCGAAGAATGCACAGCCCCGATCTACGAACGAATGGATAGTTATGCTTATTAATCCTTTCCCAAAACACCGCGGCTAATACCCTTTCTGGCAAAATTGTCACCCACCAATGGGTTTGAAATCGTTAACCTAAGTGGGCGAGCAGCTGGAGGCTCGGTAAGGGTGTTGTGGTAGTACTGGTTTGAGAAACAACAGGAATCCATGGGTAGGTGCCCCGGCCGCCGCGATATGACCATGGCAGTTGAAAATGGCGTGAAACCCCAAAAAACTCTAACCCTTTCCCAAACAAGACCTGGTTATGACGTCCTTATTAAAAAGAGTTTGAGAAAACATTGAGGCAAAAGAAGAAATTGCTGATAATCAGCAACTTCTCCTTTTGTCTCAATATTTTCTTGGATATACATAATCCAATCTTCAATAATTATACAGTTTGTCATCTGCAACAGCTTTTGCTTTGGACCACTATAAAATAGTATCGTTTGGGAAGGGGTTCAACACAAGAGTTTCCAAACTGTAGTTGTTGAGGTCAATAAACTCTAGTTTATTCATTGACTAATAAACCCACTTTCAGATGTTTTTAGGCAATATTTCATACTATAAATATTTATCTACACACAAATAACTTACAGCAATGCTTAGTCTGATCTGTCTATGATATTGATTGATAAATCTTTTTCGGTAAGAAAACTCGGACCAGGTTGCTGATTGATATCATTTTCCAATGATCTTAACCAAACCAACTGCTTATTTGATGTCCTCTCAATCTAGTAGGCCGCGGCCTTAGCGCAGTTGGTAGCGCATCTGACCCTCATACGAGAGGTCCCGGGTTCGATACCCGGCCGCGGCTAATAACCTTTCTGACAAAATTGTCACGCACCAATGGGTTTGAAATCGTTAACCTAAGTGGGCGAGCAGCTGGAGGCTCGGTAAGGGTGTTGTTTGTGGTAGTACTGGTTTGAGAAACAACAGGAATCCATGGGTAGGTGCTCCAGCCGCCGCGATATGACCCTGGTAGTTGAAAACGGCGTAAAACCCCAATAAACTTAACCCTTTCCCAAACAAGACCTTCTTTTGACGTCCCTATTAGAAAAGGCATGGGAAAACATTGAAACAAAAGAAGAAACTGCTGATAATCAGCAGTTTCTCCTTTTGTCTCAATATTTTCTATGCCATATTTTACACAAATCTTGTCTTTGATAACATCCATTTTGTCGTTTGTAGCAGGATCACCCTAAAATTTTGCTGTTTGGGAAAGGGTTAAACTTAAACTCAATCTAGTAATATTATCTCGGCTTAAATGCGGAGAATTGCATTGTGTTTTTTAAGATTCCGTATTTAATCCTTTTCCACAGACGCCCCTGTAAAGAAAATGCTGATAATCAACATTTTGTCCGTTTGCCTTAATATTTTCTGTCAAATAATGTATGAAATCCTATCTTTATCAACGTCCATCTGCAGTCTGTAGTGCTCAGATTTCCGATGACAGCAGTCTAAAATGTGCTGTTATGGAAAGGGTTTGTCCAATCCCTTTAAGCATATATCTTCCTTGGTTGTAATGCTTTTCCAATCCTCTTCTTTTAACGAAACCAAAGATAGATATTTTTCTAGATAAGGGTTAAGCATGATGGTGGTAGGCTACTATTTTACCAGTGATATACGGCGATAAGATCTCTGATTTTAAAATATGCTACTCCTCATAATGATATTAACCAGATCAATTGTTTATTTTGCCGAGCAAACAAGATTCCTGTCGAACATTCGATCTTAAATCATGTCATAAGAAGTATTTTGCCATTTGTCGGGAAATTGCTAGCAATTACACAACCGTAGAGTGAACCTTGTTTTATACAGTAATCGTGCCCTTTCCCAAACGGCACAAATGTATATTGTGATGCAGACGCAGAATTAGTGTACAATAGAGCAAAGACAATAATAATATTATGGACAAAACGATAAAATGCTAGTTAATGTCAGCATTTTCCCGATCCCTAAAAATTATTACGGAAGTCGAAACATACGGGCTACTACTACTACTACTGGCAATACAAATAAGATCACTGATCAACCTGGTTTATTCCTGGTATGATATTGAGCAGACATGCTGTTTATTTTGTTACGCAATATTCGATTAATTCCATTATCAGGCACTTAATTTTCTCATAGACCTGCTTTTCTAAGAACCATCTACATTGCGAATATCCACATACATTTGTAGAATCGCTACGGCAACTTTAAAATCCTTTCCAAAACGGCAATATTTCAGAATGGTCGAATTTGCAGACAACAAGAACTTTTTTACCTTCAATGTTTTCTAATTTTCCCTCGGCGTTTTCTTCCCCTTGACTAAGAAAATTAAATCATACAGTTCATTGTCTGCGAAAATTGTAGATTACATCATTGACAGACTGTGCAGTTTGTGCAAGGCCGATATAACAAAGAGGCTTTTTACATGACGCTTACAATACGCATTTGATCATAGATATGATCCGGAATCTTATACATGTATGTATAGGCCCGTAGGAAGCAATTTCACCCTAGCCCCCCCCCCCCCGTTCCTATGGTCCTGTCTGTTAAAAGGGATCCTTCTATCAGTTGAGATCATCAACACGTATCTAGACCTCCCTGCGTACACACGCAGTCTGATCTAGATCCATGTTGTTCTCTGGTAGTTTCGTCAAGACTTGTAGTAACTGTGAGACAGCTAGATGGGTCCTGATCAGAATGAAATTAGACATGGGTTTACCGTTTATCAAACAATCAGCAATTTCTCCTTTTCCCTCAATATTTTCTAGATATTAACATACACATTTTCTATTTGATAAGATGATTTGTCATCTGCAACTGCCTTCCAATTGACTTAAAAACTTTAACATTTGCTTTTTTGGAAAGGGTTAATAAAATTTATGAAACATGGTCTTAAATGCTACGGCCGGGTACTTTTTACATCTTTCCTGGCTCATGTATTATAACGTTGGTTACAGGGAATCATTGATTCTAATTAGCCTCGGGGAGATGATCGATTAGTAATAATGGGTAATATACTCATAATGAATGTGCACTTATTGACCTTTCACTGTCAGTTCCAGACTTGGTGGATAAGACTTATTATGTTCGATTTACCACACTGTTTCCTCGCTATAGGTTGTGCCATTCGTTCTTCGTTTACTTTCAATTCCACTCTCACCTGTGCTAGCTACGGGTGATATTGTTTTGAAACATTGAAATGTGTATATGGCATAACACCACATGATTATAAACCACTTCTGATAACTCTGACAAGCAACCTGGCTGAAAATTATGTCCATATCCACGTTTTTGTCGTGTAGATGCTGATCAAACTTTAAAAGCGTGGGTTGATGTGATTCCATAGTTCATAGATTCCACGCAAGATGGAATCACAGAATTCTTCAAATGTAACATCGGAACTAGACAAGGCGATTCGACAAGTACTACGATATTTTCTCTTTTTATTAATCAACTATGTATAGATTTAAAAACAGAATGTAAAACTGGCATATTTGTTACAAACAATATAAATGAGATTTTTTTGTCTTATGTTTGCAGACGACGTCTCTTGTTGTGCTGAAACAGTTGTTCGCTTACAAAAGCAACTTGATATCATTGATAATTTTTGCAAAAAAACTGGTATGGAAGTGAATTTGGACAAAACAGAAATCATTGTCTTTAGAAATGGGGGACCTCTTCGTCAAAATGAAAAATGGTTTTACAGGCAAAAACAAGTTAATGTCACTAATAGTTAGAAATACATGGGTCTTATTTTTACACCTACATTGCCATGGCTGTCTGCACATCAAAAGTTGGCATCACAGGCTAAAAAGGCCATACTTGCTATTCAACGATATCAAAAATCATTTGGCTATTTCCCTTTCAAAGAAAAGTTCAAACTTTTTGATTCAATGGTTAAACCTATCTTATGTTATGCCGCTCAGGTCTGGGGACACACTTATTCACCTACTATTGAATCAGTCCATCTCGATTTTTGTAAAAGATTTTTAAATGTTAGTAGCAAAACTAATGATATGATTATTTTAGGCGAATGTGGTAGATATCCAATATACGTTGACTATTACTCTCATTGTATAAAATATTGGTCAAAATTATTAGAGATGCCCAATACAAGGTATCCCAAAAATTGTTATTTAATGTTGAAGTCACAAGACGAAACAGGCAGAAGGAATTGGGTTACTCATGTGAAACAACTACTTTTTACTCACGGTTTTGGTTACGTTTGGGTTGCACAGGAAATAGGAAATGTAAACAAATTCATGACATTGTTTAAACAACGCATAATTGATTGCTTCAAACAGAATTGGAACATGAATATTAACGAATCTGGAAGATGTTTTCATTATAAACATTTTAAAACTTTACTTCACACTGAACGATATCTCCTCATTGAAATGCCATATAAGTACAGAATCGCCTTGTCTAGATTCAGATGTTCGAGTCACAAGCTAGCTATCGAAACTGGAAGGCACAATAATATCCCAAGAGAACAGAGAATATGCTCATATTGTTTTGAAACATCTGCCAAAAACTATTTAGAATGTGAATTCCATGCTTTTTTCCATTGTCCAAAACATGTAGAAATTCGTGATACTATATTGTTTAACTGGTACAGATCTGGAACTACTCTTGACCAATTCTATAAACTTTTACAAACCAAAGACGATTCTGCATTACGTAATATAGCTCATTACTTATACCTTATCATGAACGATTTATAGGGACTAACCCATTGCGATGTATATGTTTGAAAATGTATGTTCTATTGTATATTGGGCCGGAGGCCTGTTACTGTAAATAAAAATTTGTCATTGTCATTGTCATTGTCATTGTCATAGTAGCCAATTATATGACTAGTGCTTATTTTATATTCCTGCTCATATATACCAAAAACAAGAATGACAATAAATTTTGAGCTAAAATAGACTGGATTCAACGAAACGTTTTGATAAACCGTCGGTGTTATTATAAACTCTCGTAACTACGGCTTGAATCAAGTCGTAGTTACGAGATTTTATATAACAACACCAACGAAATACTACATCATGTATTTGTTTGTCCGAAATTACGTCATGGTTAACTGGATAAAAATCGTTCTATATTCGTATAATTAATGAGACATAATCCATGACCCATTTCCCACAGAGAGATAAGACGAGGCCTGAGATGTCTAATTAATAATAATGGGTGCACCTCTTGATCATAATCTTATTATCAACGAAAACGGGTTTCTTACAATACAATAAAACAATATCTGGTTTTAAGATGTTGTATGAGCTTTGAAATACATTCAGAGAAAAGAAGGAAATGCTGATGATCAACATTTTCTCATTTTCCATCAATATTTGCTCTGCTGCAAGGCAAACGTGTGTCGTCTGAATAGCGTTTTAATTTAGACACGTCTAAAGAGACATCTAGCATTCCCATTTCATTTTTTAAAAGTATTCCTTGATACCAATATCGGTTATTCTAATGCGTATGTTAAGTGCTATCAGTTTGTTTGTTTGTTTGTTTGTTGTTGTTGTTGCTGCTGCTGATAAACGAAAAAGACGCCTTTTTAAAGTTGAGACAGAAATGACAAATTCCACATAAATCTGAACTGATATATACATCAATTAGTTTAGCCTCTTTAACAGAGGAACATGTATTTCTCGTAAACAGCACAATACCCTGGCTTGAAATTTTCAGAATTTTCACATGAAAATGTGCTCTTTAAGATAAAAATAACATTTACGAAAAAGTACCCGCTAATTGTCACTATAAACTAGGGCTAAAGTCTGTACAGGAGAATATGGGTTTTCTTCTTAGATGAATTATGTAACTTAATTTGTTAGAAGATGAATTTTTCTCGACGAAGTTCTTGGAGGAAACCACAATAATAGTGAACGTAGGGCATATATATCTTATAATTAATTAGGTATTATTCGTGTACTTATTCCCGTAGAGAGATAAGAACTAGCCTGGTAACAATCCCGCACGAGATGCTTGATTAATGAGATTTGGTGCAGTACGTGATCTCTATCTAATTATCAACCGTCCTGGGGGGAAAGTTCTATGACCAATTCACCATCATCTAATTTTGCTGCTTGATTTTTTTTTTTTTTTTTTTTTTTTTTTTTTTTTTGGAGTTTGTATAAAATTTCGTAGAAATTCCATAAAAGTGGAGACGTGACCAGACCGCGAAATTATTCTTGGCATTTTTTTTTTTTCAATTTTGGAATGGCTGTACTTCCTCTTGGCGTAAACGCAGCCTGGTCAAGATCCATGTTCACCACGATGGATTGCCGGATGGGTGAATCTACGGACAGTTTTGCCTCGTTTCAGGTAAGACATTTTACAATAACTTTCTTATTTCTGTGTCAATTTCAAACGATTTTTGTATGTACCCCGTCTTACTGAGCTCTTTCCTATGATAGTTGCCTTACTTGAATCCTCTTTGTAGTATTTGCAAAAAAAAAAAAAAAAAAAAAAAAATGATTCCAAACAAACCAGAAAAACGACAAAAAATCAGGTCGTTTTTCTGGTCGGTTGGGATAATTTTTTTGCAAAGAGCATGATGTGTTTTCAAATGAGTCATGCATCGGAGGAAAGAGCTCAGTAAGGCGGGGTACATGGAACAAACCGCTTGAAAATTGACTCATATATAAGAAGGTTATTGCACAATTTCTTACCTGAAGCGTGGTTAATTTGGCCGTAGTCGTTTTCATTTCGTTTCCAAGCCGAGTGTGATCAATTTTTGGAAAAAGTAAAAGCATTCCACCAATAATTTATATATGTGACCCGTCACGCTAAAAGGGACCTTATCGGATGTGTAAAAAATATCGACCCTAGTTAGTCTGCGCAGTCCGCGCAGCCAAACTAGGGTCGATACTTTTCACTTGTAGGCCTATGTAACTTTCTAAATCTGGAATGTTTTCCCTATCTTACTGCATGTTTATTTTTCGCATGCTGTATCTGGTTGACATTTGCTGAGCCTGACAAGTTTATCAAAATTTGGATTTTTGGAGTTCGGATATGGTCCCTTTTAGCGTGACGGGCCACATATTTAAGAAAAGAGCCTAGTGAGGCGGGGTACATGCTTTTTCATTTCATGTAGCAACTGTCAGCACATATGCTATCTAAATCGGGCTGCACTCATGATCAAGCTGATCCGGATCCATGTTTTAATCAAATGCAATTTGGGCCACTTTTCCAGATCTCGGCTCAAATATTTTAGAATTAGCCGGTGGTGGAGCCCAGTCGGTCCATGACCGACCCAACTCAGCCACCCCAGAGATTCGAACTTTGGCCATTCTAAGGTCATACAAAATATATGGTAGTCGATGTATCTATTGTTTTCCTTCAAAAACACCACAACTACATCTTTAATCAATATGAAGTTACGAGGTTTTTGAAGAAAGGCAGCGGCATGTAGGCATAACCTATAACTTAATCAGAAATTGAATAATACCACAGCCACGTATTGATTTTACGACAGTGAGTGCTGAGAAACGTTAATTTGTTGAGTGTGGAATCTGAGCTCGATACAATAGTTTGTAGGCTATTGGTTAACTAAATTGTTCTAGTATTTGATGTTTCGGTCAGACAATTGATTAAATCTAGGATGTGGACTGAGAAAAGGAAATATCGTAATTGGTAAGTTGGTATGTTAGATTCTCCATTATCTTGTGAATTCTACAGGCATATAGAATGTACGTACAATAGTTTAGTACTGTGGCTATTTAAACTTTTTACCCAAAGGAAACATTTTTCCTGCATTTTGCTAGAAATATAGAAAGGTGCTAGGCCTACTGGCGCAGAAATGGATGGGACTAAAGGTTGAATTTGTTTTCATTAGGATATGTCACAGAAAATAGTGTGGTTAAAGGAGAAATTTTATGGTGGATCCGTAACGTCATCATTTGTCTCAATGTGTGCCCGAAAGTTTCCTCAGAGGGACACCAAAATGCTGTAAAACATGGATTGGTTGGGTAGGATTTATAGCGTGATAATTAGGAGTACGATTTTAAAACGAGCGAAAATAAAATCGGTGTATTCTAGAAATTTTCAAAAATGACTATTTTACTTTGGGAAAATCAATGGGATACACCATTTTCAGCCTGACTGCGTTGATTGCACAATTTGACCAGGTCGATACTTTTCGCAGTATTATTTTTTATTTTCACTGAAATCGACTCAAATGATAATGAAATCAAGCTCTAAACGTACATAATAGGCGTATTGATTCCAGTACGAAGTATGCCGAGAAACGTCAATTTGTCGACTGTAGAACCCGCGCCCAATACGATATCGGTTAATTGTGAAATAATTGAACATTGGATATGTCAACTTACTCAATCCTTGTGGGATCGTGAGAATTAGGAACTATCTTTTATTGTATGTTCAACCGATTGTGTTCCCGTTTTTTTCCCGACTTTAACACTCCATTATAGATTTCGAGCTCAATAAACGAATATATTGGTTAATTAATTGTCAAGTAATTGAAGCTTCGATCTGCCAGCTGACTCAGTGTAGGTTGTAGGATGGGTAGGCTATTTACGGAGTAGGTTCATTCGATTTTTCCATGATTTTTACCGACGTTCACACATACGAGTTGAATTTGTGCCCAATAAAATACAGAGTTTCTATTCTTTATACTAACTTGCTGATCATTTAGTAAATGAACCTTCAATCCGTCAGTTTACTCAATGTAGGGCCCTTCATTTTTGGAATGGGAAATATTTTACACGACATGTTCCATTTTTACTTTCCTCAAATCTGCAAAAACTAAGATGATTTTTTTTTTTGAAATTCCTACAATTTGGACCAGAATGAAATTGCATCGTTGACCCTTTTACAAACTGAAACATCTTATGCTGGTCTAACTTGAAAACTGCTGCATACAACAAAATTGATAGTAGGCCTACACAAATTGGATTTGTGTACAATTATATAGTACAAACAATATTGAGACAAAAAGAGAAAATGTTAATTATCGGCAGTTTCTTCTTTTGTCTCAATGTTTTCTCAAGTTGATTTGGGCTTTGGATAACAACGCAAAAAAGGCATTGTTTGTGAAAGAGTTAAGAAGATAGTTCTTCCTGTCTTTGAGAAAGCAGAATCAATATCTGGCAAACATTCCTCATTAACTACCAGATTAGGTCGATGGTCGGTCGTACAACTCCATGAATTATTAAAATCTCTGTTACTTACACAATTAACCCTTCCCCAAACAAGACCTGTGTTTGACGTCCATATTAGAAAAGGGTTGGGAAATCATTGAAACAAAAGAAGAAACTGCTGATAATCAGCAGTTTCTCCTTTTGTCTCAATATTTTCTATGCCATATTTTACACCAATTCTATCTCTAATAACTTCCATTTTGTCATTTTGTGACAGTAATTGAAGTGGATCACGCTGAAATTTTGCCGTTTTGGAAAGGGTTATCAGATCGAGTTGGGGCGGGGTTACACCTGATTACAAGCCTTGTATCCTGACATATATAATATCTATATAGACAATCTTACGTTCAATGTCAAATGCCGAATATAGCATAGAGTCCCCTTTTACGAAAATGCTCGTTGTTTTAAAGATGCAGTTACGATTGCCTCTTTTTTTGCAGCAAAGCTGTTATTTGTGGATCCATCGGGTTATGGGTCTGGGGCCTTTAAGGTATCCAACCCCTCAAAAGCACCAAAGAGCCTGAGGCAAAATTTGAAAAGTGCAAATAATTCCTAAACTGTGTTATATTCAATATTCATTTCTATTCCAAATACAAACATAAACATTTTGCACGGTTTAGAATTTTGAATTAATGCATACTAATGGAAATATTTGACAAAAATGTTCAAAATTACCTCCCTTGCATATGAATATCGAGTTAAATAATATTTGTAAATTATTTTCTTCTTGAAACATAATCTTGAGATCTGACACGGTGAATCAACTTTTGTGAAATGTATTTACAAGTGTGTGTAATTTGATGCATTTCTGACGGCTAGAAAATGGTGATTTTTTTTTCAGGGTCTGTAAACCATAAATTGTGGAAAAGCTTATCAAAGAGATTTTCAAGAATTTTTCATGCGAAAAATGCATCCCCCTCCCGCACCCTATCTCTCCCTGGAAAACACGGCTTCCCTCTAGGAAAAATGTCTGGATCAGCGCGTGGTATCGACACTTACGACATTCTCCGAGGATATCGATGTAAGATAATGGTTTTAGGGTTATTTCGGTATTTCTCATTGTTGATTTATCAAATGCTTATTTTGGACGGAAAAACAATGGCTAGAAAACAATAAAAGATTTGACAAAAAAAGATGTTTTTATCATTGGGTTGTATTGAATAGATCAATATCTCATTCGATCACAGAAGATCGTAGATGAGATGATATAAAACAATGAATGTGTTATGTTTTATTTATAATAATTGTTTTATTTGTGAAATATTGTCAAGTCCGAATGCTGTTGTTCAAATAGATTGTGGCGCCTCCTGAAAAGGGGGATTATTTCGATTTGTTTACAAATATTTTTTCTGGTGGTTTTCCCAAACAAGATCTGATTTTAAAGCCCTCTATACAAAATAAATTATGAAAACATTCAGATGAAAATGCAAAATAACTTAACAGTGAAGGCCAACAAGTATAGGTATAGGCCCTATACGGGTAGGACTACTCTTTTGAATTTTCATTTTCTTTACATTTTTATCTCTTGTGGAAATAAAAGAAAAAATAAAATCGAATAAGCAGAAATTTAAGTTCTGGACAAGGATTAATTAGGCTGTGCGATACACCGTTATTGCACGGCCCCTCAGGCCGTGCATATTAAGGTTGTTTTGGGGATGTCAGTGGGTGTCGGATGTAAGCTAATATAATCCTTTCGGTTCTCGATGAATTGTTATCTCCATAATCAATGGCCATATTCATTTGAAAGGCAAAGATATTTCTATAAGTGATAGCAAAGAAAGGATGTTTATCACAAAAGTTCGTTAAAGGATCTTTCTGTTGAGTTTTTTGTGTGTTTCGAAAATGAAAATTCCCTTCTATTTCTAGCCTGTCACATAAATTCCGTTTTATCTTTTACCTATCGCATTAACAGCTTTGAGGGGCGTTCAGAATGTATCCCGTTTGTGCTGTAAAGCATAGTATAATAGATTCACTATTAAACGAGAATAATTTCAGTTGTGTTGATAAAGCAATTCAACTGTAAAAATTCTCGTTTAATAGTAAATCTATTATAGGCAATTATTTGTTGTTTAACCTTTGCCCTACTGATTTTATTGTTTTTCTCAAGTTTTCATCACATCATCAAGCGGAAAGCAGCCTTACGTAGACTAAGATCAGATTGCATAGCTGAGTAGACTGATCTTCATCTATATCATCTTTCGTAGCTTTGGTCACAGCAGGAATGTCATGTAAATTATGAGAAGGGTTAAAGCTTTAATCATTTTGTCGTCTGCAACAATTTTGGAATTAGAGCAGCACTGTGATCAGTAATGAGTAAACAAAAGTTCGCTTTTTGGAAAAGGATTGCACAGTGTGAGTGATAAGCTATGTAGGACAATCAGGTGACCTAGCGTGACCGGTTAATCCAGAGCTCCAGATGTAGTTTTAGTTTAACTCTTTCTCAAACATAACAATGTGTCTATGTCCCTGTTAATCCTTTGACAAACAATGAAACTTCAGTTTCTTTTAAAAAAGAAAGGGTATAATGTAGCACAGAAAATATTGAGACAAAGAGGGAAATAATGATAGTTTGCAACTTCTTTTGCCGCGATGTTTTGTCAACTAATCCGGTTCCATTAGGAACGTCAACACCATGTATTGGTCATGATAGCCTTAGGATTTTTTTAGATAAGATTGAAAGAGAAGAAGCTTTAGTTAGTTCGATAGTCACGTCAACTAGGCCTACCAGTCTAAAGTATTCGTAAATCCTTTTACAAATTTTCATTAACACTATACGGAAAGTAACAAACAATAAAGGGTAAAGACATAACCCTGCAAAAAAGTCCATGAACTGTTCTAGAATGTTCTAAAACATCAGCTTTGGAACGTTCTAGAACGTTAAATGGCACTTCTAGAACTTGGATTCTAGAACCAGTTCTAGAATCAGTTCTTGAACCCAAGTTCTTGAACTGAAGTTCTAGAACTGTCACTTAATGTTCTACAGCTCAGTTTTGAACTAGTTCTAGAACCAGTTCTTGAACGTTAAATGGCATTTCTAAAACTCAAAAGTTCTAGAGCTGATTCAATAATTAGTTCAAGAACCAGTTCTTGAACGTTATATGCAGTTTTAGAACTCAATATTCTAGTACTGGTTCTAGAACCAGTTTACTTCACAATATGTGGGTGGGAAATGGTAAAAATAAACAACCCTTTTCCAAACAAGACCTGGTTTTGACGTCCCTAATGGAAAATGTTTGGGAATACATTGAAACAAAAGAAGAAACTGCTGATAACCAGCAGTTTTCCTTTTGTCTCAATATTTTCTGTGCCATATTGTACACATATCCTGTTTTTACTCACATCCATTATGTCTTTTGTGACAGTTTTTGGAGAGGATCACCCTAAAATTTTGTCGTTTGGGAAAGTGTTAAAGGAGGGGGGGGGGAATAGATACATAAAGGGGACATGTTTTGCCGAAAGGTCTGAATCAAACGGACATTTAGTTTGGTGTATATTGTACAGGTATATTGAAAGTGGGTTGTGTAATTCTATTCCGGCGCTACCCAAGGTTCATATTCATTAATTTTCTATCTATATGTAAATAATTGGCGAAATTTTTAAGACAAAATAATTTGTATATGAGCCCATGTTAACACGACACAAGGTCCATTTGCTTGATTATGATCAATATCAAAATAATTTGCAATTTATGCAATCTTTCAATTTTTGGTACATTTTCATATCCCAACTTTGGGGAAAACATCAACACGTTTCTATATTAAAGCGACATATTGGAATAATATTTTAGGCCAGTACTAAAATAATTTGTCAGCGCAAAGTTATTAGGAATTTTGATAGCTAGTCGGGAAAACGAGTCACGGGCCCTTGAATACACGACAAGAGGACCATGATGATCCGAAATCGTTCACCTGAACCAAGATGACATGAGACACAGTTATGTTTGAATCAATTAATATTTGTGACTTTAAGACTGAAAACAAACTTATGGTCATCAACATTATGTCTGTAATTTATCCGCATAGGTCAACATATCTGGTTGTGAAGAGTGAAAACAAAGTCAAAAACGAGAATTTTGTCAAATTCAAGGGCAGATAACTCAGCAACTGTTTGTCTAATTGTGCTGAAGTTCAAACTCATCCATGATCTTATGGTAATCAACTTTTAAAGTGACATTTCACAATATTTTTTTACATAAATTTTACTTTTATTTCATCTGAAAGAGCATATTTTCTTATGAAAATTCTGAAAATTTCAAGCCTAAATATTGAACCGTTTACGAGAAATATACATTTTTTGTGCTAAAATTAAGCAAATTGTTGTGGACAACAGTTCAGATTTATATAGAATTTGTCAATTCTGTCTGAACTTTAAAGGCATATTTTTCGCTGATAAATAACAATTTCAAAAAACTGATAGCATTTCTAAGCATTAGAATAAACAATCTTTGTATCAAGACATACTGTTAAAAATTGAAATAAATGTGAAATGTCACTTTAAATCCAAGATCCAAGTTTTGTCTTGATTGGTCACCATTTGTGATTGCTAGAGTAAAAACAAAGTAAAAAACAGCACTTTCGTCAAATTCAAGTATAATTATAACTCACTACTTTTTCATCCAATCAGACTGAAATTCAAAGTCATCTAAGATCTTATGGTCACCAACATTATTTGTAAGTCTTGATTGATCAATAATTGTTAAGGCCAGAGAGTAAACAAAGTCGAAAAACAGTCGATAACAAAACGTTTGGCAAATTCAAGGGCATATAACTCACGACTTTCTCTTCCAATCATACTAAAATTCAAAGTCATCCAGGATCTAACGGTCATCAACATTTTATACAAATTCTGTCTTGATTGGTCTCTAATTGTAGATGCTACAGTGTAAACAAAGGCAAAAACAGTCGAAACAGCAATTTTGCCAAATTCAACGGCATATAAATAATAATTTTTTAACCGATTAAGCTGAAAATCAAACTTAGCTGACATCTTATTGTCCTTAACATTGTGGCAAAGTTTTGTCTTGATTGGTCAATGATTGTAGATGCTAGAGAGTAAACAAAGTCAAAAGCAGCAATTTTGTCAAATTCTAGAGCAGATAACTCCAGACTTTCTAGTCCGATCAAACCAAAAATAAATTTCATCCAAGATCTAATGGTCACTAACATTGCGTCCAAGTTTTGTCTTGATTGGTCAATGATTGTAGATGTTATAGTGTAAACAAAGTCGAACACAGTCAAAAACGACAATTTTGTCAAAATCAAGGGCAAATAACTCAATACATTTTGGTCCGATCAAACCAAAAATCATACTTATTCGAGATGGTATTGTCACAAATAGTGTGTCCAGCTTTTGTATTGATTGGCCAATATTTATAGATGCTAGAGTGTAAAAAATGTCAAAAGTAGCTACTTTTTACATGCAAGCGCAGATAATTCCAGACTTTCTGGTCCGATCTGACCCAAAATAGAACTCATCTGAGAGGGAATGGTCATACATATTTTGACCAAGTTTGGTCAAGATTGCCTTATATTTGTAGATGCTAGAGTGTAAACACCAAATTGTTGACAGACGGACGGACAGACAGACAGATATACGGACGGACCGACAGACAAAAAGTGATCACAATAGCTCACCTTGAGCACTTTGTGCCCAGTTGAGCTAAAACCCCATGACAAAAAATTTAATTGTGGAATAAATTACCAAATACATTTTTTCTGGATTTCCTTCGCACAGAAAGGCATAATTGATTACTTAGCTTAAAATTTAGCTGACCTCAGCAGAAAGTACTACAAATAAGCTATTGCGGCCAGGTTTGTCTGTTTTCCGCCCATCTGTCTGCTCGTCTACAATATCAGGTTTACACAAATATCATTCGATCTTCTCCAAACTTTGTCAAAATGTGTACGGTCATAACCCCTTGTGTAAGATTGATTTTGTAGAAATCTGTAGAAAGTGCTGCGGCATGTGCCCTTGAATGTCAAAAAATGCTATTTTTGACAATTTTGGCATAATACATACAAATATTGCCCAATCAAATGTAAAGCCAAATAAAAATGTTTGCATGTATAACGTCTTGGGTGAGTGAGATTTTTGTCCAGATTGAAAATGCAAATTCTGAGTTATCTGCCCTTGAATTTGGCAAAATTTTCATGACCCTCCTGGAATTTGCCGAAAATTGAATTTTGACAATATAACGTCTTATTAAAAGCTGCCATTTGAGCTTTGACGCCCCCCCCCCCCCCCCCCCCCTGGAAAAAAATCCTGGATCCGCCCTTGTGTTCAGTGGAACCTACTATGGTCACTTATTGTTAAATTCACCCTACTAACTTTGTTAGCCATTATCTCCAAAAACAAGCCCTCCCTTTTTTACACCTAGATAATAGAGATATGATTGTAACCCTACCAATTCCCAGAATTTAAAGAAAAACTATTGTTTGATCCCTTGGAATGTAACCATAATGTGGAAAAGTTCGGGGCACAAATTTATTTCGGCCGTGCTTCATCTTATGCTGCATCATGCAGCAATTTTGTACTTGTTAGAATTACCTGTAGCAAAACACATCTGTGACGGGAGAAAAAATCCATACGGACTGGCACACGTGTTTATTTTCCTTGTACATTACCGGCTGCGGATACTGATAACGGTATTTTTCTGAGAACCCGTCTAGTAGGATAATTCTCTCTCGTGTATTGGAAAAATCACCGACGTGCGAGCAAACTATCGTAACTACAGTTTGAATAAGTTGTAGTTACGATATTCTTGTCGCTTGTCGGTATTATTAGAAAACATCATTGATCGTTAGATAGCATGAGGGAATATAGAATGTAAATAAACGAGCCTTATCAATGAGGATTGAGGCTATAGGGGTATTGTACAAATAATTCTTGTGGATATTGGGTGCATGTAATTGTTCCAGGAATTGATTAGGAAGTTGAATATGGAGTGTTCGTCAAGGGAATAATTTGTGCAATACTGTTGTTAGAATATTGATGGAATATGAAAGCTTTACTAGTGTAAAATGGTATGTTTATAGGAAATGAATATATTTTTCAAAATAATATATTCTAAGATTATATAAGTAGATCTAGTTTAAAAAATACACAGTTTACAAGTAAGTTTTTCGCCAGGAATAAAATATATTTCAAAAAGCAACTCCATGCATACTTTTTTCATGTATATAATATTGAATATAATACAAATATTTCTCATATCTATCTAGCTGGAATATCGTAGCCTTAAACTTGGTGAATGGTATTTGTTTCTGTTTGGAAAATAGACTATTTTCTGCTTCTCTATTCGTTTGAGTCTAAATTCGTAAAACAGTACCTACAACATTGTTCAAAACATTAGGCGTAACGCTTTGTCCATTCCGAAAACAAGTGTTACACACCGATTCAACCCATTTGAATTATTATTAATGTATTTGCACCAGTCATAATTACATGAATTACCTAGAAAATAGATTCTAGTTATTTGAAGGTCGGCTATAAAACTTTTCATCGCGTTTGATTTATCTCAGTGAGCATCATGATACAGAACTATTATAGCCTACCTAGTTCTCAACTGATAAAATCATGGTGTAAAATGTTTATGGGAATATGATTTGGGATGGAATGATGCTGTCGTGTTCAAAATATCTCATGAAACCTGTTCTTTGATGATGTTTTTTGGAATTTACCAAGGAAGCAGTGTTTACCAAGTTAGCGAAATATTTCAGGTCCTCGCATGATATTATCATTGCATTTTAAGGTTGTCCATTCCTAATGAAATTTACGCTACGTCGGTATTATTCGGGCCACGTTGTAAACACTCGGAACGTTCTACCGCCGAATGTATACTACGTCGCCCGAGTAGGTTCGGATAAGTAACGAATGTTAACGACGTAACACGAAAAAATCCAACGTTAGGTGAATCTCATTAGGGTTAGACTACCGTAATATATTTAGATGTGGATTCATCAATTCAGTATGAATCAGAGTATAGCAGATGTTCTTAATATTTTTTTTTTTTATATTTTTTTGCCATCTACTTTGCCATTATTCTAAATTCGCAGACTTAAAGGGCGACGGTAACAGATGGTCTAATTGCAAAAAATGAAATTTTTTGAAAAAATATGCAAAACTTTTGTGTTGACAACCTCGGGATGGTTAATAATATGCGATTCAGACAGAGAATGAGCCGAAATTACAAGACAGATAGCTGAATTTAGGGAGAATCCAAACCTAAATTCAACCCCATCACTGATGGGGTTAGAATTATTTTGAAATTGTTGCACATGCGCATACAGCGCGGACCATGATTCAAACGAGATTCATACTTGAATTTCAATATGACGTCATCATGTATGTTGTGACGTCATTTAAGAAAGTCGCATGTCCTACTGTTTTGACCTACTTTCGATATCGCTTCATGAATTTGGTATCAAATTGCGAAAAAATGAGTCGTTGCTTCAATAGTTTGTCGTAATCATTTAATCAGGTCATATAAAGCTTAAAAAGTGTACATTTCGTTTGTATTTGACAATTTTTGGGTCCAAATCTGGGAAATAGTAGCTTTAAGGCCTTATAACTTGAATTGTTTACTAACTGCATGTACAAGTTACTAGTAAAACGTTCGGTTTTCCAGTTGTCAAGGTTGGCTATTAAACTTTTCCTCGAATTTGATTTATCTCAGGTGAGAATTGATACAGAATATTACCTGGTTCTCACATGATAAAACTCATATGTTTATCATGTTTACGAGAAGTTGATTTAGGATGAAATAAAATTGTCTAGAAAACTGTGTTTTGTGCTAAGGTAACATTATCCTATAGGCCTACGCAGAGAATTCCAACTTCGTCGTTTGAAACCTCGTAACTACAGCTTGTGTAAAGCTGTAGTTTAGACATTTCTGAAGAAAATCATTTGAGCCAGGATCTGGAAAAACGTCCCTTAAAGCATTTTTCAAAATTGAGTTTCAAGATCAGCCTGTTGTAAAATGGAGTCCATTATGCATCCATACTACTCTCTTTAAGTTACTATAGGTCACAAAGAAGCTATTAGAGAACAACATGGATCCTGGTCAGACTGTGCGTATGCACAGGCTGATCTGGATCTATGTTGGGCTCAAAAGCCTTAAAGGACGTTTTTCCAAATCCTGGCTCATTTATATGCAAGGGTACGACTCTGATCAAGATCAATATTTTGAGTAAATACTAATAGAAGGGTGTTTTAGGTTCCAACATTAATGTTAAGAAAGTCATGATATCTGACAGCAATAACATGGAAAGCATTGACGAATTTAGAGGGTAAATGCTGGTAAAGAGCATTTCTTCTTTTCAGTGATTTTTTTTTTTCAAAATAATGATGCGAATTAGCCATTAAAATTCGTTTAAATTTTCCTTATAGATCTTTTTACTTTACATCGTATCCGGTTGTTACAACTATTGTTTCGATTTCTCCTGGACTACATCGACTTTACTGTCATTGAATAACAAAAGGTATGACTTTGTTTTCATGCAAAAACGAACAAAATATTTCCAAAACATGCGATGTATACTGACGTCCAAAAGAAACGCCCCAGTCCTAATAAATGTCCGATTATTCAGTAAATCTGATTTGAAATTACACATACTTATTTCCATCTGTAAATTTGATTATCTATTGTTAAAAAATGATGATTAAGAAATTATCAAATTGTTAAAGTTTAGAAAAAACGGCACATTTAAACAGGGCGGTATCAGAATTTCCATTTGAAAATCAGTAGCGCGTGGTTCAAACTTTATTTGCGACGACAAAAGATACCGTAAAACGTCTTATTTGGTGACCGCAGTTAACGAATACTAAACCCGACGTCGATTTCAACTTCTCAAAGCTAAAACGCATATGACGTTAACGTAAGACAGCTTCTTGTATAACGGGCGTTACATGATGTCTATCTGACTTTGGCCAATTGGCAAATGTTTCCGTAACTCTTACTCCTCGACCAAGATGCCCAATCGTGCAATACAAGACGTCAAAACGTCAGGCGGCTTGTTCTTGGTTTTTCCGAATTCGAAAATTGCTAATCTACGAGCTCTGTTTTCCAAGCAGTGTGTTTATTTCAAACGTTACTTGCAACAACAACAGTTGCCGGAAAAACACTTATTTAGCCACCACATTTACAAACTATTTAACAGAACGTCGATCCCGACGTCACAAACCTGAAACGTACATGACGTCAACGTGAAGAATTATCTTGCTTTACAGGCGTTACGGGAGGTCTAGTTAAGCGTGGCCGGTCAATAAACGTTCGCAGAATTCTAACGCGTCGATCAAGTCATCGGATCGAGAAACACAATATGTTTAACTGTCCTGCGAGTTGTTTGTGCATTCGTGGCATTCAAAAATGGCTAAATTACGAGCTCCTTTTTCAGAATTTAGTCTCGGAATCCTTCAATTCGGATGTTTCATAAGAAAATCTTTAAATTCGTGGTTGAATATCCACTAACACATGTTACTGTGTAAAATGTGACCAATTTCATCGTGTGATGAACATACACGTAGCGCACGTAGAAAACGTGACCAGTCACCGGATATGGACATGTTAATGAATAGAAACGCATATTTTTTCATTTGCTGTAATTGTCGGTCAAAATGATAATATTCGGTATACATTTCACTAACACTGTAATAGGAATAAGAAAAATATTGACAAATTTCATTGGGGCGTTTCTTTTGGACGTCAGTTTATTTTTCTTCGCAGATTGAACTTGATAGAGCGTACATCCCGATGGCGTAGATGACCTTGACCTAGATACATCAGTGCTGTCACCATGGAGATTGCCGGGTTGCCGTTATGTGTACTCGTCTATGCTGTGCTACATCTGATTGTGATGTTAGATGCAACAACAGGTAAACAAGATTATGTTTCTACGCTTTTTAATTTCATCAGATGAGATTAGAAAATTATTTGACAGAACACGAGGCAATCATTGCACTTCAAAACACGATATAAACAAAGTGTGCCGTCGTTTTTCTTCAAAAACATCGTAAAATGATTCGATTACCATTTATCATTGAAAATAATCGTTATCAATACTAAATGCATTTATTAAGGGGGAATGCTCCAGTTTTTCGGAACACTCGGTTATTACTGTAGAAAATTAAATGTTTCGTACCAATATGTTTCGCTACAGACTTTTCAATAATATAACACATAATTACAATTTACCATTTTCGACGGTAAACGTGTATTTATTAAGCAAAACTGATTTCCTCAAGATTGAAATCGATTATTTAGAGCAAAACAGTCGTAAGTGTGTATGCAGTTACCACTGTTTTGCGTCATTTTATTCATGTGTAGCTGATAAAAATTGCTGTAATTCACTAATAAGTGCGCTGACCTATACATTTTCTTTTTGAATTATTACCAGGACATGTTGCTTAATACAATGAGGGAGTTTTATCAAATTCTATTATGTAGAACTTGAAATATTTCCAAAAATATGCAATTTTTGACATAGAACACCCCGGCTTCGTTGATCTAACCGAACACGTAAGCATGCTGTTTTATACATTTACGCGTTTATAATAGCACATATTTTGGGTTTCCTGTTCTTATCAAATGCAAGACGTTACTTTAAATCCGTTTTCGGGACTAAACTATGAATATACAGCATTTTATTAGCATTTTAGTGACCTTGGACAGGAGCAAGAAATTGTGCATTTTTTCGCTGAAGGGGTATGTGATACGAATGCCTATAAAATTCAAACAAGATCGCTGACCATACATTTTTATTTTATTTTTCAGTTGGTAATAACATGTAATTTCAACATACAAAATATAAATAAATTCTATTATTGGGAAAAAATTTAGGAAATTGGAGCATTCCCCCTTAAATACTTTTGTGGAAAGTCATGTAATAAACCGTCGAAGCATATCATACATTACACATGTATATATAAAGACGGCATCCCATTCGCTCTCATCCCGCTAATAGACATTCCATTTTAATCAAGACGTAATAAGAATTTTATTTCGGCAGTAAATCCTGTTTACGTAGAATTTAAGTCTCCTTTGAAACTAAAGGCTGTATACATGATTTTCGTTAATGAGATTGGCAGGCTGTACATCTGCCACTAATTAACACAGCTAGGTACATGTATCTATAGTACTGTTCACCTGTACATCTACACGTGTATTATACTGATTTCTTCCAAACATCGTAACTACAGCTTGGAACAAACTAAAGTTATGACAGTTTTGAAGAAAAGCGACATGCTTATGATGACAACAAAAAATAAAAAAAAAAACATCTTTATAATTAGTAATATTTTTTATATCATTATATATATTTAGAAAGTTAAATGATTCAAAAGAACATGCAGAAACTCACATAATCGATATCAAGGGTTTTGTCAAGCAACGTCTACTCTTTCTCGCCCAGGGCTTTCCATGCTTTAAAACACCCATTTGACAACGTTGATTGTCTTATGAAGGTAGTTGCAGAAACTTCGGCTTATATAAGGGGTGATTGAAATAAAGAAAAAAACCTGAACAAGCGTGCGCTCCGTCTCTAAGCAGCACTAGCAGTTGGTTTTTGGTTTACAAGACAAGGGCTATTATATCTTGGTCTGTTCTTCCATGCGTACTATGAGTTTTAAATGTTTTAGAGCAGCTTCCCTAAGGGTCCAGTTGTCTTAGTAAATAGGCCTACCGTCTTCAAAGTTAATCATAATACAAATTAAAACTTAGGCCAACATCTTTTGTGGCACCGAATTAGGATCTTTGTCTAATTTGCTAGGAAATAACGAGTACATTTTTAATTATCATTTTCATTATTTTCCTTTTATTTAAGTCGTTTGTTTGTTTTGTTTTCTTATTATTTAGTTTGAGTGAAGTGTAGCACCTCGCTTGTTGTTGTGAGTATATACATGTAGATATATTTATATTTATTTATGCATGCCATTCAAAAATATATATTTCCATAGAATCATTGTAGGCTATTGTTTGAAAATATACATAATAAAAAAAGTTTTGCAACAAAATGTAAATATCTGTAGTAACCAAAATAGTTTTGTTTTAACATAAAATCAAACGTTTACACAATAGATTATAGCTAGAGAACACGAACAGATGAATTTTATACCGCAATCGCGTGCGTCTCGCACTCCAGGTGCGCATTTCCGGTTTTCATGTCTGCCATGGTATTCATGTGTATGGAGCATAGTTCTAGAAAACATTTAGGTGTGAACATAATCATCTTTGCCAAGCATAAAAAAGGCCACTAAAAAGAATTTTCTGCAACGCTGTAAGACTACGCCATGGACTTACGTTAGAAGGACGTTATATCGCTAATGTGTTTCTACGTGGCAGAACCGGCGAATAAGATGCCTTTTTAAATTTTGCGCATCTCAAAGTATAAGTAACAATTTGAGGATGCTATGTGAGCCAATTTGTGTGGTTTGAGATAGTCCCGGTCAAGGACGTCGTAGAAAAATGCCACGAGAAGATGACCGTCATAATTTCGTTACGTCACGGCAAAGATGTTCCTTATCAACACCAAAACTTACGAGTGGCTTCCACAAGAATTTCAATAGAGAGTATCCACACTTACCATCCGTGATTGTCTCCACAGATGAACGGTCACTAGACGTTGACCATACATTGTAATTTCCCTGACGCTACACCATGAACGCACCAGACTTGACTGGTATAGAGTCCTAAATGCTTTAAGCCAAATTAAGCGTATACAACACTGATGGACTCCCATTATCATCCATTTCTTTCTGATTTGTCACCCATAGAGCACATACGGTGCATTTAAGGAAAACGTGTGCGTGATCGTTCTGACGCGAATGACGTTCAATCTCTTGATAAAGTAGTGAATGTTGATACTGTGTACAAACAATCTAAGTGGATTAGAAAACTTTTCACGGTTGTTCTTGCTTGAAAATGGCCGCACAGTCGATACCGAATTCTATTGTAACTTTTTATTTTGACCCCTCACCCACGTCAAGACAATGTTTCTTACACAATATTTAACGTTACCACAAAGCGACCTTTGAATGTTCTGCGTAAATGCATATGCTAAAATATATATAACGGTTGTGAAATAAATATCACAGAAAATACATTTTTTCATTTAACAAAGTCAGTGTTGCTAAACTTTTTTTACATGGTATATTAACCAAGAGTATCCTCTATGGAAAATTCAAATGTACAAATCGTTATTACTTAAAGTTTCTTTCGATGCAATAAATACATTTTAAAACTTTGATTCGAAATCAGAGCAAGTACTTAGCAAAAATTTGTCCAATTCTGCAAATCAAAACTATGAAATTCATATATACAGCGAGGAGAAAATCCCGAGTTGGAAGCCCCAAATCTGGGGCAACTGTAAAATGGTGGTAAATCAACACCTTGTCGGGCTTATCTAATTAATTACACATTAGGGGCTATTTATTACAGGACTGGCTGCAATGACCTCTTAATCACTCACTATTTTAAAATTTGGTGGTAAACTTGCAGACACAAGAAATGTGGTTTCCCCGAAATTGTCTTTTCTTTCTCTGAGCAGCCTTCTTTAAACTTTTCCCAAACAACAGAAATTTGGACTGTTAAAATCTGACTGCTGATACAGATGGCAAATAGATGTTGATGAAAATAAGATAACTGTACAATATAACACATAAAATATAAACACAAAAGAAGAAAATTATCTCTATAAGCATTTTCTTCATTTTTCTCAACATATTTCTTAGGGGTCAAAAACAAGGTCTTGTTTGGAAATGGGTTCAACATTTCACACACTAGTTGCAAACTTGCCCCACTTCAAGATGCATGACCTCAATCTAATACTAGTATAAGTTTTGGATTAAATGAGAAATAACTTTTAGACTAGTCTTGTTGAAAAATGATTACATGGTTAAAGGGACATTTCATTCCAATTTCAATTTTTTAAAGTATGTCTTGATGCCAAGATTGGTTATTCTAGTGAGTATAAATACTATTGGTTTTTTTAAGTTGTTACCAATAAGCGAGAAACACGCATTTACAGTTGAGACATAATCGATAAATTGCATATAAATCCGAACTGTTGTCCACAACAATTTGTTCAATTTTAACACAAAAATATAAATTTCTCGTAAACGGCGCAATATTTTGGCTCGAAATTTTCAGAATTTTCATAAGGAAATATGCTCTTTCAGATAAAAATAAAAGTAAAATTTATGACCAAAAATTCTGAAATGTCACTTTAAACCCATTCCAAAACTACACCAGGTTTTGACATGTTTACAAGAATATGCCTGGGAAAACATTGAAGCAAGAAGGAAAATGCTGATAACCAGCATGTTCTCCTTTTGCCTCAATGTTTCAATGCTATATTTTACACAAATACTATCTCTATAAATACATGTACCACTTTTGATATCAACAGCAATTGTCAAATTTAACCAACCTTAAATTTTGCCTTTTGGGAAAGGGTTAAATTCTTATCTTTACTCTCAATGTTTTTATCCTTGAATAAGCCTAATTACTGATACCCTCCGAGCAGAGGTCATGATTCGCTATCATTCGACCCCTGCCGTTTTTACTCCATTTTCCGCCTATTTGCTGGTCATATCTATTTATAGAACAAAATTTGAAAATCGAGGGAAACCAGAAGCGTTTTGATTTCGTATAAACGGTCATGAGTGTAATTTATGATCGTATTGTCTAATGCACAATTCAACACTACAGAGTGTCCAAAAAAAACGGAACCCATTTTTGAAAGTACATTTCTCATGTATCAGGCAATATTTCTCCCCCAAATTTACATATGCAATAGCAACGACAATTTTCTATTAGCAGTTAAAATTTTGTCGAAAAATGATGATTAGTTTTGAAAATATTGACATTAAAATGAATATACCCGGAAAATCATTTTAACACGATATCGATCTTTTCGTTTTGCAGCATGCGCCTACACTCAGTGAATAAATTGACGCTATACAATTGGTTAATATATTCAATACAATATAAAAATGATTTTGAAACATTGTATTCACAATAGTGCATTTTCATTTCATCTTTTTTGCTAATACATAAACTGTTAATGCTGCGAGCTGCGATGTAACTAAACTGAATACAAACAAAATATCCAAGTGCATCACATACTCATGAATAATAATCATATGCACTTATTTTATTTCTGACCAACATGCCGGTCACCGCTCAATTTAAAGTATTACGGGTTTCATTTAACCTGACACTGACTTCATGCAAAACACAAATAACACAATATTCACCAAAAAGAATTAAATCATAGTCCACAAAAATGTATACTATGCAAGAAAATTAAGCCTGAACTAATTTTAGGAAGCATACCAAGCTTGTAATTTATGAAAATAAAAGTTAAAACTGCGCCATGTGAAATGAATCACATAATGATTTGAAATTAATTCAAACAACCACCCTATGGACTCAATTTGAACGTACAGAACGTGTACATATTAAATTTTGAGAAAATCGGCACTTACATGTACAACGGTACAGAATTCGTTAGCTGATCGTTAGTGCGCTTTCACGAACAAACAAGACACAAAAATCAATATCATGTCAGGTCGGGTTTTTAGTGTCATTTTTAATTTGCTTATAACTTTTGAACCGATGCATATTTTTATGTGAAATTTGGAACACAAATGCAAAAATAATGTATCTTCAGTACTGCAAATTCAAAAATTAGATTTTTCGCTTACGCTTTGTAATATTTGACTTTGAATTAGGGTTCCGTTTTTTTTTGGGACACTCTGTATATCAGTACAATCGAATAATGTTCTATTTTTTATTTCCTGCAGGATTCTCAATCCAATTATAAAATGACTGGGATTTTGACGATGAATCACAAAAAATATTGTGAAAACATTGATAGAAAATCACAATCCGCAATTTTCACCACAAGTACATTACGTTCACCACCATTACGTCGATTCTATTTTTGGCCAATATCAGGAATTTGAAATTTTAGCCAATCAAAACTTGTATCAGAAATTTTCAATGTTGTTAGATTTCAAGCCAGCGATTGGATCACGAAATCTCTATGAGGACTCGAGATTAGACGAGATTGCTTATGAAAAGAACAGAGTGAAATCGTTTAGTACATGTGTACTATAAACGTTTGAGGCGCGTAAAAGAGAGTAAATTATTTTCGATTTCGCAAAGTAAAACAAACACTAACTAAACTAAACTAAGTAGGATTAGATGACAAAATTAAAGACAGGTTACAATTCGAAGTGTTTTTTTTTTTAATTATACCTTTCCCACACGACACAATTTCACAATTTAAGACTGGTCTCATTAAGGTATATGACCCATCATTAAAAACACCACTTTCTAGCCATGGATTATGCATCAAATTACACACACTTGTAAATATATTTCACCGAAGTTGTTTCACCATGCTGGATTTCAAGAGTATGCTTCAAGAAGAAAATAATTTTAAAAAAATATCTTTTTACTCTATATTCATATGCAAGGGAGGTAATTTATAACATTTTTATCAAATATTTCCATAATTATGCATTGATTCAAAATTCTAAACCGTTCAAAATGCTTATGTTTGTATTTTGAGTGGAAATATAACACAGTTTAGGATTAACAGAGGCATTTCAAATTTCGCCTCTGGCTCTTTGGTGCTAATGATGGGTTGTATACGTTAAGACAGCTGATACAGGTGATAAAATGGCTGTTGATTAATGATTGCATTTGTGTACAATATTCAAAAGAAATATTTAAGGAAAATAATTACACAAAAGGAGCAAATGCTCTCTACAAGCATTTTCTTCTTTTGTCTCTCTGACTTGCTAACCTTCGGACGTCAAACCTAGGCTGTTGTTGTGTTTTGTGTTTTAATGGGGGGGGGTGTAGATTTGTCCAAATTTTAAGATATTTCTGCATGTGATAATCATAATTTAGTCTGCCACTCCTTTCAAAAGTTTCAACAACACAGAGAAAAAAAACATTATTTTATAATTCAGAATCTGCTATTTATAAATACCAAAGCTAAAACTGATCTTAGTATTCCAGCATGGAAAATAAAGCAATGTAACATTGATTAGGGTGTTCAGGATTCTAGCTATTAAAATAAATGGGCCTGCTGCACCAGATCTCAAGATGAAAATAATTGATGTCAATCAGTAACAACCTGGGCTGGGGAAACATTTATACAGCAAATTCAGAGGTGAAATTTTGGTCAAATAATGGTAAAATCTCAGGAAATCTCGGGAAATTCGTTAGACAGTATACATGTACATCATGTATCCGAAATATACCTATAGAAATGAAACATGACACAATTCGTAACATTTTCATCTATACTGAGCAAAAAAAGTTTAGCACACTCGGAAAATGTTGGTTCCTAGTCAAAAACGATTTCAAAACCCTTTAAAAGAAAATTATAATGTGTTTGTAAATTCAATTTCTGGCGCTTCCTGAAAATTTTGTTTCAAAGTTCTAAAGCGTTAATTAGGTATTTTACGTTAAAGTGCACAGGATCAGATGCCGAAAGTCAAGCAAATTTCAATGACGCGAATGTCCATCATTAGCAGCTACGACCGCAGTTCAATGATTTCCCATGTTGCAGACAAGCTTCCTGACCATATAGAAAGGAATTTTGCCCATTCATAATGCAGATGACGATCAAGGCCACTGACGTTACAGACGTCATTAACTTTCTCTAGCCTGACGTCCAACAAGGTTCTTCGTGTCTTCTTTTGCTGGTTATTAAGCAGGTCAGGTGTAGATCATTCTGTATGTTCCTTTGAGTAAGTGGGTGGTGATTATCTTACTAAAATATCACAACGTTGTGTCGTTGTCAGGCGGTCCAGTAACAGGTTGGATGATTGCATTGCAGTACCCTTGCACCTTTTGGTTGCCATTAAGTAAAATGAGGTCTGTTTAACTGTTGCCATCCATTCCTGCCCAATTAATGACGCTGCACTCAACGTAACAGTCTCGCTGATGACGTTATTGGTATCCAGCCTTCGGTCCAATGTCTCCCGAATCAATATTGATGTGTCCATATCCACTGACGCCTTGCCTGTCGATGCTTAACGTCATTGGCGTAAGATCGGAGGACCTTGATGCTAATTTCGCGGAGCCTGTTCCGGACAATCTGGTTACTAACGGTATACCCTGTGACGTCCTTGAGGAGTAGCACTAAATTCTTACTAGTCAGGAATCCGTTACGTCGTCAGGACGTCGCTGTGAAACGATCCTCCCTGAACGTCGATTTACACGGTCTGCAAGATTTAGGTCGGTCGTTGGCGGCTTAAAATGCATACACCAAGTGACGTAGGCGCGTAATTGTCACTTCCGGCCAAATAAAATGCAAAGCGACATCTCTAACAGACATACCTGCTTGGAGAATGCAAAGAGCTCTCTGACGTCGAACTTACGTCATCAATTCTCACCTTCCCATTATCAATTTCAAAGAACTTGTAACAGTTAAATTGATTCTGCTAAGAGATCTCTGTAATTGTGTGTTTTTGGACAAGCTAGACATTATCAATGTCACTGCACACATGCCGCACGTGACTTTTGCTAATCTGGACTTTGTCCAATACACTGAATGTTCACTCTGCACATGCACTGTATGCGTGATGGTTGTTGATCGGGACAACTGAACAGCACAAAGCAATGTTCATGTAATTATCATAAACTGAAAAATAATGTATTTAAAAACGTGCTAAACTTTTTTTTGCACAGTATATATTGGTGCTTCCCCAACACTCACTTGTTTTGTCGTCCCTCTGTTTGTGCATATGAGTATAGTTTGATTTCTTGATTTCTGAATTGCAGTCTAATCGTGGTTCATGCTTTCGGACAATACCTGCATGATGGACAGTATTCCATCCATCATCTGATACCAAAGGATTTCTGCAACTTCGTTGTTATCCCTGACAACGAAAATTGACGAGATTGTTCGGATTTCAAAAAACGAAGAAATCGTATAATCCTATCAATTGGCTTATTCCATGTAAAGGCGAAGTGCAGTCTAAGGAACAAGTACTGTTCCCCAGAAATACTTCCCTATATAATATAGAGGTTACCTGACTCACAAGTGAGCAATGTCGCATAGCCGATACTGAAGTGTTTTGTATCTAATGATGGCTGGAATACCGAAAAAATGATGTTTATTACTATTTATCAGTTACCATTTTATTCGTATATATTTCTTTTATTTTTGCATGGATTATCACGATAATAATTATAACAAGTATAATACACTGGCTTATGTTGTAGATCTATACAATTTTCTTACAAAACCACTGATTATTTCACGTCAATATTTGACAACATAAAAGCAAGCGAATTAATAACTAAACAAAACAGTTGATTGATAGGATTTATCGATGATACAAAAAACAATGGCTTTGATAAAGATAAACACTTAAGTACCATTCCACGTAATTTTCAGAATCCGGCGGTACATGACCCTCTTGGATTTTGATAAAATTTTGCATACACAGTATATACGGGCTAAGATTTTTAAAAATGACAAAGAAAAGTTCAAAACAGCATTGGTTGCCATGGAAACCAGTGTCATTTATTTCATCCCAATTCTGCATCTCTAACAATTAAAAAACTAAATTTTTGCTCATGTTCAGGTTTTAATTCCATTAAATTAAAAGAAGATATTGTACATTTATGTATAACAATACAAAGATGAACTTTAAGTAATACTGGTATATGACTGAAAGTAATATCGGGTAAAGATTATTAGTTTAATTTTTTTTCACAAAATTGCTTGTTTTCGAAAATTTTAAGTTTTGCAAAATTTTGATATTTTTCATGTTTTTGAAGGCATATAACTAAAAAAGTGGACTGCCAATGTTTCAATGCTTACTACCACTGAATTATATACAATCTATAGATAATATTACAAGAATAAAATAGTATGGACATATCACAGTTTTTTTATTATTTCTTGTTAAAAATTCATATTTTTCAAAAAAAATCTATTTCCTTGAATGTGCCAACAGTCAATTTTTTTGTGTTTTTTTTTTCAGATCATGCCTTCTTTATTAAGTCCCTATATCAATATTTAGTGTAGAATTTATCAATATTATACAATTGTGTTAATTTCTGAATATGGTTGCTATAGCAACCATTTACGAAATAACAAAGAAAATTGACAGCCCTGGCAGTCTGGAAGCGCTCCACAGGCCTGATTGTTTGTCTTGTTGAATGCAATTTCAAAGGTTCAGGCTGCACAAACAAGCAAGCTGAAAATTTCAAGCAAGTAAGATCTTATGGTCAGTAAAACTCTGTGAAAGTTATTGTATTGATTAATTAGTACCAATGGTTGTAAAAGTGAAAATAAAGCCGAAAATGGCAATTTTGTCAATTTCAAGGGCACGTAACTCATGACGTAAAGTTCAGATCAAGCTGAAAATTATATCAAGGCAAGATCTTATAGTCACCAACACTCTGTACAAGTTTTGTCTTGATTAATCAATATTTGTAGTTTCAAGAGTGAAAACAAAGTCAAAATAGAGCCGGAAATGGCAATTTTGTCAATTTCAAGGGGACATAACTCATGACATAAAATTCAAACCCAGCTGAAAACTCTACCAAGGTAAGATCTTATAGTCACCAACATTCTGTACAAGTTTTGTGTCCATTGGTCAATATTTGAAGTTGCTAGAGCGAAAACAAAGTCAAAATAAAGCTGAAAATGGCAATTTTGTCAATTTCAAGGGCACATAACTCATGATGTAAGATTCAGATCTAGCTGAAAATTACACAAAAGCAAGATCTTATAGTCACCACCATTCTGTCCAAGTTTTGTGTTGATTGGTTATTATTTGTAGTTGCTGAAGTGAAAACAAAGTCAAAATAAAGTCTTAGGCAAAGTCGTTCGATGTGGGCCTATAGTGCACATGCAACGTACGATTTGGGTGGATGCAACCACGACAGAAATTCAAATACAGAAATTTCAGAAAATTCATAAAGAAGGCGTAGTCCTACTTTCCTCGAAAGAGATTCATACTTTTGACCTGTTTTGAATGAATGCGTTTTAAGGCGTTCTTACAACCCGTTGTGCGTCTTTAGAAATCGTGCAGTTTCGCAGATTTTTAAAACGCACAATTTATAAAGACACATGACAGGTTGAAAAAGAGGCTTTAGAAACAATAACTTTTGTCAAAGGTTAGAAAGGATATTGTCTGAGGCAGGGTTTATATGTAAGAGATCCAAATTACGCTACCTACATGTATTATTTATAAAAAAAAATCTATATAGGCCCCCTATACTGCCTAACTTCCCTTTTGGGTATTACTGGAAGGCATTACCAGTAATAATATACTGAAAAAATGCTGATTATGTTTCATAATCTTGTGTTAGCTGTTGCGGTTCCATGTTTTCTGTCGTATAGGCTCTCATGTCAGTCCTACCTGAAAAGGTGGATATGTACGACTCAAATTGAGGATCTGTGGTACAGAGACATTGTCTTTTACATAACAACTGACTACGGATGTATTGAATTATTATAAAATTTGATATTTTTTTCCTGAAAATGTTCATGGAAACATCAACATACTTCAACATTCATAATCAGTCATGAAAAAAACAGAACAAAATTTTTTGTATGTGATGTATGCTAAAGTATTCTAAATATTGATGATTTGTTCTGTATAAAAAGCTGTTATTCCTAGAGGTTGATCTTTTTTTACTGGCCATTAATAAAGGGACGTAATCGGAGGTAATCTTGAATCTATTTTTAGCACAGAATCCTTTGTTATTAGGGGAAAATATGGAACTTCAAAGGCGCATATCTCCGAAGAAATACACATTCAGACTATTTTAATTAAGTTACAATAAACTTGAATTAATTATGCATCAAATAGAAATATTTATTTATATATTTGTAATCCACTTCAAAGCAAAATTAGTGTTTAAAAATGGCATAGATTGCATTGGCCATATAGGAAAACGAAATTATTTTCTGAATTTTAAAATAATCAGAAATTTTATGAAAAGCAAATGAAGTAACAAAAAACATTTGTAATCGTCATAAAATAGCATAAACTTCAATTTCTGATGAAAAACTGATATATTTTTTAAATACCATGTACCGTCAAAATGCAGGAAATGGCTGATTTTTATGTGGAGTGGTACTTAAGCACATTTATTTGGGAAGCCAAAGTTCATACGAAGGGAACTATTTAGAATAAAGCTCTGGCTGAACTTGCTCGGCACATTTTTTGCAATTTTAGCAGGTACCGTATTTTAAAGCAAAGCATAACGAGTTTCAAGATTTCCCGTAAAATTTTGAAAATGGGTGGATATGGATAGAAAGGGCATAGATCTAAAATTTGAAGAGAACACAGATCTAGTAAGGCAAGTTTATAGTCTTTTTATTACTGTTACACAACTCAGACTATTTATACTTTGATTTTATATGTATTTCAGTATATACGGATCGTTACGGAGACTGTTTCCGGGATAGTTACATCAGCGTCAAACATGGTGAAGTGTACACGGTGCTATCAAAAGGCGGGGAACCATACGATACTACAGTCTGTTCCATGGTGTTCAAATCGGAAACCAATGACAGACTGTGTCTACGTTTTAAAGGATTTAGAATAGATCGCTGTGATTTAAAGTTGACAGTCTATGCAGAATCGTCTGTTTCCGGTACAGCCATTGTAAGTTCTTTTACTGGAATATTTCTGTTTTTGCTGAAAGCATAGACAAAGATTTGCCTGCACATATGTACAGTATGACCTTTGACCTTGCTTCATGTCTGTGTACGTCAAGATTGAATTATTTAAGACTAAAGGTCTCTATTTTTAAATAGGTTTATGTAAGACCGTGACTAATACTTCCTGTGCTTTCAGTCCTTCGATTTTTATGAAACTTGCCAAATAATTTTATAAGCATTTAAGCTATTATTTCTATGCAATTTGTAATTGACACCACAAAAGACTTTCACGGAAAGAAATTGTATGCCGCAAAGCTCTTGAATTTATATTTATTAAGCATGTTTTATACTATTCTCTATAACCGAACAACAATCTGTCTATCTATGGTTGGGATGAAATAGGCCTTCAAAGTATTCGAGACTAACGTATCTCAAGATATCCATAAATATGAATACAGTTTGAATATAATGTTGTTATCTAAAGTTTCGTTTTGTAATGAAGAATTTGATATAACAGAATAATAGAGTTCTTGATCAGACTTCGCGTACCTACGGACTGTTCTATGGCGTACCAAATGGGTCAAAAGTCTATTAAGATCGTGGACGCATAAAATATACGCGTCGACGCGTAGATTTTATGCGTCGCTTACGCGTCGACGCATAAATTTTACGCGAGTAGTTGAAAATTTATGCGTCGACGTCAGATCATTCGTTTCATCCATCAATTTTATGGTATAAAGGGAAATGTTTCTAACCGCCTCTCTCATTGGCCAGCCTCGATTTAACATTTTTTACTCCTGCTGGCGTAAAATCTACGCATCGACGCATATTTTTTCAACTGCTCGCGTAAATTTTATGCGTCGACGCGCATATTTACGCGTCGATGCATGAAATTTACGCGAGCAGTTGAAAATATATGCGTCGACGCGTATATTTTATGCGTGCGCGCTCTATATAGACATTTGACCCATTTAGTACGTCATACTGTTCTGTACCCATGTGTACATCAAATGCCATAGGGATTCTTTTCCATATCCCATGTTATCGATTATTCCCAAAATAAAACTTGTCACATATTTCAGAAATGTCCCTTATTGAAATTGTGACCCATCACGCTAAAAGGGGCCTTATAGGAAGTGTGGAAATATCGGCCCTAGTCAGTCTGCGCAGTCAGCGCAGCCAGGCTAGGGTGGACACTTCTCACTTAAATGAAGGCCTACTATTCTGAACTAGGATTGTTTTCCCTATCCAACTTTCCAAATTCGACATCTGGTTGACCTCTGCTGAGTCTGATCAGTTTGTCAAAATTTGATTTTTTTTTATTTTTATAAGGTTCCTTCTAGCGCGACGTTTCACAAATTATAAATCAGAGGGTCTCTATATTTTCCAGGGAAACTACAATTGTCATACAGAAGAAGTACCAGAAACATTGTGTAGCAGTGGAAAGTATCTAACTATAGAACAGCGTAAAGAGGAACTATCACATGAACATTATTACTTTCATTTAGAAGTTAGAGAATTTACATCTAGTAAGTCTATAATGTTTAAATGACAGCGTTTTTGACGATTTCTAAAAAAATATTCGTTTTCTCGCCACTCATAGTTTTGAAAAAGCAGGCGTTATGGGAAAAGTTCAGACTTCACTCGTGAAGGCTAGCCTTAACCTATTCTGCAAACTTGAAGAAAAAGTCATCTTTCAGCATGGGAAGAATTGAAAAGCAGTAATTCCAAATAATGTCAATAGAAAAGAAGAGCAATGTGATGTGTCCATCGTATCTAAATTGTCGTTCATGGAAAAAATGAAAGAAAACAATCATGTTTATTTAGCTCCCTTGCGAACAACGTTGAAGGGCGGGCTTTTGTGACCCATGATTGTTTGTCGTTCTCTCCGCCAAGCTTCTTTAACAATTGTTAAAACAGCAGGGCACAATTTGGCACAATCTTTGTCAATATGACTGGCCAATAAAGTAGATTTTTGTGTTTTCGAAAGCCGTGAGCCCTATGTGCCATTTTAGTGTTAAAGGGCCACTATGGACGTCTTGTTTGGGATGTTGCAATGGCAAAATAATTGGCTTATAGACATGTATTTTGCAGTTTCATAGCCTATAGCTTTTTAGCTTCCCAGACGTTGAACTGATTTTGCGAATTATCAAAAATGACAAAAACTAAACGCTTATGATAGATCTATCTTTATTTTGTACAGGTGATGCGTTTGCAGAAGGTATAGACGTATTTATAGTGAGTATAGGGGTGATAATCGCGATAATTGTCGGAGTTATCGTCCTTGTTGTACTGACAGCAGTGGTTATAGTGTATTGTTGTTGTAAGGGAAATAACTACGGTATCAGACATAAACAGTCCAGAAAGTCTACGTCATACAGAACGGCAGCTTCGGAGGTGCCCCTAGAACCGTCAGGTATGATAACACAGAGCTACAGATAAAAAGGGGTGACTGCTTTTCAAAATGAAATTTTTCATTTATTGTTCATCAAACCCTATGTTGTGGGTACTCATTTGAATCGTCTCGTCGAGACGATTCAAATGAGTACCCACAACATGGGGTTTGGAATTGAAATAATAAAGATAGAATGTCCTCACCCACGCTTATGTGTAGCTCTGATAACACTTCACTTTCTAAAATACAAAGTATTAGACATGTATTGGCGTTGTACAAGTAATTAAGGTATTTCATCCATCATTAGATATCAAACACTTCGTGCAACTTCGGGCGTCATCCGTGACAACTAAAATTGACGAGTAATACGTTCGTCTTTTTTTGTTACAACGGATGACGCCCGAAGTTGCACAACATGTTTGGTATCTAATGATGAAGGGAATACCTTAATACAAAAACAATAGTAGAAAAGCTAGGCTTGTTTATATAGGAGGTATTGTAGGTGACAAATTTATGAAACCGAATAAAGAAACTTTAGATGAGAAAATATAAACAATTTTGAAGGAAAGAGAATTGAATATGTCAACTGAATGGACAAGCAGCAAATTCAGACTGCATTTTTTTGCAGTTACAATTCTTGCGGTTACAATGCGAATTAAGGATCTTCTAATAAATTATCAATATATTAGAGTTTATAGTTGTTGTTTATCTTTGAAATAATAACATCTGTTTCTCTTTAAAGGTGTTTAATAAAGAAACATTAGGAATACGACAGAAACAGAAAAGTAGGAGTAATTTGTAGGCAAAATATATATCTTTCTCAATACGCAGTACCTCCCGATTCCCCATGAGTGGGGAATCGGGAGGTACTGCGTATTGAGAAAGAGAGTGTCTCATAAGCCAAAACTGGCTGGCCCTTTAAATAGGGGTGACACTATAATAAACAAAACCTAACAAACTATAGATGTGACTATGCACTTTTGTCGTGGTACTTGTCTAATATTTTGTTTGCTTGAACAATGTATAATATACGATTCCAAAATCGGTTTCGCTAATACTCGTTTGTCTTTGTAGCCCCGCCCTTCCAAACTGAAGACACGCCTCCTGCCTATTCAGAACCGCCCCCTCCTTATTCCACAACAGACATACAGGACACACATCTGATAGCAGCCCAGAATGGCCAAGATTTAACACACAGTGATATCAAAACAGACGAAAAGGTGAGACAGCACAAACCAATGACATCGTCTCTGATATCGTGGTTACGTCCGAAAATATCGTAGCTTAACCCTTTCCCAAACGGCAAAATTTGAAGGTGATCCACTTCAAAAACTTCAACAAATGACAAAATGGAAGTTATTAAAAATAGAATTTGTGTAAAATATGGCATAGAAAATATTGATAACCAGCAGTTTCTTCTTTTGTCTCAATGTTTTCCCTAGTCATATCTATTAGGGGCGTCAAAACCAGGTCGTGTTTGGAAAAGGGTTAAATAGCTGGAATATTGTCTTAGAAATGGAAACTGATTTCGGTGAATATGTCGGAGTCCTTTGGCAATTAGACCTAACACGATTTTGAGCATTATTCTGTTTGTCCCGATTTTTATTATCTAAACAGTAGGAGCCTAATACATCACTCAACAAAAGCAAGGAAAATTAAAATGTCAAAATTGGAACTGCTAAAATTAAGGATGACAAGTATGGTCAAGCACATTTCATAAATGAGTACTTTTTAGAGATTTATGGGAGAAAACACGAATTGGTTTTACAAGCAATATATTTAGATTGTCGATATTATTCTTATTCAACAAAAATGCGATATTAATTCTTTTGTTTTTGTTTTCAGGGAGCATTCGTATGACAAGAGTAGGCTACATGGAGGAACTTGAACATCGCCATAAAAGGAAAATCTCAACATAGTAAAATCTCAACATTTAATTCATCATATCAAGTCATGTTACAATTTCGTATGAATCATATACATTTTAATCAAACAAAGTCTGGATTTGATGATCAGACAAGATTGTATAAATTTTGGTTAGCGTTAATCAAATGGTTAAATACCTGTTCTGGTTAAATTTTTCTATAAAGTATACAAACACATAGGATTCTTTTTTACCGAAAGAGGTATTTGACAACTTGATTACTGCTAACCAAATTTTTATACAATCACCGAAACAAATTTTCCTCAAAAAAGATGGATTTAGTTTCTCATCTGTGGTTCCTTTCAATTCAGACAAGTGTAAAACTATCATTTTGTAGAAGAGGTTTATGCAAGCAGATATGCGAAATTAAAATCAAAATAGCTACATTGGGCTACTGATGAGTTGACCAATCTATCGTAAACAATCTTGAGTTATAATTCCCAATTTGCCGGTACCATTTCCAGAGGCATTTATTTTGACATTTGTAATTCTAGAAAAAGTTGGCTAATGCGCATAAAAGCGAATTATATCGTCGCTTTTCAACAAAACCTCCTAACTGCAGCTTAAAACAAGTTGCAGTTACGAGGTTTTTGTTTAAAAGCATCGATATACCGGTACTACTTTTAGTATCAATGTGACATTAGAAGGGATCTTGTTGAAATTTCTGGATTGGTAACATAACTGTTCTAGATTGTTAACACAACTGTTTCGACAATGCCCTTGTACGAGGGGCGTTCAATTAAAAGTGGTACTAATGGTTCACCATACCTCACGGTTCTATAAAACTAGTGATGCTTGCGACTATTTGACGGGAAAGTTACTGTCTATAATTGGTCAAAATTTGAGACAAATTCGTTGAGTCTTTCAAAAGTTATTGAACTTTTAAGTTGGTTCACTCGTATACACTGGCTATTTCGCTGTGCGCAAAATGGAAAACGAACTGAAGTAGGATGTACGGGTCTACATTAAAGGTCGCATAGGCTTTGAAATATCTACATTACCTGTATATAATGAACTATATCAGATTCATAGACATTCGAACGTTGAATATGCGTCAGATTTTATGAAGATAATGAAAATTAAATTTGGTAAAACTGGCTTGAATGATGCCCCCTTCTAAGGCAACCCGGGTAGAGCTAGTACCAAAGCAAATGTTGCTGTAGATTCCGACATGACCGAACAAGAGGCATGGTTCAATGTGCAAGAAATAGCAGATAAAGTTGGTTTTTCATCGGGGACATGTTATACGATTTTGACGTAAGGGTTGAAACACAGAAAGGTTTATGCCGATTGGGTCCCACCCCTGCTGCCTATGGACTGAGAGCCACCCATGCAAAATATATTTTTAAATAATGCAATAAATGCAACAAATGTGGGCTTTCTTGGCTTTATATATATGATTGAACAATAATCTATTGTCATGAGCGCCAATGACGTGTCATAAGCAAGCAATGGTTGCGAAAATATCAGGTAAGGTCCGTAATAGCCAAAAAATTATAAGCGCGGCAAAAGTTTTGTACGCGGTAATTTTTCAAATGTAACGGGTGTATTGTTCATATTACCGTTTCAAATAGTACAACTATCGCCGGTCATTCATACAAGAAATGTATGTCGGCCAAAGTAAAGAAATATCACGAAAAGAGCAGGGCTAGGACCGGTTAAAGAGGCATGTGCCAAATCCATGACAGCGGAGCTGTCCACAGGTGTCATCTTGTCCAAGACTTCCTGAAAGAGACACATGCTGCACAGCGTCTTCATCCACCCGTATAGCCGGGCTTAAGCCCGTGTGGCTTTTTTGTGTTCCCCATGATGGCGAAAAAAGCCTCTGGTCGTCGGTATAGGCCTTCATATTCCATATGAAGTGCAATTTTCCAGTGTCTGCGAGGTGTTCCAAAAGAGGCTCATTTTTTGGCATATAAGTAATGAATCTCAAAACTTCAGAAGTGTGTGGGTGTCAAAGAGGATTACTTTGAAGGATTGAAGAAACTTAAACTTGAATTGCGACATAACTGTGGCTTATAGAACCCCAGTTCCAAAATTAATTGAACGTCCCTCGTATAAAGAAAAGTTTGTTTTCATTACCTTGGTTTCAGATGGAGAAAAGCGATTCGTTAGCTCTTTCCCAAACTTTGAGTTGACGCCACTAACAGAAATAATGCTGAAAAGCGCCATTTTGTCGTTTTACCTTGATATTGTTTGTGCTATGTTGTGCAAAAATCCACCTAAATCAACACCCATTTTGTTGTCTGCAGCGGCTTTCAAATTGGAGCTGTCTAAATTATTGCCGTTTGGAAAAGATTATTTAGATTATCATTTACATCATGTCTCGATTTTATTGTTCCATGAACGTTTACAAAAAGTGCAATTTATTTTTGTGTTTATGTTTTTATGTTAATGTTTATCATAGTTTAATATTAATACAGCTCACGATAAATGACCTGGCAGAGCACCTCTAGCTACTGTAAAATCAGATATTTTCGCTGGGCCAAAAGTTTACGAATTTTTAAATTTGAAGTGGTTCGCGAGGGTAAAAGTTTGCGAAAAACAAAACCTGTGAACCATCTAGTAATAGCTAGAGCTGCTCTGACAGGTTATTCATCGAGCCCTATAACCCGATATTACGTAGTAAGTTGAGGTATAACATGTCTCATTTATAACAGAGTGCCTGGGCTAGTCGATTGGTGTGAATGTCCTTTCAAGAATTTTCCCGTTCGCATTTCTGTGAATGAGATTACTGACAATTATATTACAACAGTTTTAGCTTCCAGTATGTTTTTTATAAGAAAAGTACAAACATTTTCCAAATTATGATCCAATTGCTTAGACTTCAAGTAAATGTTATTTGACCAATTGAGAACACTATAACTTTATTTAATCACTAAATTGTAAGAAAATTTCATGATTAGGCCTACAATTAAAATATTATTACTCTTATTACTCTAGCGACTTAGTATGTGATACCGGGTTAAAACTGCGATTAATTTTGTGACATACATAATTATCATAATGTATGCATATTTATGTTATTTATTTAATTGTTTTTATTTCGTTTGTGTAAATATGCCTACTTAATACTAGTATAGGCCCTATATTCGAATATATGTGATAACAAATGAATTAAATTAAAAGGCATGGAAATGCATCAGTCTTTTCTGATTAACCATTCCACATGATTAGGCCCTACATTGGTCCGAAGTTAAAGTTACTTGGGACGAAAAAGATATACCGAACTTGATGTCAACATGTTTGTTTCCTGCTTTTAGCAATGTCGGCGTCTCATCTCTACTTGTGACATTTGCATAATGATGAAGCTCGTTGTGTCTGAGTCGTAAGATATGTCATATTACTTCGACTTCTCCGTTCTTGTCAGATTTAATGATATTTAATTACTGTTAGATTCTAACTTGCATAAATTGAATATACAGATTTAGTAGACCACGAAAAGTAATGTTTATAGATTATAATCAGCGTAGCCTAGCACGAATCCTCGAACTGTCCCATGCTGTTCTGATTGCCTTTAAGCCACCTAGACTACATGTCATTCTAACCTCTCCCAGACGCATGAATTTAAGTGTGTGTGGGGCAGGCATGTGACGAGTACTGACTTTCTAATACTCGAATAATACTTGAATATTTCAGATTTGGTACTTGTACATGCACATGCCTGGTGTGTGGGTCTCTCAATTCAAATGCTGGATTTTATGAAAAAAGTTTACCATGTTTGGATTTGTGCACATCACTATTTGAGATAAGATGAGAAAATCCTTGTTATGATAGCCTTTTTTTTATTAGATCTGGGCGTCATATGGCGTCACTGTGTGGGAGCGGGTTAACCCTTTCACAAACAAGATCAAGGTTTGTTCCATCAAGCACAAAATACCTATTTCTGACTTACTGGTGTCTAACGAAACGCTTTTAAAAACAGCAGTCGCAAGACGTCTTGATAGATTGGCGATATGCGTGTCTTGTCCCAAATGTGTATTACAGATTTCATTTCACATGGCACAGCTTTAACTCTTATCATCATATCTTACACGCATGTACTAGTTTTAAAATATCAATTTCGTAATATTTCCTGTATATACCTGCTATATCTATGTATAATGACGGCCAAAAGAAACGACTCAGTCCTATTAAATGACCGATTTCTAAATATTTCTGATTTGAAATTGCAAAATCTCATTTCCATCTGTAAATTTGATTAGCTGTTGTTAGAAAATGACGTTAAAGAAATCAATAAGTTGTTTCAGTTTAGAAAAATAGCACATTTAAACAGAACTGTATCAGATTTTCCACTTAAAAATCAGTAGCGCGTGGTTCCAACTTTACTTGCGACAAAAATAGGTATCGTACAACGTCTTATTGGGCGACCACAGTTAGTGAATACTTAAAATTAGCACTCTCCCTAAGAATCATGCAGAAGGTGATAAGTGACTAGTCTCAGAAATCATTCATTTTACCTTCATTTAATCAGATATGTTGAAAAACTTCCAAAAGTAATACCGTTCCTTTTTTCTGACAACCGTTGCTATGGAAACCAAGAAACAAAATTTCCCGGAGATTGGAAGAAAATCCCTGAATGAAAATTGGGAAATATTTGAGGTTGGTGTTTGAGATATGATAATTGTTTAGATTGTCTGTACTATTATTATTATTATATCAAGTATGACACTAGGTGCATTTGTTATTGTATTGTAAAATCAAAAATATCTTTTACATTATGTTGCATATTAACCGAAGTTCCATCACTGAAATCAAATTTTCAATCTTCAAATTTTTGACATTTTCAAACCAAATTATCTTCTAACAGCATCCTTGTATATGAAGAATACATATAGTGTCTAAATAACAAACTCTTGTTTTCGAAAAATCAAGAATAAAATCTTGGAAAAAATTTCTATTTTTTGTAACCATAGCAACCAAACCATGGAACCGCCACAAAATTTACAAAAAATGACATTTTCAGACCTAAAAATCTTTGAAGAGCAAAGCTGAATATGAAAAATGCATACAATTCATTTATGGTCCGGACTTGTTTTTTAGAAGCAAAGAACAACTCAAAATGTTTCCATTTTTCGTAACCATGGCAACCAAAAAATGGAACTGTCATCAATTTTACAAAAAAATGACATTTTCAGTCACAAATATCTCATAAAAGCAAAGATGAATATGAACAATGCATATAGTGCATAAATGATCAATCCTTGTTTTTTTTAAAAGGCAAGAATATATTTACTCAAAATGTTTCTATTTCTGTAACCATGGCAACCAAATGATGGCACCATCACCGAGTTTACATTTTCAAATCAGAATATCTGCTAACAGCAAAGTTGAATATGAACATGAATACACTGTCTAATTAGTCATCACATTTATTTTAACAGAAAAAAAAATAAAATAATTCAAAATGTTTCTATTGATCGTCACCATGGCAACCAAAGGATGGTAATGTCACCAATTTAACAAAAATGATATTTTCAAACCGAAATTTCTTCTTACAATAAAGGTGAATATGAACAATGCATATGGTACCTAAATGGCAAGTAGTTGTTTTTAAAATCCAATAATAAAATAACTCAAAATATATCTATTTTTGTAACCATGGCAACCAAATGATGGTACAATCTTTTTTTTTTTTTTACAAAAATGACATTTTCATACCAAAATATCTCCTGACAACAAAGGTGAACGTGAACGGTGCATTAAGTGCCTTAATGGCAATCACTTGTTTTTAAAGAGCTAATATCGAAATTAATTAAAACATCTGTTTTTTCGTAACCATGACAACGAAACCATGGAACTGTCAGCAATCTAGCAAAAATGACATTTCAAACCATCTTTTCTCATGGCTTCAAAGATGAATATAAACAAAGTATATGTTGCCATATTTACAAATTCTTGCTTTTGAAATACCATGGAAAAAATGACAAAATGTTTATAATTCTTGTTACCATGGTAATTATGCTATTAAACTGTCAATGATTTTACAAAGAAACAACCAAAAACGACGTTTTTCAATATGATTATCTCCTAACCAAAACATGTATAAAACATAATTACATTGCCTTAATTGTAATCAATTGTTTTATAAATACAGACAATTTAGAAAAACTCAAAATGTTTCTATTTGTTGTAACCATGGCAACAAAAATCAGGAACTACATGTATACCGAATTGTCTCCTTATAATAAAGGCGTATATTTTCAATGCATATGTTGCATAAGGCTTTATGACAGACCTTTTTTTATCATTTAAAGCTTAATTAATGTTACTCAGAATGTTACTCAGAATATCTTAGATTTAAGTTACCATGGCAAACAAACTATATTTCTGTTAGCAATTTGTTTAACAAAACTGTGACGAGATGTTTGTGTATGCAGGGCCTAAGATCTTGAACAATTACGATTTTCGAACTGGATCGAACAGAAATTCCTGATTTATGCGCCCTTGAATTAACTAAATCACAATTTTGCCCATTTAATCTTAGTTAAGGTGAGAGATTTTATCATGGTCATCTTGTTGCATTATTTTGCTTGGTCACCATGGAAACTTAAAAAAGGGTCCTTGTACGTACTGGTTACCTTGGTAAACAATATATTTATCTTTGAAAAGTTGATGTTTGAAAATTAAAAAATACACTTCAATGTCTTTTGTTTTGAATAATTGATAATATTTTAGATTTTTTAAAAATGAATTTACATCGCTTAACATATTCCCTTCCGTGGTGCTTTATGAGTCAGCAAAAATGTGAATTTATGCTTTGCAGTGGTATCCATCTTGCCATCGAAAGCATGAAAAGTGAGACACAAAATCAAACATGTTAGAGTGCCCATTTACTGGTTGATACGAATGTTTCAACTATCAAATTAATTGATGTTAATTTTGATGTGTATGTTCGCAGTTTTGCTGCTTAAATTATGTCAATTTTCAATTTTTACCAATTGTGTCACTTTGGTAGCCATGGATACCATGAATCTGAAATATTTTTGACTTTTTTACTATTTTATGTAGAACATGGTGAATCTGCATATAAAGCCTATGCTGAAAATTTGTATCCTATCTTTGTAGTTAGGAAAACAATGATCAGAAAGATTATATAGCAGCGAAAATATTAAATATAATCCTTATACATTGCCATAGTTAACAGATGAATGAAATAACTTGAGTATGAAAGTTATTTCCATTTAGAAGGCATATTATAATCTTATAATTTTAAGCTGGAACTAATTCAATTCACACAAAATTTCCCCTTAAATTGCGCTTTAAAAATGAGCAAAAACTGATTTCGTGCTATATCTTTGTTTGACTCTCTTGTAGCGCCAATTATACTTTACGCCTCCGAAATTTGGGGTGTTCATGACTATCAAGAAGTAGATAAACTCCATTTAAGATTTTGTAAGTATATTTTAGGCGTTAAGCCACAAACATCAAGCGCAGCAGTGTTAGGCGAACTCGGTAGATTTCCTTTTTCAGTTTTAAGTAAAATTAGATCATTAAGTTACTGGATGAAAATAAAACAAAATGAGACTTCAATGATGTATGATGTATACCTTCAACAATTCAACTTATTGCAGAATCGAAATAATTATCTACAAAATTCCTATTGTTCATCAATAAAGCGCACTCTAGACCAACTTGGTTTTGGTGATATTTATACAAATTTTGACATTTTAACAAATTACAAACCAGTTCTGACTCAAAGAATTAAGGGGGAATGCTCCAGTTTTTCGGAACACTCGGTCATTACTGTAGTAAATTAAATGTTTCGTACCAATATGTTTCGCTACCATATTTTCAATAATATAACACATCATTACAATTTGCCATTTTCGACGGTAAAAGTGTATTTATTATGCGAAACTGATTTCCTCAAGATGGAAATCGATTATTTAGAGCAAGACAGTCGTAAGTGTGTATGCAGTTACCACTGTTTTGCGTCATTTTATTCATGTGTAGCTGATAAAAAATGCTGTAATTCACTAATAAGTGCGCTGACGTATACATTTTCTTTTTGGATTATTACCAGGACATGTTCCTTAACCCTTTCCCAAACGGCAAAATTTTACGGTGATCCACTTAAAAAAACTGTCACAAATGACAAAATGGATGTTATTGAAGACAGAATTTGTGTAAAATATGGCATGGAAAATATTGAGACAAAAGGAGAAACTGCTGTTTATCAGCAGTTTCTTCTTTTGTTTCAATGTTTTCCCAAGCCTATTCCATCAGGGACGTCAAAAGCAGGTCTTGTTTGGGAAAGGGTTAATACAATGAGGGCGTTTTATCAAATTTTTTATGTAGAACTTGAAATATTTCTAAAAATATGCAAATTTTGACATAAAACACTCCAGCTTCGTTGATCGAACATGTGAGCATGCTGTTTTATACATTTACGCGTTTATAATAGCACACATTTTGGGTTTTCTGTTCTTATTAAATGTAAGATGTTACTTTAAATCCCTTTTCGGGACTAAACGATGAATATACAGCATTTTATTAGCATTTTAGTGTCCTTGGACAGGTGCAAGAAATTGTGCATTTTTTCGCTCTAGGGGTATGTGATACGAATGCCTATAAAATTCAAACAAGATCGCTGACCATCCATTTTATTTCATTTTTCAATTGGTAATGACATGTAATTTCAACATACAAAATATAAATAAATTCTATTATTGGGAAAAATTTAGGAAACTGGAGCATTCCCCCTTAAAGATCAATATTTACAAACGTGGTTTGACAAAATTTCGCAAAAAACAAAATTAGACTATTACAGATTATTTAAAACTGATTTCAAATTTGAAAAATATCTAGAAGTATTGAAAAATGATAAACAGTGATGTGAATTGTCCAGACTTCGATTAAGCTCACATAGTCTTAATATAGAAACAGGCAGATATGAAAGAATTGAGAGACATGAAAGAATATGTAAATGCTGTTCCCAAAATGTGTGCGAATCAGAATATCATTTTCTGTTATGCTGCCCGGCTTATTCTGATCTCAGACGAAAGTATGAGATCAGAGCAAGCTGGCCTAGCATAGCAAAATTTAATTCATTAATGATGTCGGAAAATCCTGTAACTATCAAAAGAGTGTCTGCTTTTATCGACCATGCGTTCAAAAAAAGAAATGATATTATAAATTCTGATGCTGCTTCTTAAGAAAATGTATATCCAATTACTTCCTGTTTGAAATGCCTTGTAATAATATATACATGCATGTGTGTTATTTGTATTATGTACTGTCTTGACCATAATTTATGTTAATTTGTATTGTAAATGGTCAAAGGCAACTTGCCGATTTACCATTAAAGTTTCTTCTTGGTGATATTCATGTTGCCATGGAAACCATATTTACACACAAAATCAAACTTGCTAGTGTTCGCATTTTCTGGTTTGTACTGATTTTTTAAATACCATATCAATTTATGGTAACCTTAATGTGTTTGTTTGCAATTTTACTGCTTTAATTATGTCAGTTTTTTCATTTTACAAATTCTTTGTCACTTTAGTTACCATGGTTACTTGATTTTGAAATGTTTGGACATTTTTATCATTTCATTTATAACACGTTACATCAGTGTATATCACCAATGCTGCAACTTTGTATCCTAACTTTGCTGTTAGGAGATAATATGAACAGTAATTTACTAAGTTTATATGGTAGCATAAGCTTTAAATGCAGCCTTTGTACGCTGCCATGGTTACCATTTGAATAAAGTTACTTGAGTATATTTTTTTTTCATTTTGTAGGCATAGCATGATAGGGTATTTCTGAGCTTGAATTATCTCACTACGCTCAACATGTTCCTTCAACAATGCTTTTAAAATAATAAACAAGGTGTCAAACTGTCACAAGATACGCCCGTAACACTGCTTTATGTCGACAGGGGGAGCAGGTTGGTAAAAGTTTCATGGTCCTAGCTATTATACTTTTAGAGATATGCCCTGGACAAAAATGAAGTATGAAAAATAACAAAGGGCAATAACTCAAAAAATAGGCCTGGTAGAGTTATGGTTATTGTGCACTACACTCCCCCTTGGTAAGATCTATACACCCATGAAGTTTCATGATCCTAGCTATTATACTTTTAGAGATAAACTCCGGACAAGATCCAAGTATGAAAAACAAAAAAGGGCAATAACTCAAAAAATAGGCCAGGTAGAGTTATGGTTCTTGTGCACTGCACTTCCCTTTGGTGAGATCTAAACACCAATGAAGTTTCATGATCGTAGCTATTATACTTTTAGAGATATACTCCGGACAAGATTCAAGTATGAAAAATAACAAAGGACAATAACTCAAAAAATAAGCCAGGTAGAGTTTTGGTTCTTGTGCACTGCACTCCGTAATGATGAGAAGAATATAACTGCCACGTTTAAAGTCAATCGGACTTAACGTGACAGAGTTATGCTCCGGACAAAGAAGTGGACGCCGCCGGACGCCCGGACGCCCGTACGCCCGTACGCCGGACATCACGGGTGATCCCATAATACGTCCCGTCTTCGACGGGCGTATAAAAAATTGTTATTTTTTACTTTGTGGTTGTTGTCGTGTTGTCATGGAAACCAAATTAAGGAAGAAAAGTCGAAATTTCTAGTATGCGCATTTTCTGAATAATATCAATGCTTGAAATAGCATATTAATTATGCCCCCTTTCGAAGAAAATGGGGGTATATTGTTTTGCAAGTGTCGGTCGGTCGGTCGGTCGGTCGGTCTGTCCGTAGACCAAACCTTGTCCGGAGCATAACTCGAAAAGTATTAAAGGTAGAATAATGAAACTTCACAGGTAGATAGATCTCATTATGGAGAGGTGCAGTGCACAAGAACCGTAACTCTGCCGATCATTTTTTTGAGTTATTGCCCTTTGTTGATTTTATAACTTGATTTTTTGTCCGGAGCATAACTCAAAAAGTATGTAAGGTAGAATCATGAAACTTCACAGGTGGATAAATCTCATTATGGAGAGGTGCAGTGCACAAGAACCGTAACTCTGCCGATCAAAATTTTTGGAGTTATTGCCCTTTGTTCATTTTTTAACTTGATTCTTGTCCGGAGCATAACTCAAAAAGTATGTTAGGTAGAATCATGAAACTTTACATGTGGATAGATCTCATTCTGGAGAGGTGCAGTGCACAAGAACCATAACCTTGCCGATCAACTTCTTGGAGTTATTGCCCTTTGTTGAATTTTACACTTAATTCTTAACCTTGCCTATATCTCATGTATTTTTACACATACAGCCTTGATATCTCACACATAGATACCTCCTATCAACATCATTCACAATTGACCATGATCTTGGACCTTGTGACCTTGACCTTGGAGTTTGACCTACTTTAAAAAAATAAACCGGGCATATATCTCATGACCTATTACACATACAGCCTTGATATTTCACACATGGATACCTCCTATCAAGACCTTTCACAATTGACCATGACCTTGGACCTTGTGACATTGACATTGGAGTTTGACCTACTTTCTAAAAACTTTAACCATACCATGTCCTTTTACACATACAGCCTTTATATTTGACACATGGAAACCTCCGACAAAGACCTATCACATATGACTTTGACCTTGGACCTTGTGACCCTGACCTTGGAGTTTGACCTACTTTTAAAAAAATAAACTGGGCCTATATCTCATGTGCTATTATACATACAGCCTTGATATTTCACACATGGACACATCCTACCAAGACCTTTCACATTTGACAATGACCCTGGACCTTGTGACATTGACCTTGGACTTTTACCTACTTTCATTAAAACTTTAACCTAACTGGTATATCATGTCCTTTTACACATACAGCCTTGATATTTGATACATGGACACCTACTACCAAGACCTTTCACATTTGACTATGACCTTGGACCTTGTGACCTTGACCTTGGTGTTTGACCTACATATATGTCATGTCCTTTTACACCTACAGCCTTGATATTTCACACATGGACACCTCCAGCCAAGACCTTTCACATTTGACCATGACCTTGACCTTGGCATTTGGTCTCCCTTTAAAAACTTTAACCTGGCCTATATTTCATTTTACTTTTACATATACAGCCTTGATATTTCACACATAGACACCTCCTACCAAGACCTTTCATATTTGACCATGACCTTGGACCTTGTTAACTTGCCCTTGGACTTTGACCTACATCAAATGTAGGCCCTTGAGGGGGCATATATGTTTTACAAACATCTCTTGTTTATTCTAGGTTTTATATGTTTAGTTGCAATTTTACAGCTTAAATTGGGTCAATTTTCCATTTTTACTTATTCTATGTTACTTTGGTTACCATGGATACCAGGAATCTGAATCATTTTGCATGTTTTATTTTTCATTTAGGACAAGATACATCAATTTATATTCCCAATGCTGAAACTTTGTATTCTAGCAATGCTGTTACTAGATCATTTGAACAGAAATTTGCTAAGTTCATGTACTATCAAAAGTGCAAAATACAGCCTGTGTTTGTTACCATGGTCACAATATGAATAAATAACTGTAGTGTATCTTTTTTCCATTTTGTAGGCATGCTATGATAGAGTAACTCTGAGCTTAAAAGATCTCACTTCACTCGGCATATACCCTTCAACTATGCTTTAAAGATAAGCAAAATTGTGATTTTATGCTTTGTGGTTGTTTTCGTGTTGCCATGGAAACCAAATTGAAAAAAAAGTCAAATTTACAGTGTGTACATGTTAATGTTTGTACCGATGCATAAAATACCATATTAATTAATTCTAGTTTTTATGTGTTTGTTTGCAATCTTATGACTTAAATTTTGTAAATTTTCCATTTTTAATTTTGAATTCTGAAAAAGTCACTTATCACCTTTTCTATAGAGCCTGCATGATTCTTAGGGAGAGTGCTAATTTAAAACGTGACGTCGATCCCAACGTCTCAAACCTGAAATACGTAGAATAAGAATAAGAATATTTTAATACTGCACACTTATACCCAAATGAGTTAAAGGCAACATAAATACATGTGACATTGACACTATTTAAAAAGAGACATTAAACAAAAACAACATTTACACTCGATTAAGACTACAACGAAGTGGTAGCAAGATCATAAAATGACAACAGCAATGTGGCAGTTCTCATTGCATATGACGTTAACGCGAGACATCTTCTTGTATAACAGGCGCTACATGAGGTCTATCCGACTTCGATCGATTGGCAAATGTTCCTGTAACTTTAACTCGTCGACCAAGATGCCAAATTGTGCAATGCAATACGTCAAAACGTCCGACGGCTTGTTTCGGAATTTTCTGAATTCGAAAATGGCTAATTTATGAGCTCTATCTTCCGAAAAGCGGGTATGTCCCAAACGGTACTTCCAACAACAAGAGTTACCATAAAACACTTATATGGCTACCGCAGTAACAGACTACTCGACACAACGTCGATCCCAGCGTCAAAAACTTGAAATGTGCATGACGTTGACGTGAGGAATCATCTTGCGTTACAGGTCTACTTGGTCGTGGCCGATCGATAAACGTTTTCGGAACACTAATGCGTCGATCAAGACACCGAATCGAAAAACACAATACGTTAAACTGTCTGGCTACTTGTTTGTACATTCCTCGCATTCGAAAATGGCCGTATTACGAGATCCATTTTCAGACTTTAGCCTGGGTATCCTTCAATACGGATGTTTGAATAGATAATCTTTAAATTCCTGATTGCGTTTCCACAGACACATGTTACTATGTAAGATGTGTTCTATTTCATCACGTGGTATGCCTACACGATGCGCACTTAGAAAACGTGATCAGTCACCGGAAATGGACATCTTGGTGATTAAAAATGCTTATTTTCGTATTTGACGTAATCGTCGTTCAAAATGATTTTGTACAATAAACATTTCACTAATATTGTAAAAAAGGCTTTGTGAAAATAACGATGAATTTCATTGGGGCGTTTATTATGGCAGTCAGTATATTATGAAATCTTTTTGAAGTATGTTACGCTATATGCGAAATATGAACACATTTTGAATAAAGGTCAATGTCAGGTCAAATGAAATCCGTTATAACACCTAAGGCATTTGTAAGACAAAATTAGATGAAGGCGGTGGTTATTCGTCCGGTACCGGACGATTAGCCATGTAGAGTCGTCTTATTGGCTGTAAGTAGTGCTTCAATGGCTATTGAGAGACAGACAGAGACAGACAGAGAGACCCATATAGACTCAAAGAGAGACCCATAGGGATACAGAGAGACCCAAAGAAAGACAGACAGATACACACAGCAGGCCCGTAGGATCAGGGGGAGGTTAGGGAGCTTAGCCCCCCCCCCCACAACGTTGGCCAAAAATGCCGAAATTTCCTTATTTTTCATAGGAAATTTAGGAAATAAATATCCTATTTAGCCCCCCCCCCCCCCCATAATACGACACAGGGGCTTCAGTCACCCCAACATGAAATTGCAGCACTTTGCTTCCTACGGGCCTGCACAAAGAGATACAGAAACATACAAAGAGACAGAAAAGTACAGAGATACTCAGAGAAACCAAATAGTGACAAAGACAGACAGACAGAGACGCACAGAGAGACGGACAGAGACACACAGAAAGGCCCTACGACACACAAACTAACACAGCTACACAGAGACAGACAGATGTACGTAGAGAGACAGAGAGTGAGAGACAAACAACGACACACAGAGAGACAGATAGAGACACAGAGAGAGACACAGACACACAGAAAGACACGCAGAGACCAACAAAAGACCCCAAGACACAAAGACTAAGACAAAAATACAGAGACAGACAGGTGCACACAGCGTCCCTGATTCTGCATTCCTTATAGAAAAGGTGTGGGAAAAACATTGAGGCAATAGAAGAAAATGTGCATTTCTCCTTTTATCCCAATATCTTCTGTGCAATTTTGTGCACACATGTATTCTAAATAAACATCCATTCTACGTCTGTGACAGCCTGCGTGTAAATTAAAACAGTCCATTTTCCGTTTGAGAAAGGGTCCCGTATAGCCTATACAAAAAAAACCCAGCCCGTATTTTATATAATATCATATAACTTTAGTGTATAGACGGCGAGATTTGACCCGGCAGAGCAGACCAAGCGGAAAGGTCAACAGACTTATCGTCCAGGGGTGATAGGTATGCCGGAACCCCTCGTGATTTGCCGAACACTTCGCATGCTTCGCTATTTACAGCTAATAATCATATTATTCAATGACTTAACAGTATTTGCACGTGCATACATTTGTCGCGTCATCTTAAAATGGTAATTGGTTAATTGAATATGCAAAAACGCCGTTCCTGGTCAGCCTGTGCCATCTGTACGGTATGACTAGGATGTGAACTGTATTTAAATATTTTCTTTTTTTTTGGGGGGGGGGGGGGATTACGCCTATTTTAACGATTAGCTTTACTGAAAATTTTGATCCAAACGGTCCACGGTAGCTTAACACTTTTATTTGACTAGATTAGATAAACTTATTTTCACATGGCGGCACAATGTTGCATAACGGATACAGTGCACGCTTTTACCTAAATAAACGACGGACCATTCCCATCTAAAATGGACAATAAACTTTTCCACTTTCGTGTACAGTAAAGGTCACTCTGCCGGGTCAATTATTTTCCTCTATAGTCCTTTCCTTAATTACTCACGTTTTACGTTTACGATAATTTCAAACATAATATACACTTTCCCCAAGATTGTGGTTAATAGGCCTACGACAGGGAACCAAACTAATATTCCACTTTGTACTGAAAGTGAAAGTTAGCTTTTCTCGGATTTTCAGTGTGTTTTTTTTTCGAAAATGTTTAAATATAGAGCATAGATTCACGGGTAAGGATAGGCTACGCGATAAATATTGCTGCGTCGTAAAAAAACTGGAATAGTATAGATGATGTAAAATCAGTGGCAGATAAACAATAGACTATTTCATTTACAAAAGGATGTTAGTCTATTTTTTTAGGATTTAAATCGAGTAATGAGATAAATTATCTGTTAAGAATGTAAACAACTGCCATTCCCGATAGACGAACAATATTTGTGTTTTTTGTTGTTGTTGGGCAAATAATACTGATTTCATTAGACCTGACACTGACCTTTATTCAAAATGTGTTTATATTTCGCATATAGCGTAACATTCTTCAAAAAGATTTGTGTCATAGATCTAGTACATTATATCTTATTCTGTGTACAAGAAAATATTAGCCTACTGAATTGTTATTTTTTTTTAAAAAAAGCCAAGGCGAGTAATTTATGATAATAAAAGCTAAAGCCGCGACATGTGAAATTAAATCTGTAATATGTGACATAATTGTTTAAATAACTCTTTCCAAAACAAGTCTTTATATTACTTACTCTCATCGTCTTTCCGAAGTTATCAAATTGGAATTAGAAATTAATGTTTGTCGTTTGGGAGACGGTTTACATTTAGGGCCTTCTAACACCATATAATTCTAGATCCACACTACCGATTAATCAACTCGATCAAGAGCGATCACAGACCGAGTTTCGTCGCCAAGGGTGATCGACAGTGGTCAGAGTAGTCGAGCTTGATCTCGCTCAGGCTTCCAACTCAATTTTATACATGCCAAAAATACTCGTACACACGTGCGATCGAGTAGAAAACTGACCTCGAAGCGACCGTGTTTTAATCGGAATAGGACCGACCAGATCGGAAATTAATCGTGTTTGGAGGTCGAGTTTGTTTGGGTTGATATCTTTCATCCGACCTGCACCCAACCTGTCCTCGGTCACCTCGACTTGTACTCGAGTGATTCCCAGACCGACCTCGTGTGTTCATCCGACCAAATCGAATGTAGGCCTATGCTATAGGTCGGGTTTGATCGACTAGAGGTTGAGAGGAAGTCATTTGATCTGGTGTGGTCGAGGATTTTTTTAACAAAGACGATCGAGCTCATCGGGTTGATCTGATCGACTGTGGGAACCTATTTTCATGTATTTTACTACCATTGAATTTCTAGAATAGGGCCTAAGCCTTATTAATGAGGAGACATTTCATAGATATTTTCTCGTAAATTTACTTTTATTTGTGTCTGAAAGACCACATTTTCTTATGAAAATCTTCTAACTTTTTTTTAAAGAGAAAACAAGATGCAAACCAAAGTATTGCGCCGTTTATGAAGAATATTTTTTTTTCTTTTTAATCAAATTAATTGTGGTTTAATTACCACAGTTGACATGAAAATTGTATTTGTTATTTCCGTCTCAACGAAACAAAATGAAAGCGTTTCTTGGCCTATCAGCAACAATAAAGAAATGATAGCATTTAATCGCATTAGAATAACAAATCTTGGCATTAAAACATATTTTGAAAATGAAATGGGAATGGATGTCTGTTTCTGTGTCGGATATTAAACTTTGAAACTAAGTAGTGGCAAGTAGTACTTTGGCAGGCCTATGTTTAACCAAGTACCCATTGCGTCGAAATCAGTTATCTCTCCCTCTTTTTGGCTATTTAGCCTTCGGTTTGAAGTTTAGAATTGCATACCCGAATGGTAATAAGTAGAAGCTACCTGTTTAAAATTATTCTCCGCGTACTGTATTCAAACGTGTAGGGTTTTCCGTTATCAAATTTCGAATTTGGAAATCCAGGTTTATTATCTGGTCACCAGGTAATGTGATACGGTTGTGTGGCACAAATGAAGGAATGGTGTTTGTTTTCAATCTTGAACATTTTAGAACTTCTGAAGAATAAAAGGATGACGTCGTGATGATTGACCGAGGATGTCCCTCTCCGACATTATGGTATGTGATCATAGTTATTGTAACAATATCATTAAATAGATTTATATGGTGATGGAATCAGGATCTGGAAAAAGGTCCCTTAGTATTGTAGAAAACCAAGTTTCTAGATCAAACTGTGGCCAAATACAGTCTAATAAGGATCAAATATTCTAACTGAACAGGCCCGTAGGAAGCAATTTCATATTGGAGGGGCTGAAGCCCATGTGTCTGAATATTGGGGGGGGGGGGGGAGCTAAATTGGGTTTTCCCTAAAATTTCAGAGTAAAATAAGGACAATTTAGCATTTTGACCAACTTTAGGGGAATAAGGAGACTTTTCTCAATTTCTATGTGCTAAAATATGCAAGATTACTGAAGGAAAAAGTATGCTGGGGTTCAGCTGACATCGTGGATCTGCACTAGGTCCTTGAGTCGTCACCGTGTAGAAAAGTATTAAAAAATAGCCTTTAGTTACGTTTTGAATGATTTTATTAACGTAGTTTTCTATGCAAAACTTAAGCCATACTGCCTTAATTGACCAAACGCCGGCTCTCAGTCAAAACTAGCTGCGATATATCGTAGCCACACACTTGATGATGGGTATTGGTTTGTGGCTACGAGTCCACCCTATTCCTTCAATGGAGCAAGACAAAAAGTGGAAAACACATTTTCTTGCATAAATTTTTGAATACTAACATTTCTAATCAGATGTGAATCCCATACAAAGATATTCCATGGCACAAATTCGGTAAAAAAGCACCAACAAGAATTAATATCAATATTTTTTCCAACGGAAAATTCAAGTCTCTCAAGAATAAAATGGATGGGTACTCTGCTTCAAAATTGAATTGAACTTTATTTGAACGGGATTTCAACATAAAACTATGCTGGATTGACAGAAAAATGGTTAACCTGTTGTCAGGTAACAGTCTTTATACATTCCATAGCTTTATTTTGAAGTTTGACTATGCCAAATTTGCTGGAATGAATCATTCCAGCACTTGATCCATTGCAAAGAATAGGAAGGAATTGTAACCGTAACCCAGATCAAAATTCAGAAAGGTTTCGGTTACATTATTGCAACTAAGTCAAAACCATCGATAAGCCAATGGACGATCAGAAAAATGTCACACCCCATTGTTTGTCTTAAATTCTTCGTTGCACGTGATATTGTATAGATAGACAACGACCTGTGAATGATCAAAGATCAGCGAGTCTAAATTGACGGGGTAAGAGGGATTTCGAATTATAAAAATATGCGACTCGAACATGTATCCCTATAATAAATCGACGAAGTACTATCTGGATACAGCTACTGAACTCACGCGGCATCGCGGACAGCACGCAATACCTATCATTGTTCGCTTTTACTCAGTGGATAATAGGCACTCCTCCCTGTTTACATGTATTGGAATATACCGTAACCTTTCGTCACGGCTCAAGACTCGGTGTCTATTTATATCGAATTCCAATCCTAAAAAGTACTTACGACGATATAGATACCATTCATTACACAGCTGTCGAAAAGGCTGAATGTCTTAACAATTACATTGCATCAATTTCTAATGTAGATGATTCGCATGTGTCTCTACCCAGGTTTGAATTCAAAACAAATAATAGTCTTTATAACATAACTATCACAGAAAATGAAGTTGAAAGTATTATCAGTTCTCTTAATATCAATAAAGCTGTAGGTCCAGATCTTATCAGTCATAGGTCAGGCCCGTAGGAAGCGATTTCATATTGGGGGGGGGGGGGGGAGGGGGGGCTAAAGCCATTGTCCTGCATATGGGGGGGGGGGGGCTAATTTGGATTTTCCAAAATTTTTCAGTGTAAAATTAAGAAAATTCAACATTTTTGGCCAACATTGGGGGGGGGCTTAGCCCTCCCCTAGCCCCCCCCCCCCCCCCCCCCCCCCCTGTTCCTACGGGCCTGTAGGTTATTAAAAAATATAAAGGAAAGCGTATCTAAACCGTTGTCTAAAATTTTCAACAAATCACTCACCAATAAAGTTTTTCCAAGAAAATGGAAAGAATCTGTTGTAAATCCTCTGTTCAAAAAGGGTGACAAATCATGTGCTTCTAATTATTGACCAATTTCTCTGCTTAGTTGCATTGGAAAGTTAATGGAGAGATGTGTTTATAAACATGTGTACAACTACTTTTACTCCAACAACTTAATATATAGAAACCAGTCAGGTTTTCTTTCTGGCCATTCTACCGTTCATCAATTGCTGGAGATATATCACCAAATTGTTTCGTCTTTAGATTCAAAACAGAATTTGTGTATGGTATTTTGTGATATATCAAAAGCTTTTGATAGAGTCTGGCACAAAGGACTTTTGTTTAAATTAAAGCAGTTAGGTTTACAGGACCCTTTACTTGAATGGTTTAAAGATTACTTGTCGGGACGACAACAGTTAGTCATAGTCAACTCGTCAAGGTCAAGTCTAAGGTCAACAAACGCGGGCGTTCCCCAAGGCTCTGTTCTCGGCCCTCTGCTCTTTCTGGTGTACGTCAACGACATCTCTGAAAATCTATTGAGCATCTCACGATTATTTGCCGACGACACTTCTTTGGCGTGCTCTGCGACACATTTACCTGCTATAGAAGGCATTCTAAACCATGATTTATTAATCATATCACAATGGGCTAAACAATGGCTAGTAACATTTAATCCAACAAAAACCGTAGCTATAAACTTCTCGAATAGACATAATGTGCAACATCCAAATCTTTTTTTCGATAATGTAAAACTTAACTTTGTTGAAAGCCACAAACATTTAGGGCTAACTTTAAGTAGTGACGGTAAGTGGCACGACCATGTTAAAAATATATTTAATTCAGCTTCTAAACTGTTAGGAATAATGGGATGTCTAAAATTTCGACTGAAACGTGACTCCTTAAATCAAATCTACAGAGTGTCCCCAAAAAAAACGGAACCCTAATTCAAAGTCAAATATTTCAAAGCGTGAGCAAAGAATCTAATTTTTGAATATAGCATACTGAAGATACATTATTTTTGCATTTGTGTTCCAAATTTCACTTAAAAATATGGATCGGTTTAAAAGTTATAAGCAAATTAATAATGGCACTAAAAACCCGATCTGACATGATATTGATTTTTGCGTCTTGTTAGTTCGTGAAAGCGCACTAATGGTCAGTTGTTGAATACTGTAACGTTGTACATGTATGTACCGATTTTCTCGAAATTTAATATGTACGCGTGCAGTACGTTCAAATTGAGTCCATAGGGAGGTTGTTTGAATTAATTTCAAATTATTATGTGATTCATTTTACATGGCGCAGTTTTAACTTTTATTTTCATAAACTACAAGCTTGATATGTTTCCTAAAAGTAGTCCAGTCTTAATTTTCTTGCATAGTTTACATTTCAGTGGACTATGATTTTACTCTTTTTTGATGAATTTTTGTGTTATTTGTCATGTATGAACATGTTTTGCATAAAGGTCAGTGTCAGGTCAAATGAAACCCGTAATACTTTTTAACTGAGCAGTGACCGGCATGTTGGCCAGAAATAAAATAAGTGCCTATGGTTATTATTCATAAGTCTTTGATATTTTGTTTGTGTTCATTTTAGTTATCTCTTCTTTAACAATTTATTTATTACCAAAAAGATGAAATGAAAATGCACTATTCTGAATACAATGTTTCAAAATCACTTTTGTATTGTATTGAATAAATTAACCAATTGTGAAGCGCCAATTTATTAAATGGGTGTTGGCGCGCACTGCAAAACGAAAAAGGTCGATATCGTGTTAAAATGGTTTTACGGGTATATTCATTTGAATGCCAATATTTTCAAAACTAATCATTATTTTTCAACCAAATTTTTACTGCTAATAGAAAACTGTCGTTCCTATTGCGTATGTAAATTTGGTAGAGAAATATTACTTAATACATGAGAAATGTACTTTCAAAAATGGGTTCCGTTTTTTTTGGACACTCTGTACATCTCATTCATGCGTCCAGTTTTGGAATATGCATCTGTGGTTTGGGATAATTGCACAAATCGTGAGAAGGAAACACTTGAAAAACTCCAAATTGAAGCAGCTAGAATCGTCACAGGTCTTACAAGATCAGCATCTTTAAACAATATTTATAAAGAAATTGGTTGGCTTACATTAGAAAATAGACGCAAATACCAAAAACTCATTTTGATTTTTAAAATACTCAACGGTCTAACCCCAAGTTATCTTCAGGACATTTTTCCTGGTCATGTTCATAATAGAACACAATACACACTACGTAACGCGAGCAATGTCCATTTAATTGCATGCAGAACTGAACTTTTGGCGTCTTCCTTTATACCATCTGCAGTCTCCCTCTGGAATGACCTTCCAGTAGATGTTAAATCATTACAATCTCTTTCGTTATTTAAATCACGCATTTTACAAATGTTCTCCGTGCCTAATGTTCCAAAATTTTATTATGTAGGTGATCGAAAATTATCAATCTTTCACGCTAGAATCAGAAACAAATGCAGCGACCTAAGCAATGATCTTTTTTAAAACCATATCTCGCCCAATGCAAATTGTAATTGTGGATATATTACTGAAGACGCAGAACACTTTATATTTCAATGCCCATTATATATTAATGCAAGATTAAGACCATTTCGTTCACTTCACAAATTCCATCCTTTGAACGAGACGTTATTACTGTTTGGGTCAGAAAACCTAACCTTGGACGAAAATTCTTTAATTTTCAAATCTGTACAAGATTATATTAAAAACACGAATCGATTTGGTTAAAAGTGCAGCCCCATCAACATCTAGTCAACCTTTTCATCTTCCAGCTGACAACAAACATTCTTTTCTTTCTATTTCTCAGAAAGAGATATCTAACATACATCGTCATCATCTTTGAACTCACATCATTACTGGAACAACATTGTCTAAAACTGCAACAAAGGAAATACTTGAATGCACATCATCACATGTGTCTATCTGCGAAATAGTATGCACACCAGTGTGTACAGTTACGTAGATATACACGTGTATGCAAACAAAAGACACTAATATATGTGAATCAAAAGGGAATGGCCGTATCTAAGTTGGCAGAACTTGTGGCCAAACCCATTTGCCAATTATTTTCTCCATTCATTGTAATTTGTACATGTTTTATATACTTTTGATGGCAATAAAATATGTTTAAACTAATATCGATCGATCGACTGACAATCAAAACAATCGACAGGCCAATGCCCCCATTGTTTGTCTTAGATTCTACGTTGGACGGAGCGATCTATCGATTGGCGTTCGGTCAATTACTTGCCATGGTTAGCATAGCTCTACTGCAGTCTGGATCCGATCTCTTAAACTAGCAGCACCCACCCCACCCCACGACGATCATTCCAAACCTTTTTCTCTTTCCTTACTTTACGAGAGTTTATTGCTGAAAGGAAGATGATATAGTAAAATATGGAAGACTATGAAATACTATAGGGGTCTGTAATTTGACCCTTGACATCATCTAGTCATTACTTATGACAAGGGACTTTTCTATGTTCACTCAGATCGTCACCCCCTCTATCACAAAATACGGCGGAACTTTTTCAAGGGGGGGGGGGGCTCACCCTATCAGAAATTCCCATAGGGTTGTGCCCACGCTCGGAATTTCACGAAATTTGGTAAGAAGTTAGTATTCTTTATTACGGCGTTATTCCCGAAATATTTTTTAAAAATCTATTCTGGAAAATCATTTTCTAAGAATTTTAAGTTTTTTGCTTAAAAAAGGGGGGGTATCCTAACTTAAAGAGGCCATATACACCCAGCTTTGTTGTATTTGAGCCAAATTGTCCCCAAAAATAATGTCTAATAATTTTTCATCGTATATAAACCAGAATAGTATATATTACTCAACAAAAAACAATTTTCTAAAAGATTTTGTATGACCTCATCGCCATTTTTTTTTTAGTTTTTAAATATTTCGACCAAATTCAGGTCTTAATTTCACTTAGTTCCAATTTTTGTCAACCTATGAAATTTACATTAAAATTGCCCTTATATATGCCCATGCTTATGGTAAAATATGAAGAAAAAATAAAACCGGTAACAGTGTTGTTTGCGAATTTAAGTGTAAAGGGTCCAGATTTCTAAGAATGTAAAATCTAAGATTTTTCTTAATTATTTTCATATACATTTGTAAATAGCTCATTATGCTTTGTTGTGTCTTTATTTAACATGGCAAACTTATGCATGGCATTAATTTTAGCTTTTTTCACACAAAAACATGATTTTAAAGAATAATGGGCACATTGTCGTACCCCACCCACCAATAATATAATGGAAGAAAAAATCCCAAACAGCGGAACATTTTTTCTTTACCACACTGCTCAAGATAATAAAAAGAACACAAAAGCAGTTTTTATTGTACATTAATTGTGCCTTTCAATGCAAAATTGTTAATATTTCTATTGTAATGATGAACTAGCCACTCCTTTGTTGACATATTAACTTTTTGATAATCTCAGATTTGAGAAGAATATGCATCATTTTCGCATGTTTATATAAACAATATTGATACAAAAATGTTGTACGATGACTCCTCTTGCTATTTTGATTTAAAATTGGGACTGATATCAATACTATGTAGGCAATACTGAGCTTTTGCTAGATGGGTACCATTGAAATCCGGGAGCATTTTAAGCTGCCGTTGTTCACAATTCTCATTATTTGACAATGTTACCGGTTTCAAATTTTCACCACATTCTGCATACCACTAGGAGACATATATGGCTAACCCTTGTATCAGTTTCATAGGTTGACAAAGATGGGAACATACAAATAAAATTATTTGAATTGAAAGTTTTGAAAATTTCTCGGCTGTATTTCTGACAATTCCTGACCAAATAAATTTCTGAGATTTTTTTTTTGCATGTTGGCATCAACATTGTTGGTATCAAAATGTTCTTCAATGACCCCTCTTGCTATTTTGATTAAAAATGTTGGACTGATATAAAAACTAGGTAAGCAAAATTGGGCTTTTGCTATACGGGTACCATTGAAATCCGGGAGCATTTTAAGGTGCTGTTGTTCACAATTTTTATAATTTGACAATGTTACCGGTTTCAAATTTTCACCAAATTACGCATGCAAACAGGGAACATAAATGGCCAACTTTCTTATAAATTCCATAGGTTGACAAAGACGGGAACATACAAAAAAATGATTGAATGTTAGGTTTCATATAATTTTCTTGGTTGTTTTTCTGTCAATTTCTGAATGAATAGATTTCTGAGAAATTATGTGGCATGTTGCTATTAAAAATATTGGTCTGAAAATGATCTACATGTTCTACAATAACTCTTCTTGCTATTCTGATTTAAAATTTGGGACTGATATCAAAACTAGGTAAGCAACATTGGGCTTTTGCTAGACGGGAACCATTGAAATCCGAGAGCATCTTTAGGTGCCATTGTTCACAATTCTCATTATTTGACAACGTTACCGGTTTCAAATTTTCACCAAATTTTGCTTACAAACAGGGGACATATATGGCATATTTTCTTATCGATTTCATAGGTTGACAAAGACGGGAACATACAAAAAAATGATAGAATTTTAGGTTTTGAAAATTTCTCGGCTATTTCTCTGAATAAATAGATTTCTGAGATTTTTTTTTGTTCATGTTGGTATCAACATTGTTGGTACCAAAATGTTCTAAAATGACTCCTCTTGCTATTCTTATTTAAAATTTGGGACTGATATCAAAACTAGGTAAGCGAAATTGGGCTTTTGCTAGACGGGAACCATTAAAGTCCGGGAGCACCTTTAGGTGCCGTTGTTCTTAATTCTCATTATTTGACAACGTTACCGGTTTCAAATTTTCACCAAATTTCGCATGCAAACAGGGGACATATGTGGCAAATTTTCATATCAATTTCATATGTTGACAAAGACGGGAACACACATAATTTTTTTTTATAGAATTTTAGGTTTTGAAAATTTCTCGGCTATTTTTCTGACAATTTCTGACTAAATAAATTTCTCAGATTTTTTTTGTTCATGTAGATATCAACCATATTGGTACCAAAATGTTCTACAGTGATTCCTCTTGCTATTCTGATCTAAAATTTTGGACTGATATCAAAACTAGGTAAGTAAAATTGGGCTTATGCTAGATAGGTACCATTGAAATCCGGGAGCACCTTAAGGTGCCGTTGTTCATAATTCTCATTATTTGACAATGTTACCGGTTTCAAATTTTCACCAAATTTTGCATACAAACAGGGAACATATATAGCCAACTTTTTATCAATTTCATAGGTTGGCAAAGACGGGAACATACAAAAAAATCTGATAGAATTTTAGGTTTTGACAATTTCTCGGCTATTTTTTGACAATTTCTGACTTAATTAATTGCTAAGAATTTTTTGCGCATGTTGGTACCAACAGTATAGGTATCAAAAGTTCCTACAATAACTCCTCTTGCCATTTTTAACTAAAACTTGTGGATTTATACCAAAACTAGATAGCCAACATTGAGTTTTTGTAAGACAGGTACCAATGAAAACCGGGAACACTTTAAGGTGCCGCGCATAGGCCTGTATGCACTTTTTGAGTAAAAGGAATATATTTTTGTAGCTCATAGGTCAGAGGCATTCTGTTAGTTAAGTTACAAAAAAATATGTGCGTGGGCGCAAATGAGACCCCCCTTACCAGATAATCTGTCCAATCTTTCGTTAACTAAGAGCCAACATATTTTTCTTCAAAGAAAATGCAATTGTTTGGGGGTGGGTTACTAAGTTTGACTGCTACAATAGCTCAAAGTTGAAAGAATGAGTGTCAATAAGGCCCTTTCCGTGACCCAGTCCGAATTTCTTTATTTTCGCCACACATGACCACTAACATATTGACCTTATATAGGCAAAGTATCAACTTGAACGGACCCTTAGTTTTGAAGATATATTAAATCAAGTGGGTGGGGTAAGTTACTCACTATGCCAAAAGATGGGAATCAATTTCTTATACAGTTTTACTAACAATTTATATCTTAAAAACTGGTGATGCAGTGAAATGTATGTGGCATGTACTTTGAATCCACGTTGTTGTTTATTCCATTGGATGCCATGTACTGGAGAAAAGGGGCATTAAACATGTTTATGAATTTTTAGTATTTTTGGGTGGACTAACTTTACGAAAAACCACATTATTTCTCATTTCATTTGATTTACCTTTCTGGTGGTGAATGAAGATGTATAACCATAATTTGTAATATGAAAAATTTCAAAATTGCTTTTGTAGGCCTATGTTCTGGATTACATGCCTTTCATTTCTTGATAGAAATGCCAAAATTTATAAGAAGTACTATTTCGTTTCTGAACCAAACATTTCTTTATAAATCACCATGAAATACCAATAGGAGGATGACATGAGCTTTGTGTACACAAAAACATCAGATAATGAGGTTGCAACTGCTATCTAAACAGAATGGGTGGGGTGATATACTCCAAAATTAAGTGTGAAACAGACATTAATTTTTCATAGTCAGAATTGCTTGTTTAGCATATTAAATTTATGGTGACGCTTTTGTTAGCTCATCTGAGCACAAAAGGCTCAAGTTGAGCTATTTTGATCGCTTTTCGTCCGTCGTCTGTCGCTCTATCCATCCATCTGTCTGTTCTTAATTTGGTGTTTACATTCTAGCATCCGCAAATATAAGCCAATCTTGACCGTACTTTGTCAAAACAAGTAGGCCTATTGGTCGACTCGTTTCTGTCAACTTGTTCGTATATCCACCACCCCCACCACCCCCCCCCCCCCGAAAATCGAAAATCGAGGCACCACTATTAGCCCTAGCGCCACTAGCTTGACTAAATGTGTTTTGGATAATCTACATTCTAATAATCTTCTCTTTACTGCTGAAAACATGAGCGAACTGTTCTAACTTTCCTTTGTCTCCGTAAGCTAAATGTTTCAATACCCTCTGGTTCCCGCTCTTACATCATGACACTATGACATCGATTATCCAACGAGATTACCCATCGTTACATCTGACCCAGATTGGCAGTTTCCTTTTGAAAATTTGACAACAAACCTCAAAATCGCTTTGCTTTTGGTGCTCACGCAGTTTAAATGATGTTTTGTTCGATCTCAAGCGTGCTAATATCTACTCTCCAAAGCCGATGTCTATTAATTAAATCATCAAACTACGACCTCTGCAGTTTTTGATATATCAACCGACTATTTGGTCGTCATAGTATAATTATAGGACACAATTTGAATGATCAAATAAAAAACGTTCAGTTTTTACTTACACGCGCGGTCATTCATGTAAACAGTGATAACATCTAACAGATTAACCTATGAATTGTGCTCTGCATAATTACGTCGTTTCTATCTTTGGCTGATGATTGTAATTTGAGACGTCCGCCAATCAAAATCTGTATCAAAAATTTCAAATGTTTTGATGTTTGCAGTCAATGATTGGATAACCAAATCCCGCCAAGGCCCCGAGATTAGACGTTGAATACCCCCGTGGGAACAAAGTATTATTTCATCATAGTTTACGAAGAGGAAATGTACTTTGTTGTAAGAAAGTAGCTAATATCTTGAAATCGACTGAACGCCGTAATATAAATGGAGCATATCTTAGATGTAAATCTTAGATGTAAATTTCAACTTTGTGCCATTGTAGAAGCCAGACTGCATCGCCCACCCCTAAACAATTGTATTTTCGTTGAAGAAAAATATATTGGGTCTCATTTAACGAAAAAGTGGACAGATTATCTGTTTATTTAAAAAAAGCAACGCCATATTATGTGATAGTGCGAAGTTGGTCAGATTGAAGGTAGAAAAATCCCTTTACTCAATTAAAGGGGCTCGTTCTATGTTTTTATGCTTCCGAACTGTTCGGGAACTCATATTTGTGCATGGAAAAACAATTAGCAATGCATAAAAACCTCAATCTCGGCGAAGAAACATCTTTCCTTTGCTATAGATCAATCCTTTACAAGCGTGTTTACACATTCTATTTTTACTTCAAAACAAGACAAGGTCAAGGTCAACGAGACACATTTCCGCCGTATTAACACACCGTACAACCGGCTGTGTCGATGACTGTGACCTTATTTGCGAGGAATACGTGAAAAGGTTTATTTTGTACAAGCACTGAACATTTATACGCGTATTTATCAACTATAGAATACCAAAGATCCTTTCGTTTATTTATAAAAGTAAATTCATTTGACCTACCATGCACATGACATCAGATGCCGAATCTGTCGTATTTCTGACGTAATTGATTTTTGAATGTTGGGCATATGTAGCCGTTACAAAACAAAAACAAGAACGACCAGCATGTTATTAATTGACTTGGATTTTAATACTTAATAAAGCTCGTGGAGTGCTAACAATGGACATAAATGATCTACCCCTTCAGGTTGGTAATTTCATACGTTATTACTGGTTTGTAATTATTGGGCATTTGCATTTTCGACAGCCTAGCTCGTCCCCCTTTAAGGTTTATTAGGTGCTAGGAGTCAAATTACAGACCCCTTTGTGAAATACCACCGACCTGTTCGAAATTGATTGGAGATTGTTAAGGGTTAATAATTTGGCACTTTCAAAGTTTTTGACAAAACAATCGCCAAAAACTTAGCCTTTTTGGTTTTTTTTTTATCTCAGTATACTCGTACTTTAAACATTTTGTTAACTCGTGGAAAATTTGATGTTCAATATTTATTGTAATACCACTAGGTCTATCTCTTCCTAGATTTATTTGAAATTTATAGTTTAGTTGAAACGACCAATAAACACACATTAACCCTTTCCAAATCAAGGCTTGCTTTTGAGATCCTTTGTGCTGAAATGTTGAGAATCGTTTCCATCTTCACACACCAAAGTGTGTGAAAGACGATAAAAATAGAAATAGTTTGGTATAATATTCTATCAATCAATTTAACGGATATGAAAGACAAAATTACAACTGAAAAGACATCAGATTTTACTGAAGAAACTAAACAAACATCTTTGACATGTTCGTTGGCGATTTTGTGGTAGGGAAATTATTATCAAATGCAACAATTATCTGTTTTATACTACAAAATACTTGATTGGAACACGTACTCCAAACTGAGGTTGAAGTAGTCCACCCCTTCAGACTGTTTCGTAAAAAAATATGTTCGCGGCTCATGTTAAATTTAACTGAACGCAAGACTGTTTTACGTATTAGATAGATGATGTATATTAAATTCTACCCGAAATAAACATTCAAATGTTTATATCGCGTAGAATCTACAATCTGACTAAGTGTTCGCTAGCGGTTCATTGGAGACGGGGCTTGGCTATGTTTAGACGTCACATAAACTAGCCGGCGGCCTCGTTTATGCGAAATATAGCGACGAAATTTTTAAAATATACTGCAATTTCATTGGTCCGAATAGTAGGTCGAATACTAACTAAAATTAGACCAAAACAACTGTAACGTTTATCTTTCAATTTTGAATGTATTATAGGCCTACCATTCTTTCATTATTTCAGTGAAAATTCAATGAGGAGTGTTCAAATACAGTAACAAAATGCCAAAGAAGAATAAAGGGCAAAACAAAGTTTATGGTGAGTCAAAATCTATTTTAACGATTTATCACGGTACACAGCTCACGTGACTGGTGACGTCACAAATCGGTCTGAGGCGGAGAAAATAGCAGAAAATGCCCGTTGATTCACGGGTGGTGAATGGAGAAACTAGCTCCAAAAAGAGTCAACGATATTTTGTTGCCTCGAGACATACGGGTACTTCCGGGTAGTTGTATCGTGGGCAAATCTGTAAACAAAGGTAGGCGTCGAACACTTTTTCATTGAATTATTTCTTTTACAGCGAGTTTCGGAAAAAACCGGCGATGGTGTAATATAAAGAAATGGGCAAACTTGACTGTACACAAGAATAAACGGTGTTAGTAAGCTGGATTTTAATACAATCATTGAAAAACATCATTGAATCGAAAGTAAAAACTGCCGCTCGGAGATTTTAACATACGTGTTTACCCACCGTTCTCCCAAAATTTAGCCAATAATATATCGATACAACATGTGATTGACTTACATTGAAAAACTTAACTAAAATGTCACAGAATTTATTTCTTTTTTGTTCATAAAAATAGAATTATGGCCAAATTCTGGCGAGAGCTAGTTACCTAGAGGAAGGGGGAGTTGCTTAAAGAAGAGATATAGCTACTTCGAGTATCAATGTACATGTAATGATCGTGTTTAATCATTACCCCTTTCAGCCTTAGAAGTATGTTTACCAACAAAAGTTATGTTTTTTCCTAATGAGAGCACCTGACGACGGATTTATTGTGGTGACGTCGTAAACGTTCGATGGCTGTCGAAAGTACCAATTTTTTAAACTCGTAGTATGGCGTATTGATCGGGCATGTTGCGAAAATTAACGATATCCTACGAACATTTCCATGAAGACGTGAATCTCATTAAGATTGGATAATCATCAGTTCGATGCAATGTACATAACATTATTATTATACTATATGTGACCCGTCACGCTAAAAGGGACCTTATCCGAATACCAAAAATCCAAATTTTGACAAACTTGTCAGACTCAGCACAGGTCAACCAGATCCCGTACGCAAAAAATGAACATATAGTTAGATAGGGAAAACATTCCGGATTTAGAAAATTACATAAAGTGAAAAGTGTCGGCCCTAGTCTGGCTGCGCGGACTGCGCAGACAGGCTAGGGTCGATATTTTTCACAAAACCGAAAAGGTCCCTTTTAGCGCGACACGTCACATATATATGTTAGACAATGAAATGATATAGCAAAGTGAAGTACATGTATACAGCACTACTCCATTACGTCTGTTCTTCATTTTTATTACACTAGATATTAGAGCTGGCTTATATGCAAACCATGCATGTTAATGGAGATAAGGAGACACTCCACAACGGGAAATGCTTCCGGGTCCTAGTATACAAACATAGTTCCGTCAAAAATGGATTTCGCTCCTTTTGTTGCATTGATTTTGTGTTTATAGAATAGGCAGATGCATGAAATGTGGTTCTGCATACTGGCATACCATCTGTGTAGATCTACTGCTAGGATGTGTTTTAATGAATTTGTCGGGAACTAGTTTCTTGCGCGGTCATGACCTTTCATGGGGGTGTGTCACATGCAGATCCCGAAAGAGATAGCAAATTGCAAGGGTGGCTGTGTTGACGGGTGCGTGATTTTGGCTGATGGTGCTAATGATACCACTTTCTTGGTATTTAATTAAAGAAAAATGAATGGTCTATTAAGCAGACTAAGTAAAATGTGCCACAAAGACTTCTTAGAGAAGCTAGAAGCTGCCAAATTGACCCATTTTACTATATATTTAATAGGCCCGTTTCGTTGAGGAGTGACACCATAAATCGATTGAAGGATTGCAGCCCATCATCAACTACAAAATACTCCGCACATCTTCGGGCCTCATCCACAGGAACGGAAAATGACGAGGGAATTCGACTAAGTGTTTGGTATCTAATGATGGGTTGTAATTTTAGATAAATCTATAAGAAACTGTATAAATCCAAAGTTTGATCGTAATTATGACACACGATTTATGCCATATAAAATCACCATACCGCTACAATATAGGCCTACGCATGGTCACGTGACAAGGAAAAATTAGCCTACATATCGTTAAAGACATTGTCACATACCGCAAAAATATGATTCTCTTACTTTCAATGGTCATATTGGTAACATGAACTTTAGTTACCGCTTGACAATGTCGGGAGATGTCAAATTAAACGGCACCAGAAGGGACAGTCACACTTTATGTGATTGAAATGCGCTAAGCAACTTTCTCCTCTCTATACAACTGTCCTTTCGTCGAGTCAACTTGCACTCGCACAATTTTTGCCTGAATTTAAAGTTTATGTATTCGAAAAACAAAATTCTTAGCATTTTAAGTATTTTTTTTACTATTTTAGGGAACTGCAGGTCAATGACATGTTGTACGGATATAATATTGGCTATATCTTGGTGAATGGTGGGTAAACACGTGTGTGCTAAAATTTCCGAGCAGCAGTTTTAACTTCCGATTTCATGTTGTTTTTCAATGATTGCATTAAAACCCTGCTTACTACACGGTGGGTAATCGATATATTCAGAGCCACTGGCTGCGCACTTTAAGCATTATACTAGACTTCCGGTCCACGTGCGGCTCCGAAGTTATTTGCAGATTTTGGTAAACAAAGAAAGGTAGGTGCTGACTTTTTTGCTTTTCTTTCTTCTTTGACTGACTCTAACCACAAAAATGCAATGCTATTCGATGCCTACGATATTTTCCCCTTGAAAAACACACAGCATATTGAGCAACACCTGTTATTTTTTCTGAATCACTTTCATTCCGAGATCAACTGTATAGAAAGCTAAAGGAGTTGGGTGATATCTTTCTGTAAAAGTGTATGTTTTGAACCTGTTTGACTAGTTGTTGCTGTTTGAAGTATGGTTATTTGATAATTGAACAAGTTCAATGTCCCCCGAAATGTCAGTGGCTCTGAATATATCGATTACCCACCGTGTTACTAACACCGTCTATTATTGTGTACAGCAAACTGACCATTTCTTCATAAAACACCATCGCCGGATTTTTCCAAAATATGTAAAAGAAATGATTAACCCATTACCAAATGACAACATTTTGGGTTGGTCCAAATTCAAAGATGTTACAGACGACAATTTCAAATGAACAAAATTCAAATTTTTGTTGTCTTTTTGGATAGAAAATATTGTGGAAAATGAAGAAATTGCTTGTCACAAGCAATTTCTTCATTTTCTACAATGTTTTCCACAGCCATAATCTTGTAACAGCCGCGGCCTTAGCGCAGTTGGTAGCGCATCTGACCCTCATACGATAGGTCCCGGGTTCGATACCCAGCCGCGGCTAATACCCTTTCTGACAAAATTGTCACCATCCAATGGGTTTGAAATCGTTAACCTAAGTGGGCGAGCAGCTGGAGGCTCGGTAAGGGTGTTGTGGTAGTACTGGTTTGAGAAACAAAAGGAATCCATGGGTAGGTGCTCCAGCCGCCGCGATATGACCCTGGTAGTTGCAACGGCGTAAAACCCCAATAAACAAACATTATCTTGTAAGGAGTAAAAAAGAGTCACTGTTTCGAAATGGGTTAAAGAAAAAAGCGATCGACACCTACAATAGTCCCAGCCGAAATTGACAGTGACGTAGGCTGATGTTTACTGCTGCAAAACCAATCAATTCGTCTGATTTGATCCGTTACAAATACGAAGAGAGTTGATTGGTTGTCAAGTAGTAAACATTAGCCCACGTCACTGTCAATTTCGGCTGGGACTATTGTACCTTTGTGTATCGATTTTCCCTCGATACAACTACGCCGGAAGAACCCGTATGTCTCAAGCAACAAAATATCGTTGACTCTTTTTAGAGCTTGTTTCTCCGTTTACTACCCCTGTGATTTGGGCAATGACTTTCGTAACATTTATCGTATCGTTACAACCTATAGACAAGAGCCGTCCTTGTTAATTAAATGCGCTTGACTAGCAATATCTACCAATATCTACCAATTGATGTCGCCAACATCGATTATCATATGGGCATTCTGGGGTAACTACTTTCAAGATGTCAGCGCCCTTAAAATGCATACACGTGGTACATCTTATCACGCGGCATATTTGCCTCACACGCTTGCTTCAAGTAAAATAAATTACCTGATTTGAATTAATTCTTTTATTCGATAAAATTGAGACGAAAAGTATACCTTATTTTGTAGTAAATGTAGTTTTTTCTTGCGTAGATATATATTCTTTATTTACCTCCATCATTGAAGAGTTATACATGTATACAAGAGAAACACAATACAAGACAAACAATATAAATACAAGCAAAGGCAAGACAATGAAACATTACTAAGTATACACAAAATATGTGCAAGCAGAAACACATTCAGATGACACGGAGTTTATGTCAATTTTTTATATACATATTTTATTTGTTATTACTTTTATCTATCATTTAATTAATTCAATTCCTTAACTTATCAACTTATTAAATTCATTAATTCATCAATTTATTAATTCACCAGCGACTGTATTAATTTATTAGCTAATTTATTAATTAATGAATCAATTTACTAATTCATTAACCAATTCAGTAATTCATCATTTCACTAATATAATAACTTATCAATTTAATTGTAATAATTTATTTATTTATTAATTCATTAATTTATTCATGTTGGTGACATACAATGAATAATGATTATTTGGGTTTTTAGTCTGCCATTTCACCGTGTTTACTTATTCTAACACAGCGAAAACGAAAATCGGTTAGAATATGTAGAATATCAATCGCGAGCCTCGAGACTGTTTGCAACATTTTGCCGTTTGGAACGTGTTTGCAACATGATCTCGAGCGTAATACAGTGACCGCCATATTGAACGTGAAAGTAGACACGCGTTAATGACGTCATCAAAACAAATCAATCCTTTAGCTAACGTTATAATTCAAGTGAAATATACTGTCCATAATCGGTAAATCACATCAGTTATTTATCTGGTAAAATTTTATCACATTTATGAGGATACAATCGACTTTTGAACGCTGTTTGTTTCAAATATTTTTCTGGGGTAGATTTAAATAGTCTGCTTCCGTTGTTATAGACCAGACTACCGTTGTTATGCTTGCGGAGTGATATGGGCAGGATCCGCCCATGTCGTTCGAGCCGATCTTGAGAAGTGATAAGATCCGAGAATATTCGAATGGCGCTAAATCAGTCAGTCCCAATCGCGACCCTAGAGACTGTTTGCAACCTTTTGCCGTTGGGAACGAGTTTGCAACATGATCTCGAGCGTAATACAGTGACCGCCATATTGAACGTGAAAGTAGACGCACGTAAATGACGTCATCAAAACAAATCAATCTTTTAGCAAACGTTATGATTCAAGTGAAATATACTGTCAATTATAATCGGTAAATCACATCAATTTTTCTATCTGGTAAAATGTTGTCACATTTATGATGATACAATCGACTTTTGAACGCTGTTTGTTCAAATATTTTTCTGGTGTAGATATAAATAGTTGTTTGGTCTGCTTCCGTTGTTATAGACCAGAGGCGCGTTCTTTAGAGTGAGATTTTTTTAAGATTTCTTAAGATGTTTTTGATAAAGCTTCTTTGAGACCGAGATTATAAGCGAGGTTTTCTAAATGTTCCATTATTCATACAAATGACGTCATCATGACGTCATTTGTATGAAGTATGAAGCATTCGGAACTCCGCGGTTTTTGAATCATGGAGCATTCGGAACAGCTCGGTCAATTCTCTCCCATATAGATTCTACAGAATTTACCGAGAGGTTCCGAAATAAGTATAGAGCAATGGCAGCTCGCAGTGATCGTCTTAAAAATCTTGCCCAAAAGAGCGCTTTATCCTAAAACATCTTAAGAAATCTCAAGATATCTCAAGAATTCTCGCTCTTAAGAACGCGGCTCAGACTAGGCCTACCGTTGTTATGCTTGCGGAGTGATATGGGCAGGATCAGCCCATGCCGGCAACTGTAATACGTTCGAGCCGATCTTGAGTAACGATAAGATCCGAGAATATTCGAATGCATTCGAATATTCTCGGATCTTATCGTTACTCAAGATCGGCTCGAACGTATTACAGTGGACGGCATGGGCCGATCCTGCCCATATCACTACGCGAGCATAACAACGGTAGTCTGGCTATAACAACGGAAGCAGACCAAACATCTACTTAATCTACGCCAGAAAAATATTTGAAACAAACAGCGTTCAAAAGTCGATTGCGTCCTCATAAACGTGACAATTTTATCAGATAAAAAAATTGATGTGATTTACCGATTATAATTGGCAGTATATTTCACTTGAATTATAATGTTAGCTAAAGGATTGATTTGTTTTGATGACGTCATTTACGCGCGTCTGCTTTCACGTTCAATATGGCGGTCACTGTATTACGCTCGAGATCATGTTGCAAACACGTTCCAAACGGCAAAAGGTTGCAAACAGTCTCGATGGTCGCGATTGGTCAATGGCTTGACTAGCGCTTGACATGCATTTAAAAAAAGTCATAAGATTTGGGACCTCGTGGTTTAATTGACATCTTTCCAGTTAAGATTACAGGTATTTCCCTTGCTTCGATCATGCGGTCCCAAAGTTCTCAATGTTTTGGATGCTTTTGTCAAACGCATACCGACCGAGAGTCAAGCTTTTAATAAGGACGGCTCTCGCACATGGCGGCCGAGCCCGGATAGCTCAGTCGGTTACGTCGGAGTTTGTCAATCCAGGGGTCTCGAGTTCGAACCCCGGCTCGGCCAGTATCCATTCTGACATTTGACAAAAGTCATTTGTCTCTCACCAATGGGTGTGAATCATCTATGTGAGAGAGCAGCTGGAGGCTCGGTTTGGATATTGTGGTTGTACTGGTGCGAGAAATACCAGGAACCCACGGTTAGGTGCTCCAGCCGCCGCGATATGACCCTGGTAGTTGAAAACGGCGTAAAACCCCAATAAACTCAAACTCTCGCACATGGCTTGGTGCGATACGATACGACAAACGCAAAGAAAATTATTGACAATTCTAAGTCTTGCCCGAATCGAGAGTTGTTCCCCTAAATACTCTCCAACCCAGACCAGATAATTACGCCACACGCCACGTGGGTTGTAGGCTGCACCGTGACTATATAGTCCCAGTGGAAACCAGTGGGTCCCTCCCAAAATATAGAACATACCTTTTTTGTAACTTTAGTTTAGACGTTTCAAAAAAGGAATTATCGCAATGATGACCAGGATTGCATTGTAATAGTGAAGGAACAATCTCGACGTGTGTCTCTGTTGTTGGTGCAAGATCGTATGTCACATGTTTACATTTTGTCCAAATATAATCAAAACAGTGTTGTATTAAACAAAAAATAAGTTCTTTATAAATAGTGACGTAGACATGTTGAAAATTTAGGTTCAGTGAAAGTTTTCTGCGTTTTATCGAACAATGTTTTGTATACATTTGAACAAAACGTGAACATGTGCCATACGATCTTGTGCCAACAATAGCCTAATTGGATTTTATAGGTTTATAGTTTTATTTATAAACAGCACCTGCTGAACTGTTTTTGCACAGATTATACACGTATTCTAGAATGACAATGTACGTCAGAATTATCGTTGAAAAGTTGGATTCAAATACTGATGATTGTTTTCGTGATAAATGCAAATGTATTGAGATTCTAAACTTCTGAGGTCCCTTAGATAAATTAAACAGAGCAACATATACGAAAGCGTGAACGCATTCTGAACTTGTTACTGCAAATCAAAACCCTATGGTGTTGGGACCCATTTAAATCGTCTCAATGAGACGATTCCAATAAGACTCCGCAGATTAAGTTTGGTGAATATTAAGTGAAATGTTGCATTTCGAAAAGTCATTACCCCTCTTATCCATAGCTCTAAATTAAAACTCGCTTTTCCAGGCAAAGGTGTGGTGCAGCTTTATAACTGCTCCGGGTTCCAGGTCGGTCTCGACAATGATATGACAATCAAGGATGCTTCGAGTGGATCCACAAAATCAGTAGCAGGTAAAAATCGATCATTACCACACAATGAACCTTTTTGACGCCCCACAAGCTCATGGCTTTGGAAATCGCCTTGGACAACGAAGAAATTGCTCAATGAGTGCAATTTCTTAATTTCCCAAAATGTTTTCTATCCAGCATAAAAACTTTCATTCACTTGATATTGTCGTCTGCAACGTTTTTGAATTTGGGTAAGTCTACAAACGTCCAGTAGATCTAATGGGTTAATATTACCTAAATTTTGACGTCTAGATTTGACGTCGAGTGTGACTTAAGGATTAGTACAACCCATCATCAACTACAAAATTCTCCGTCCACTTTGCGACGTCGACCGTAGCAACATTACCCAGAACGGGGCTAGGAAATGGACGAGGATATCTCTCGTTAATTTCCGTTGCTACGGATGACGATCGAAGATGCGAGAAGAGTTTTGCAGTAGATGCTGTGTTGCAATATGCTGTGCCAAAAAAGTTTAACACACCTGGAAAATGTTGGCTCCCAGTTAAAAACTATTGCGAAATCTTTAAGAGGAAAACAATACTTTGATTGTGCATTGATTTTGCTGACGTTTCCTGAAAATTTTGTGTCAAAACTCTAAAACGTTAACTTGATATCTTACATTAAAGTGCATAGGGGTCAGACATCGAAAGTCAGGCAAATTTCAATATCGGATAAATTCACCAGCAGTTGCTTTGATCGCCATAAAACGACTTTCAATGCTGCAGACAAACTGTTCGACTAAACATAGGGGAATTCTGTCCCATTCATATTGCAGATGACGCTCAAAATCAAGGACGTTACAGACTCCATGGTTTTCGCTACCATGGCCTCCCAAACGACATGTGCAAGGTGATACGTCTGTAAACACTAAATAGGATATCACTCCAATGTCTCCTGGTTCAATAGCAACGTGTCCATACCCACTGACGCATTGCCTGGCGATGCCTCACGTCATTGGCATAAGGTCGTCAGGCTTTGATGCAAGCTGTACATGACCTATCCCGGACAGATCTTCCCGGACTTTGATATTGCACGGAAACTTTAACACGCGCAGTCGCCAAGGACGGAACTATAATTCCAGGCATCTCTCCCGCTTCACAACTTTCAAGCTTGATAAGTCACTATAAATCCATATTGACCATTACAAACGCTAAGACAGCTCAAAAATGTTAATTGGGGAATAAAAATCTTAAATTTTCATTCAAAATATCACGGATATTGACTTTGTGAAGCAGGTCAACTCTGATTGCAAATGCGCGAAAATAACAAATTTTAACAAATGAAAATAGATCTACGAGGTATCGTCAAAAAGTTCCCGGACTGCCTTTGAATTGTATTTTTTTCGACGTATTTGATTCAAGTCTTTATTCAATAAGTTATTTTGAAATGTAAACTACCACTTTGATAAGTTTTTGAGGTTTTAAATTGTTAAAAATCAAAATTTTCAAAGACGTTAGAGCATGGTGTTCAAGAGTACGGATCACTTTGAAATTACGCTTGCTCCCAATATTCTTACTATTATTCAAAGCACCATATCTTAAAAATTACAGGCACTTTTACATGCAGCCTCGATATGGCATCACATCAACATATTTCTGAACAATTTCAAAATTTTAACGTCGTGGCATAAAAATTCTACGTTTCATACATATTTCTCCTAGCAACGGATGAAAGTCAACTGAAATCAAGGCGACGTCATCACAGCGTACGGAACAAATCTCCGCTATCAACGTCTATATGAAGGCCGGAATGACGCCTATGGAAATTTAGAAGTTCTTTAATCCAAGCGAAGGCTGCAGTGCATATTCTAGGACAACTTTGTTTAATTGACATAAGAAATTTAGGAATTACCGTGCGAAAATAAGCGATGATCTCAGCAATGAGCGGCCTAAAACGTGCTCATTTAGACACGAAGACCGACATTCTCACGGATCGACGATATAGCTAATATTGTTGGAATATTTGTAGCGGTGCAATTCATAAAATAATTTCAATAAAATAAAATACGTCTAAATTGTTCGCAGGGCGGGAGGCGCTGCTTTAGACGGACGATGAGCAAATGACCCGCGTCGTGTACACAATGTCTTTTCTTTGAACGTTTCCTAAGAAGCGCGTGGACGCTGATTTTACCAGGATAATGTAGGTCTTACCAACCTAATGCATCCATCATACCGATATGAAAGTAGGGACCACATAATTATTTTCTAAGCTATGAAAGACTGTCCAGCATAACACGCAATACAGCCCGGACTCAGTAAAATGTCATTTCAGCATTTCACTGAAATTTCCCCGATGTTGCAGGTTTGAGTCAAACGAAGAGCTTTGACCTGCGACCAGGCCCCAGTTTCTCGAAAAAACTTAAGTATATTCTCATCAGATCATGCTCAACTTCTATTCAATACCAATCAACGTTGATTGGTATTCAATTGAAGTTCACGTGGATTTCGTGCGATTTGAGCACGATGCTCAGATTTGAGCATGAGATCATACTTAAGTTTTTTCGAGAAACCGGGGCCAGGTCAGCTGTGAAATATTATGACACCGAATTAATTCGTTTGCTCCATATGTGTATCGCGATGGGAAGTATCTACATCATTTTGATAAATAATTTGAAAAGTTGTAAACTAACACGAAATCATCGATTTTGGCTCTGTATACGACGTTATATAGACATCGCAGTGCGACGTCAAAGTGATCCGTACATTGTTTATGTATGTTTTTGCGAATGTAAAATATTATGTTATAGGTATTGTATCAATATAAATGATATAATATGTACTTATCGGACATGAGTTCATCTTTTTAGGTATATAAGTTTTAGAAAAATCCGAATGCATATAATTTACGTACGAAGGCAGTCCGGGAACTTTCTGACTGTACCTCGAATACAAAACGGCAAGTGTACATATTTTCAGGAAGATTGATACCAAAAATCTGTAACAAATATCTCAAATTCAATACCTTTTGCGAGGATTCCAGTCCGAGTCGAAAATAATTGCCGCCGCCATTCAAAGTTGTTTATACTTCCCTAGTGACGTCGACGTAATCATACGCTGACGTTACTTTTCCCGCGTAATTTACGTTCAACTGCTGGACGTTTTAAAACGTTTTAGTTATATCTAGCCTAACGGATAAAAACATTTTTTTATGAATTTTGTTTATAATACCTTTTCTAAAACAATATCAAAGTATATAATAAAAAGGTTATTGCATTAATTTGGGAATATATTGTGTCGAACTCGTTCTTTTGGCGTAGTAACCCTCGCAAGCTCGGGTTACTCTGCCAAAAGAACTTGTTCGACACAATATATTCCCATATTAATGCAATAACCTATAATGTTTACTCAATAATTTACTTATAATGTTTGTTTTTGTAATTTGTATTTATGACTATTGTTGGCGCAAAATCGTATGGCACATGTTTACGTTTTGTTCAAATGTAAACAAAACATTGTTCGATAAAACGCAGAAACTCTGAACAGTGAACAGGCCGCTCTATCACTGTACATAAATTTTCAACATATTTACGTCACTATAATACTTTCAAAGTTAAACGAGAATAATTTTAGTTGTTTTGATAAACCATTTCAACGATAATCATTCTCGTTTAATAGTGAATCGATCATACTTATAAAGAATTTATTCATGTTTTATACAACACTGTTTTGTTTACATTTGGACAAAACGTAAACATGTGCCATACGATCTAGCGCCAACAATAGATTTATGAACTATGTACACAGCTTTTGTCAATAGATGTTTCTTCAGTTCAGTTCAGTCCAGTTTACTAGGACCATGAAACTAAATAGCATTGAAACATTGTCAATGACTCAGGAAACCTGATTTTTATTAGAAGCAGCTTGGAGCCAAAATGCTTTTCTAAAACTACTGCTCGTCCTGTTCAAATAGCATTACTTTCTATCAATTCTAATTGTGATCTTGAAATGAAAATTTGACCACCGATCATAGCATTTTGACCTGTTTAAAAACTTTGTAGTACTTTTGAGTAAATACACTGAGAAGCTGTCATGTTGTTTTGGGTCACGTGGGTCAAAGGGCAAGGTTACAGTTCAACATTGTTTAACCCTTTCCCAGATGACAAAAAACAACAGGGTGTTCCAATTTGAAAGCTGCTGCAGACGACAAAGTATATGAGGATAAAGACATTGGACCACGAAGCTTGACACGAGTGTTATCCTTGACCCAAAGAGATACACAAAGAGTAAAGTAACACCAAAATAACAAGCACAAAATATTAAGGAAATGTGTGGGTCTCTTCAATCAATCAACCAATCAATCAGACGATCATTCAATAAGTCAATCAATCAAAACTATATATCATTTTTGCTATATTTCCAGATTTGAGCGCCGGAGCCAACGAGACGGGTGTATTGATAGTGAGAAATATCTTAAATGGGTACCCACAAGGCATAACCCTTACAGACCTGAGAATGTGTATTAAAGAGCAGATAAAGGAATCAAAAGCCAAGACGTTCGCCGAAATCACAGGTAGAAATGTAGAAGACTTTTTACATTACAATAAGCAGATATTTGAAATCAAAGGAAGACCAGCGCATAGAATCGTCAAAAATAAGGGATCTAATAAAACAAGAAATACTGGTGGCACGACATCAGTCGAGGATAAACAATCAGCAGATACAAGTAATACAAAAGGAAACGATGATGTTTCATCCAGAGACACATTCGGGAATGACGGCAGAATTCATGTGACAGGGGATCGAATTTCACAAACACTAGAGGTATCTCAAACAACTCAATTAGACAATGATATGTGGATAGAAGTAAAAAAGAAACAAAGGCACCAATTATTGCTTTCGGGTAAAAGTATAGAAGAAGAAAACATTGATGGCAAAACATTAGAATTTCTTCATACAATTCACAAAAGTAAAGGGTCAGATATTATATTCATAGAAGATTCAATTGAGTACATAGAGTCACCCACAAAATGTATGTTTGACATAGGTTGTTTGTGGAATACACCTTACACACAAAAATCTCACATTATAATAGGCATTGCACGAAACGAATGTGGTACCATACTTCAAGGCGTCTCCGAAAAGTTTGGAGAAGAATACTGGCAACAACTCTTTAGTGAAAATTTATTCACGATGACACCCATGTTTAAGCATTTCGAAATTTCTCATGATTCAAAGTTATTTTACATGATAGAAATTTCTTGTAGCAGTGGCCATGGTCAACCATGCATTGTAAAGAAAGATTTACAAATCGATGGTAACCAATTGTCAAAAAATGATCTTTGGTATCGAAAGAATGCTAACAACACAATCTGTGAACCCACTGACACATTTACTGGCTGTATTTACCAATGGTTTCTCAGTCCAAGACCAAGCCCAATGCCAAATGAAAATTTGCGCGCCGGAGAGAATATGCTCTATGCCAAGAGTCTAGAGAGCCAAGGAGCTATACCCAAACGGCAAAATGACGACAATATACGGGGACCAATAAGTAGTTCAAGTTTTAATTCATTCTGGAAAACTGTCAATGGATTCGAGAAAGGAAGCTTCATCTTAGTTTGCGGTGGCATTTCAAAGAAGAGCGACAGAAATATTCATCAGTTAGGTATTCTTCCATGGCTTGCCGTTTACGACTTCGACGTTTTCAGTTGCTCTGATGGTGTTTTGAATGTCTTGCAAGATGTTATAGAAAACATAAGGAACCTTCAAATCTTGACCTGGAAAGATTCCAGTGGCACCCTGTCCGAAACTGGAACATTATGGTGTTTCATGCGGGGTAGGAAGGAGATATCAGATTCACGCACAGATAATGAGGAAGACGCGATAGAAAACGTCTATGATTGGGTGAAAGAGGTAAAAGTTGGTCTTCAAGAACAGTGTGAGAAACTTGCCAGTTTCTCTGAAGATTATTCCCCAATAACAATTGTCTTATGTTGGCCAGACAATGAAGAAACAATTCCCCATATGGGGAAGTTTTTGGATAAATTAGCAGATTCGTTATCTTACCAACCGAAAATTGTAATACTGATGGAATCAAAACCCAAAACTTCTCCAGGCCGCAATCGTTTAGAGATTTTTCGAGACGATTTCAAGGAAAATCTTCATGTCGTACAGATGGGAATGGATACTTTATTACATGGAATATCAAACTATTTTTCAAGAAGCAAACAAGACATTGCAAGATATGATTTGCCGACAGAAGATGATGAATTGAATGCTCCTATCAGTCAAAAGGAAGTATTCTGGCTGAATGAAGATTTCGAGGTTCTGTATCTATCAGACCCTTACTTAGTTGCTGACAAAGAAATTGACGAAAAAATAAACAATTTCTTTAAAGGGGGAAGCCTGCCGTGGTCCGTTTGGTACAAAAGTGGACAAGACCAGGTCGAGATCGAGAGAGACCCTTTTGAAAACATGTGCAGTACAATAAATCAGTACCTGGATTACAAAACAAACATAATCTACCTATTCCATGCACCAGGATCAGGCGGCTCAACTCTAGCGAAACGAATTCTGTGGAGGTTTCACGATAAATTTCCCTGTCTCCACCTTAAGCTTGGAACAATCAATCGGCATCGTGACATCGTCGAAAAGGTAGGATTTGTCCACCAAAAGACTCGCTTACCAATTTTACTGCTTATTGATGGCGAAGAGGAAACAAAGGTCAGTTACCTTTGTAAAACTTTACCATACACACTGATTCTGTACGTGAAGCGATATCCTTACAAAGTTCAGCAAGTACTTCCAAAAAATAAGATTTATCTAGCTGGTATGGTAACAAGTAAAGAGGCAAAACTTCTTGCTTCCCGGTATGGTGAAAGGTGTGCTGAGACAAAGAGAGAAGCGCTAGATCGCCTAGCAAAAGAGGTGAAGAAAGGACAACCTCACCTCCTTTTGGAATTTGGAATGACAGTTTTCCACCATGAGTTCAAAGGTATAAGAGCTTATGTGAAAGGATACCTTCAGCTACACAGCAACAGGACAAACGATTTGCAGGCATGGCAAAAATGCGTTGGATATTTATCCTTAGTTTACTACTATGGGCAGACGTCAGTGCCGTGTCAAATGTTTGCGGCACTCTTTGGCAAGCCAAGTAACTATGTGATGGGATTGAAGGATGATTTTCCCCACCCTATTGGAGAGTTTGTTGTGAATGACACCAACGACAAAAGAAAAGACAACATCCGAATTTGCCATTACGCTGTTGCAAAAGAGATCCTCGAGCAGATATTAACAAGAAATTCGAGAGGTTCAAAAGAAGACATATCGGACCAACTTAGTTATCAAGCCAGAAGGAATTTAGCAGGTTTTTGTCTTGAATTCATTGAATATACAAGCAAAAGACACAAAAAGACAACGCTTTCTACAACCACCAGACTTATATTGGCAAGGACATTCATTTTCAGAGATGAAAAGGATATGGGAGAAAACGAGGAACAAAAACGAAGACGGCCTGTATTATCAAAGCTAATGGTCGACATTCCAGCTGGTAAGCCGCTTTTCACAGAAAGGTTACAAATACTCGAGAAGCTAGTATCCTCATTTCCTGACGATCCCAGTTTTCAGGCTCACCTTGGTCGATTTTACGCTTTTTGTAGAACGGACGAGGAAGACCAAGTAGAGAAATATTTCACTGAAGCAATCAGACTCTGTGAAAAGCTTCAAAATGGGCGCCATGAAGATGAGGTTGATGACGGCACGAAATCAACATTGACACACGTGTATCATATGTATGGAATTGTGAAGCACAGATATCTCTCAAAATATACGGCCAGGTACCAGGGTCATAAAGCAGACACCGAAAGAACAGAAGAATCATTTTGCACGAGGATAAAAGAATTGGTTGATGTTGCACAACTCTCCTGTCAATACTTTGCAAAGAGTAGACAACTTACCCCAGAAACAAGAGATGTCTACACATATGCCTACACTGGAGAGATACAAGTACGGATTCAGGTATGCGACTACGTCAAGAGGTTCTTTAGACGTACCGCAATCGAGGCTGAAAATATTTTCGAGTCGTTTTTCGTTTCAAAAGCCGATGACGCATCGAAAAACTTTATAAGAGAGTGTATATCTGAAATCGAAATACTGATCCACGAATGTTACACAGATGTAGAATTGTCAAATGACGACATCAACTCTCTCCGACCGCTAGTAAGCTGGTATAACGAGCTTTTCAAGAAACAACAAATAACATTAGAAATTGACCAGACAGTAGAAGAGTGTGAAAGACGTAGGTTAGAAATCGCTGCTCTTAAATTAAGATTCGCACCCACAAGTAGCTTTGGCGAAATAGAGAAAATTGCTCAAGACAAAGAAGCAATTGAGGAAATTGTCAAGCTCTATGACGAAAACATAAGCGAGGCACTACGGCGTGGTTGTCCAGATAAAGTTGACAAAAAGAATCTGGAACGTGACTGTAGAGAGTGGATCTTTGCCATCAGACACGAAGATTTCTCGAAACAATGTAGCCTTGAAGATGTATTGCTGCGTGTACAAAAGTGGCATGAAATGGTTCGATCGCCAATATCTACTTACTACCTATTTATCATCCAAAGTCTAATCGGATTTGACACGGATAAATGTCATGGAAAGACAGAATGTCTCGTAAATGCAAGAGAAACCAGGGAAGAGATGTTGAAGATGAGAAGGCTTATCATTCGGCCCAAATATCCCCGGGAGTGGCTAGGAAACCACACAAGTGGCATTAGAATGCTTGTATCAGGAAATAGACATGTGGGTCTTGGAGAAGGAAATGGACCGGATAAAACGGGATTGAAGATTTGTAAAGGCACAATTAAACATCCGAACACGAACTGCGTCGGAGGGTACATTGAATACGGCATGGAAATTAGCAATGTTACGGTATTTTTCATTCCAAAGCGGTCCGAACTAACCGGAACGAGATTTGCAGGTCGAAGGGTTGAATTCAATCTGGCATTCTCAATCGAGCATGGATACGAGGCATTCAATGTTAAGCTTCTTACACGACATGGTTGTCCCTGTTGTTCTAGGGCGGTAGAGTTCACCAGTGCTGAAACCATCCTTGTGTGCAGCTGTGGTGCTGAGGTCCAGAAAGATACTATGAATGAAATAAACCTAGAGCAAGAGAAAGAAGGCACTAAACAATCATGAAAGCTCCCGCAGTTGCACAAAACGTTTGTAAAATAACGAAAAGAAATCATATTGAAAAAGAGCCCAAGAATGCCCCTCTCTGTATTACAGCAAAAAAGCCATCCCAAATTCAGAACTAATTCCCTGTTTAAGTGACTCAGTGTCAAACCTGTCTGATGTTGACTGTAAAAACCTGCTAGAAAGTATACATGCAATTCACTTTATTTGAAAAAGTGACTTACGAGTGATGCGATCCAATTTCGAAATGAGCTAAAAATTGCATAACGTTACACATGTGCATCAATTGAGCAAGTTCAGAGTAAACCAAAAGATTACTTAGCGCGATGTCAGGATTGAAAAGGAGTTAAACGAGTAATAATATGAGAATAAACCAGACATGTGTTTATGGGGAAAGCTATATAAAGTACATTACGCACTATCCTATCTTTAAAGCATCATTATATGACACGTGCAATTGTCTACAAACTCTTGCCAAATTGATAAGGATGAAATGGACGAGCTTTTGTATTTTGCAAGTACATTTACAACACTTTTATCGTGGTCCAGGTAATCTGACAATCTGTCTAGACATTGTAAAATGTTACAGTCGTTTTCATTGGAATTTCAACTTAAGGCCTGATCACACAGACCATTCCGCGTCCATATCATGACCGGAGCGCGTCTAAAACAGGAGACCCGTGCAGTATAATTTTGGACGTGATGTAGACGTATGTGACCGAGTCTTCACACATTTTGATAAAAAGCATATGTATACTTATAGAGACGTCGCTGTGATATTTTACAAGTATGGGCAGTGAGAAAAGGCGCGTAATTTAGCAATATATCAAACAACATGTATCCTTAATACGAAGCCCTTCTATTCTGTGCAACAGGAAAGGCATAAGGCATTGTTATTGTCGTTATTGTGAATACAAATGGTATAAATCCACAAGCCAAAATTGACAGTGGCGTAGTTTTGTGTTTACTGTTTCTAAACCAATAAACTCTTCTCATTTGTACCGTTTACAATGTGCACGTGATAAATGAACAGGTTGATTGGTTGTAAACGATAAACACAATTATACGTCACTTTCAAATTTCGCTGGTGGAATAGTATATATAAATCCACAAGCAAATGCGTTTACTGTTTCTAAACCATTAAACTCTTCTCATTTTTACCGTTTGCAATGTGCACGTGATAAATGAACAGGTTGATTGGTTGTAAACGATAAACACAGAACTACGTCAATGTCAATTTTTGCTTTTGGATTTATACCATACTGTGTGTATGCCATCTACCATATTCATTGTCATTGCCAAGATTACATTTCCATATTTGAACTGTTGCACCTGAGCGTTAGTTTACAATGAAAACGATCCTGTAAGAATAAGATATTTACTTAGATCTTTCTTATAATTTTATATCGGCATGGTATATTTTTAAAGCAGGTCCGTAGGAACAGGGGCTAGGGGTGCTTAGCCCCCCACCCCCAATTTAACAAAAAATGCCATTTTTATTAGTTTACACCAAAAATTTATGGAAAATCCAATTTAGCCCCTCCAGTATTCAGACACTGGACTGGACATGGGCTTGAGCCACTCAATATCAAATAACTTCCTCCTGGCCTGTTTTATAAGTGTCTTGGTGGCATCCTATGAGAATGGCAAATAATTTGAAACAAGCGGCATTTATGTTTTTTTTTTTTTTTTTTTTTTTTGTAAACATTTGGTATTTTCGTACCTTTAAAGCAATGTCTTTCTATTTATTTGTAATACATTTTGAAACGACGCACTATTTGCTAAGACTCGCTGTTTAAATAGTATTTTGATAGGTCTGTACAAGCTGAAAGGGCACATTCATCGCGACGGGGAATCACGTGATACACGTTCAGAAAATCGCCAACATTTAAAAGTGGAATAACACTTTACATCTTGCAAATTTTCCGTAAACTTCGTACAAAAAAAAAATATATATTATTAAGATATGGCCTTTAAATTGCATCTATGCCAAATCTTAGCTTTCTACCTTGTGTATTGGCTTAGATGTTGACGGATTTAAAACCTTATAATTTATTGTCCCGGGGATAATATTTACAATAATGGAACATATGGGTTTTTAAATCCGTCGACATCTTAGCCAATACACAAGATAGAAAGCTAAGATTTGGCATAGATGCAATTTAAAGGCCATATTATAATAATACATATTAATTTTGTACAAATTTCTCGGACAATTTGCATGATTTTAAGTGCCATTCCCCCTTTAAGCATTTTGAATTCTGTTTGAAGCGGTGTAGGTGAAAAAACGCAAGGAATAAGCTGGATGTGGTAGATCGCCAATAACTTAAAATTTGTATTTGACTTTAAAAAAAACATTAATTTTGCATTCAGCAAATTCATGTTGGTTTATTTTTTCATCTTCCCTGCTTAAAACTTTTTTTTCAAATTTGTCATATTTAAACAGAATTGTGTAAAATATCGAAAATATTATGGCACATGATATCCCGCCGTGATTATTTTCAAATAGACCCGTGACATGCATTTTGAAATCGCGTTTACTCCACCAAGATTAATCCGGGACAACTTTTTTTTCGTGTGCAAAGTCCATTAGTTGGGCGTCTTGACAAAATGCACGTATTGCCAAAGTGGGGTCATTACATAATGTAGATGTCCCGGGTTAATTTTGCTGGACTATATTATTCTAAATGGACCCCCTAGCCGCGTGCGATTTAGGCCAGAAGTGGTCTTCTGGAAGAGGTAGAGCTAGTCTGGTTCCCGCCTCTGATACACTACGTTGTATCTTTTCTACAACGTAGTGTATCAGAGGCGGGAACCAGACTCTTCCAGAATAGCTCTACCGGCCTAAATCGCACACGGCTCTTTACTCATAATATGAATTAAGAAAACAAATACACGAGTGTCTGGGAAAAAGGACAGAATATGTGCGAGTATCTTGCTTCAAGATTGTCTTGTACCAAATTTGCAGTCTTATCACGATCCATGCTGTTCTCCAGTAGTTGCTACAGGTCATGAAGAAGCTAAATAGAGAACAGCGTGGATCTTGATGAAGAAGATTGTGCGTATGCAAAGACTGATATGGATCCATGATGGTCTTACATGCCATCAGTGTCCTTTTTCATCCCCCGAACGCACGTTCTAAATATCAAACCCTTTTCCAAACTGCAAAACCCCCAGAGAGTTCCTATTTGAAAACTGTAGCAGATGGCAAAATTGGGGATAAAAGATGGAAATTGTCTACAAATAACACAGAAAACATAGAGGCAAAAAGAAGAAAAGGTAGTCAGCATTTTCTTCTTATGCTTGTTTTCTCCAAACCGTTTTTGTAAAAGATGTTAAAGTCAGGTCTTGTTTTGGAAATGGAAAAAACATGTTCTGGAAATAATAATTGTTAATAATAAGTATATGTATATGACTTTGTATAGTTAAACAGAACCATTATGTCATCGATTGTAATCCTAGTTATCATTTTTGCGTATGAACTGGTATTGAGCTAATTGTAAAGCGTGGGACGTTTTTTTTCACAATCATAGTATTCCGCCGGTGTTGTTATAAAATATCGTAACTACGGCTTCGATAAAGCCGTAGTTACGAGATTCTGTAACAACACAGACGCTTTGTAAATACATATCGGTAAACCCGGTCTATTTTTAGAACAAATTCATTGTTATTAGAAAAACTATCCAATCAGATCTATAAACTCAAATTTAAACGCAAAATATCTGTACCTTGTTGTAGCGAAAAACGTCCCTCGCTTTGGCCGAGTTCACCACCAATGCTTGAAACTACAGCTTAATATTGTCCACCCAAATTAACCAGGGACAAGCGCTAAGTCCGTTAGTTGAGCGTCTTAACAAAACATTGCCGAGGTAGGGTCATTACATATGCAGATGTCCCGGGTTAATCTTGCTGGACATTACAAGCTGTAGATACGATTTTTGTCCTATTTAAAGCGATAAAATGCTATCAATTTTGTTACGTAATGCTCGTATATGTTATCACCACGATCTTTCATTTCATTATGCTGATCTCATTGTACAGGGTGTCCCAAAAGTAAGGTAACACTTAAAACCTCATGTATCTTGACTAATATATTAATTGTATATCCCCAATATCGCTTACATTACAGAGGGTTATGTGTAGAAACAAATAAAACAAATTTCTTCAAAATAGCAAGCCATTTGTATATTTTATGTTTGATAAATAGAACACACCCTATTTTATCAATGACGTCATTTTTATATTAAATGACGTCCTTTAGATTACGTCCCTTCTATCCCTTTTCTTGATCTATTCTTGTGCTGTTTAAATTTTTCAATAACTGCCTCACATATGTCCATAGAACTGTTCCTACATTTTCTTTGAATGTTTGATACCAATATTGTATCAAAAGTCATGTTCTTGTTTTGGGAACTACACCGCAAGTCTCTCCACAGAAAATAGACCAATGAATTCAAATTCGGCGTGCGTCCACCGACAAAAGTCTAAGCGTTTGACTTGATCTCCCAAAGACTTTGATTTCATAATTTGAATATTGGTATTGAGAAGTTTCAAATAAAATTTCAAAATTCACTGTACTAATTATTTCAATGAATCTTGTTCCGACAGAAATCTTCTCATCGATTTTCTTGTACTTCCATTTACAGTCTCGTTCAAAGCTAAGAAGTTTTCTGCGCTGCGGGATGTTTCCGATCTTTTGCTTCTATGTTCATCAAAATCTGACCGAAATCCTTCAAATTTAGGTATAGTTGAGTAGATTATTTCTGTTCTTGGAGGATCTTTTGTTTCAAATCAAAACTGTAACTTTCTTTGCACAAATATGGGAGATTTAGATTAATGACATGATTTACTGCATATATACGCTGTGAGAAGGAAAGCCGTGACGTCATTTTGATAGTGGTACAGATGACGTCAAAAATGACGCCATTTTCATATGTGCATAACGTTGAAGCATATGGCAAAGATAATTTCATTGATTTCCGAAGACAATGATAGTTTTCCGAATGAAATCGGCTGAGAAATATCAGAGCTATTACGCTTTGTAAGTGTTACCTTACTTTTGGGACACCCTGTACTATTATCATGTTATTGCACTTTGTTATTTTCTCATTTACTGTTTCATAGGGTATTTTTATATATTATGTTACTTGTTAGAAAGTATTGAATAATGTGTCACGGCACTATTTCGAGGGTTCGGTGTAAAACTAATATGCACCTAAACGTTTTTAATTTACGATAGCTTTGAAATTTATATGACATTTAAAATCATGGAATAGATCTAGAGGTACAATGAAAGCTAAATAGAAAAGTAGTTTTCTTTTGTAAAATCTTACAATATGTAGTTACAATTTACTTTTGCTGTATTCATTGATTGGTTGATAAAATGATATAGAATACGGAAACGGGATCATAATGGTATTTGAGGCCAAAACGGAACCACAGACCAGCCTGTGCAAGCGGGTGGTCTTCTTATTCTCATGTAAGCTATTTTATTGTACGAGCTGGCAAAGAGAAGCGTCTTTACTGGTCAGACCACTGCTAGAGACATGCTGATCTGCAGTCTTACGGTGATCTCTATGCTTTCAGGTCCCGTTTACGCAATTCAGCTTAAGGTTATGAGTCCACCCCTAATGAGATTCGGGCGACGTCCGACTTTTTCGGGGGAAGTCGAAAACATTCGGCGGCGGGACTTTCCATCACCGAATGTTTACGGCCGCGCCCGAATGTGCTCGGACACGTAACGCAACTCGGAAATAAATCGGATGTTTTATGAATTTCAAAATTGAACATTACGGGTATTCTACCTTAATTGTTTCTGTATTATTACAATAGTTTTTCGCACAGACCCCTCGGTTTTCTGCATCAAGAGTCTTCGTTAGAACTCCTGAATAAGACTGCATGATGTGAAGCTAAATAACAATCTGCGTACAATTTACACTGAAAATTCAGTAGTCTCATATATCGGAGTTCATTGTTTGATCAATATGGCAAGGTACTCTTCTGTGTAATTATACGATAAGTTTCTTTTTTTATTATTATTGAAACCAAACGTCAACTGCAAACTTTTAGGGTGCTCTAAATTGAAAACACTGTCAGGCAAAGAAAATGTAGCATAAAGTAGAAACAATATCCTCAATATTCTGGGTGCTATATATAAACTAATCTTAACTCTTTTTACACCGATTTTGTCGTCTGCAGAAGCTTTCAAATTTGATCAGTCCATTTTTACTGATTAAGAAAGCGTTGACAAACGTCATTGAGTACAGATATACACGAGCAGCGATCAGGAAAAGTGTCCCTCTAATTTAACATGGCATGAGACCAATATGGATCCTGATCAGCCTTTGTATATCGTCCCTTGACAGCCAGAAGTGGCTATCAGCAGTTAAATTTTAACTGCTGATAGCCACTTCTGGCTGTCAAGGGACGATATGCATTCTGATCAGGGGCCTGCGTCATCAAAACATTCAAGTCGTATTTTTGACTTACCTATGTCTTAAATTTCGCTTATAACAACAATCGCATAACCCTGGTTTTGATGGAATGGCGATACGCGTTTCATACCCTAAACTTGTCGTAAGTCGACGGTAAGTAAAAAATACGTCTTAAGGGGGAATGCTCCAGTTTCCTATTTTTTTCCCAATAATAGAATTTATTTATATTTTGTATGTTGAAATTACATGTTATTACCATTTGAAAAATAAAAATAAAAATGGGTGGTCAGCGATCTTGTTTGAATTTTATAGGCATTCGTATCACATACCCCTACATCGAAAAAATGCACAATTTCTTGCACCTGTCTAAGGTCACTAAAATGCTAATAAAATGCTGTATATTCATTGTTTAGTCCCGAAAACGGATTTAAAGTAACGTCTTACATTTAATAAGAACAGAAAGCCCACAATATGTGCTAATATAAACGCGTAAATGTATAAAACAGCATGTTCACGTGTTCGATTAGATCAACGAAGCTGGAGTTTTTTATGTCAAAATTTGCATATTTTTGGAAATATTTCAAGTTCTACATAATAGAATTTGATAAAACTCCCTCATTGTATTAAGCAACATGTCCTGGTAATAATTCAAAAAGAAAATGTATAGGTCAGCGCACTTATTAGTGAATTACAGCCATTTTTATCAGCTACACATGAATAAAATGACGCAAAACAGTGGTAACTGCATACACACTTACGACTGTCTTGCTCTAAATAATCGATTTCCATCTTGGGGAAATCAGTTTTGCATAATAAATACACTTTTACAGTCGAAAATGGTAAATTGGAATAATGTGTTATATTATTGAAAATATGGTAGCGAAACATATTGGTACGAAACATTTAATTTACTACAGTAAAGCCCGAGTGTTCCGAAAAACTGGAGCATTCTCCCTTAAATGTTTTGATAAAACAGACTCCAGGACTCATGCTGTTCTCTAATAGCTTTTCTGTGACTTTGAGAAACTTTATGTCGGCAGTATGGGTCCGTAAAAGAATGCATTTGACACGCTTACCTGGAAATACTGTAGGATGAAATGCTACGAGGAACTCTTTTTCCAGATCCTGGCTCCAATATTTCATAATTGTGAAAGCTACTATAGGCCTATTCTTGTCATTTATCTGTTACAATTTTTGTAGTTTTTTTTCTAATTCTATATACATGAAGATTAAAAATAAATAGTAAAGATTTTGTTATGATTTACATGACCGAAAGCCTCTGTCTAACAAAATATTTAATTAGCCCTTGCCCAAATCAGACCGTCTTTTGACATCTATAATCAGGACGGCTTTGAAGAGCACTGCAAGAAAGGAAAAAAATACTGATTACCAACATTTCGTCACTTTCCAAAGAAAAACAAGCTGCAGTTACGAGGTTTATGTTGAAAAGCAGCGCTGTTCTCCTGATCTTTTAACCCTTTCCGAAACGACAAAATTTTAGGTTGGTCCAAATTCAAAGCTGCTGCAAACGACAAAATGGTTGTGGATAAACACAGGATTTGTTTATTTCAGCACAGAAAATATTGAGACAAAAGGAGAAACTGCTGGTTATCAGCAGTTTCTTCTTTTGTCTCAATGTTTTCCCAAGCCATTTCTATTAAGGACGTCAAAACCAGGTCTTGTTTAGGAAAGGGTTAAGTGCTCTTCATGCCATGACACACATATTTCTCACATAGAGTATAATCCGTTTGGTCGTCTTCAACCGCGACTCATTTCAATTTGGGAATTCTTTGTTTTTGCCGCTTGGGAAATAGTCAACTAATCAAATAGAAATGGATCTGCAACAACCTTCCACACTAAATATTTGATTCATCGGTGGTGTTGGGGGTTGTTCCTGTTTCGTGCAGTCTCTGCGACTTTTTTCCTTTTCTTGCCGTCATTGTGGAACTTGAGGGACTATATCTCTCTTTGATGTTCATCCTTTCCCAAACAAGATTTGGTTTTGACGTCCCGTGTAGAAAAGGTTCTAGGGAATATTGCGACAATTGAGGAAAACCCTAAAATTTTGATGCTTGGGATAGAATAGGGTAAAACTTCTATGGCCATATCAAAGCGACTGGGGCACCTATAGATCTAGATTCCTTTATCATTTGATGATCAGTACTAAAACAATTTCCTTTCCGAGCCCCCAGCTGCTCATCCACATAGGTTTATAATCATCTGACCGTTTGGTGAGAGACAAATGGCAAATGATGTTTTCCGCACCCATGGATCGAACCTGGGAGCACATGGGTGTAGGTCTGGGGCGCTACCAACTGCGCTTTGGCCGTGGCCTATTTAATAAATGAGGATGTTGCATAATAACCTGGAACGTATTTAAAGTGACATTTCAGAATTTTTGTCATAAATTTTACTTTTATTTTTATCTGAAAGAGCACATTTCCTTATGAAAATTCTGAAAATTTCAAGCCAAAATTTTGCGCCGTTTACGAGAAATTTATATTTTTGTGCTAAAATTGAACAAATTGTTGTGGACAACAGTTCGGATTTATATGCAATTTATCGATTATGTCCCAACTTTAAATGCGTGTTTCTCGCTTATTGGTAATAACTTCAAAAAAATAATAGTATTTATACTCATTAGAATAACCAGTCTTGGCATCAAGACATACTTCAAAAAATTGAAATTGGAATGAAATGTCCCTTTAATGTTGGTTATGTGCATTTTCGCTCACTCAGCGCTTACACAAAGCCAAAATGATGCCAAAACCGGGTTTGTTTAGAAAACGAGCAATACATTACAAGTAGAACATGTTTTTAAAATCAACTGTAGACTCCGATAAACTAGAAGACCTGAAGGTCTTGAGTCGCTCCACAGGCCTGAATTTCATCTAATATTTAATCCAAGTTTTGATTAGATTGTTCAATGCTTGTGTTTCATAGAGCAAAAAGAAAGTTACAAAACTAGATTGTTCAGAATGTGTGGTTCTTGAAGCAAAGAAAGTAAAACTATATGTTTGCCATTTGAGAAAGGGTAAAAGGAAATGGGAGAATATTCCAGCTTAGGATGATAGAAGCAATTAAAATTTTCCTTCTTCTAAACAGATCTAAATCTAAATTGACAGACAATTGATTACTCCAATATATTCCGTATTTCTAAAAATAGATTTTGAGCTAAAAATAGATTTGGGGAAAACCCTTTTCAAAAATTAATGCAAATGGCTATTCAAACATGAATTTCTACTACATGTAATATAAAGTCCAAGTTTTGACTAAAATTTTCAATACTTGTTGCTCTTAAAGCAATTATAAAGTTACTAGAAAGCTGAAAATACATTCACATAAGATCTATTGGTTACCAAGCTTTGTCTTTATTTGAGTGAGTTTGGCTGTTAGAGTGAAAACGAAGTCACAATTAGCAATTTTGTCAAATTGAAAGGCATATAACTGAGGATTTTATATCCCTATCTAGCTAAGAATCACACTAAAGCAAGATCTTAACTTCACCTACATCTTGTTTAAGTTTTGACCTGATTGTTCAATATTTGTTGATGTAAAGAGTCCAAAATCAAAGTCGAAAACAGCAATTTTGTCAAATTCAAGGGCACATAAATCATGATTTAAGATTCCTATGAAGCTGAAAATTACACCAATGCAAGATCTTATGGCCAGTAAGATAACATGAAGGTTTTGTGATGATTGGTGGATATTCATGATTGTTTGAGTAAAAATAAGGTCAAAAATGGTAATTTTGCCAATTTCAAGGGCACATAACTCAAGACATAATATTCAGATCAAGCTGAAAATTGCACTCAGGCGAGATCTTATTAGCACCAACATTCTGACCAAGTATTGTCTTGATTGATCAATATTTGTAGTTGCTAGAGTGAAAACAAAGTCAAAACAACCATTTTTTAATTCAAGGGCAGATAACTCCAGACTTTCTGGTTCAATCAGAATTAATTGAAGGAATCTGAAAGAGGACTACCTAAGGATCATTCCTGTGAAGTTTGATTGAAATCCATCCAGTAGTTTCTGAGGAGAAGATTTTTAAAGAAAAAGTTGACGACCGGACGGACGGACGCACGCACGCACGGACGCACGCACGACGGACACAGCGCCATGACAATAGCCCGCTGGCCTGAAGGCCAGTGGAGCTAAAAATAGAATACATGATCATTACATGCAATTAAAGAAACAAGAGGACCATGATAGACCTTAATCACTCACCTGAAATGGGATTCACAAGGTGAGGAGTGATTGCATCCTGTCCCATGATTTCTAAAAGAACATTCCATTTTCAATTAGTCTTTATCCTTGTGACTAGACAAACATTCTGAACATGTTTCATGAAGATTGGACAAAAATTGTAGCATCTACGCTAACAAGGATTTTGTCTTTAAGGTCCCTTTTCCCATGATATCCAACAGAATATTCCCATTGTCAATTGGCTTCATTATTGTGACAAGATAAATAATCTGACTAAATTTCATGAATATTGAGCCAAAATTATTGTCTCTATAGCGCTAAAAAGGATTTTGTCATTAAGGCCCCTTTTCCCATGCTATCCCATAGAGCATTCCTATTTTCCTCAGAGTTCATCGTTGTGACTAGACCATGGGCGGATCTAGAGGGGGGTCGGGGGGGGGGGGGGTCCGGACCCCCCCCCCCCCCCCTGGCACTGGCCGAAAATTGAATTTTGACTATATAAATTTAGTGTAATGTTACATATTTACTACATTTTAAACCATAATTTGGGCTTGGACCCCCCCCCCCCCCCCCCCCTGGAAAAAATTTTGGGCTTGGACCCCCCTGGAAAAAAATCCTGGATCCGCCCTTGGACTAGACAAACACAAGTTTCATGAAGATTAGACCAAAAGTGTTGCCTCTAGAGTGTTAACAAGGATTTTGTCATTAAGACCCCTTTTCCCATGATATCGACTAGAATATTCCAATTTTTATAGGGTTTATCCTTGTGACTGAAACAAATGTTCTTTTAGTTTCATGAAGATTATGCCAAAACTGTTGCTTCTAGAGTGTTAACAGGGATTTTTAGTTGCAAAAAAGAAGCAAGTCTGATTATAAATCCAAAGACTGGAGATTCAAATAGGAGAGGTTAAAGGCTTTCCAAACTGTAAAATATATTTCAATGTTCACCGAACCCTGTGATGTGGGTATTCATTTGAATAATCTAATCAAAACTATTTAGATGAGTACCAACAACAAAGGATAGCTTAAATAACAAATAGATTGTATTTGCCCCCTTTTACCTGCAGCTTCCCATTCTGGTAGGTAAACATTTCTCGTCTTTGTTTATATATCATAGGATTGGACATATCCTATAATTATAGTGGGGGATCAAGACCTCGTAACTCCAGCTTTGTCAAGCTTTAGTTACGAGGTTTTGACTACCACTAACCATATGATACCTGGTTGATTTTTAAATAATTTTCTTAGGATTTCTCAGAGTCTGATAAGCCCCACTCTGCAACACCCCCATTTTTTGACAAATCTTAAATTTTGTGACAAATTTTCAAAAGAGTCACTAAAAGAACATTCCTGCCAAGTTTGGTTCAAATTGGCCCAATGGTTGATTTCTAAAGAATTTTCTTACGATTTGTAAGCGCCGCCCTGCCACGCCCACATTCTTTGACAAGTCAAAAATTCGCGAACAAGTTTTGAAAAGGGTCACCTCAGGAACATTCCTACCAAGTTTGGTCAAAATTGGCTTAATGGTTGTGGAGGAGAAGATGTATTAAGAAATTGTGGACGGACGGAAAGATGGACAGACGGATGGACGGTGAGCGACCACAATCCCCCACGACCCCATTAGTTCAAGTGTTTTTTGTCGAAAACAGGGGCCATGACTCATAAATTGTCAATTGGATTTTCTTGAAATTTGCGTCTTGCATATCTACCTGTCATAATGCACTCTTGTGCCAAGTATGAAGCAAATCGGATTGTAACTGTAGGAGTTGTCAAGCAAGCATTTCTTCAGGAGCCATACCTTAGAAAGGATCAGTCTGATGTTCATGAAAATGGAAAAGTCAATTTTCAAACCATGCAAATTGACAATTATTTCGAGCTGTATTGTTAGATGTATACTTAAAATCATATGAAAACTGAGTTTGTACAATCAAAACGATTCGACATGATAACTCTTGGTTTCTGTACCTACCCCTAAAACTACATTTTCTTACCCCACCGGTATTCTTTTAACCAAAATTTAGTTTTCTATTGTTTTTTCAGCAAGATTTTTTTCTGTTGATATAAGGACAATTTGTGTTGACAGTTTTCGTTTTGTCCTTAATGCGCATCATTGAAACGAGTTTAAAGGCGAAACTTTCCCGCCAAAAATATGCAATTGGTATATGAGTACTATTTTTAGTATAAAAGTATGCCCCCCCCCGGGACCCAGGAAATCCTTTTTACCAAGGAAGCATAAGGTCAAATTACACAACATAATGTCAATGGGAAGCTGGGTCAATTGGGGGGGACGATGTTCGCCAGTCCAGGGAGGGTAGGTATTCATCATTTTTTGGCGGGAAAGTGCACTTTTAAAGTTGTTTCAATGATGCGCATGCGCAATACGGACAAAACCAAAGCTGCCATATATGTCAACACCATTATATCCTTGTATATATAGAAAATACATTGGAAAGAAAATTCATTTTACCTCTGTGAATACCGGTAGTGTAAGAAAATGAAACCACTTAGGTGGATACAAAAATCAAGAGTTATCTGTAGCTTTATAACTTTTTAAAAGACATTAAATCAATATTCATTTCATTTATTTATCTACCTAACCATAAAGCTTAATTTTGTTTTCTCAATTTTTAAGTTTTAAAAATTGACACATCGAGCTGAGCCTTTTAGGGAAACTCGCCTTATCCATAGAGGTCCTTTGCGTCTTGCACATCAACAGGTCCTAACGCACACTTATGCAAAGTATGAACAAATCAGACAGTAGCTGTAGGAGTTGTCCGGACAAACATTTTTTTCTATCAAATCAGGACCATAACCCAGAAAGTATCGGTCCGGTTTTCATATAATTTGCGTCTTGCACATCTTCAGGTCACAATGAACACTTGTGCAAGTATGAACTAAATCGGTCCATAAGTGTAGTTGTCCGGACAAAGCTTCGCTGACAGACCAACCGATCCAACCACTGGGCCTACAGGCTGATCCCAGTATACCCCTCTAAATTTCGTTTGTTGGGGGTGTAACAAACTTGGAATCAGAAAATCCTGAATCTACATAGTCTGATCAAGATCCATGCAGATTTTATACGTTCTATATAACATGTGGGCTGTGGTAACTTTAATCCAGATGAGTCAGCATTTTCATGCAGGCTAATCAAAATCCATGTTGATCTCAAATGTGATATCCCTCTGTCCTTTTCTATGTCCGAACTCAATTATTCTTAAAAGCTTGTCAAACAATTATGTTAAAGAACTAAACCATTTTCCAAACATGGAGCAAGATGTATTAGTGAAACACCAATCCCCCTCCCCCTACCTATCAGCATGACATCACAGGAAAGGTATTGTAACCAGGTAGTCACTTTTGAAATATCGCGGTGGGTTATCACTGGATACAAAAAATAGAATAATTTAATAAAACATCCGTAATTTTCTAGATATGGTAGGTTTTTTCCTAAATCAGCTGATAAAAAAGTATTAACAACAAGAGATGTTTGTAATACATATATGCCCCCTCAAAGGCCTACATTTGATGTAGGTCAAAGTCCAAGGTCACAGGGTTCAAAGTCATGGTGAAATATGATAGGTCTTGGTAGGAGGTGTCCATGTGTGAAATATCTACGCTATATATGTAAAAGGACATGAAATATAGGCCAGGCTAAAGTTTTAAAAGTAGTCCAAATGCCAAGGTCACAAGCGCCCAGGTCATGATCAAATGTGAAAGGGATTGGGCGTAGGTGTCCATGTGTCAAATATCAAGGCTGTTTGATTAAAAGGACATGATATATCTATCAGCCAGGTTAAAGTTTTTCAAAAGTAAGACAAACTCCAAGGTCAATGTCCAAGGTAATGGTAAAATGTGAAAGGTCTTGGTTGGAGGTGTCCATGTGTGAAATATCAAGGCTGTTAATAAAATAGGTAGGGATGGTAACGAGTACCAATTTTACTAATCGAGTACTCGGTCACCCTTCCGATCGAGTACTCGAGTACTCGGAAAGAAACGCCGTCTTTTGGTTATAGTATCAGTGTTTTCCAACATGTTCGTAAGCGATTTATGCAGCATATCTTCGGTATAAATATCTCTTTAGGTGACATTTGATCAGTACTTTATTTGAGAAAAGTGGACAATTGTTAGATCACGGTACGGAAACTACAGAGACAGAGCCATTGGCTCTGCCGCTTAAATCCTCTGGGGGGCTTCCGGCCATGTGTGGCTCTGTCTCTGGGGTCGTGATTTTTTGACAAAAACAGGTGAGTGTTCAACTTTGTTGTTCATTTATTTTCTTCTGGGGCTTAAAATCGAAAAACCGGGAATGTCATGCTCCCCCAAGACCATTTATCTGCCTGTTCTAATTCTGTGGGCTTCAAAGTCGGCAGGGTTTTCACAGGATCATTGTCGTCGTGGGTCGACCCTATGTGATTTTTTCTTGTTTACATCATGTATTCATGTACATTTCAACGGTAAATAGCCAATTGCTGCAGCCAAAACATGTGATATACTAATTGAGGGATAATCTCAATCAGACATTGCTTTCCCATGTAACAAAACCTTAGAAATGATTGGCAAACGTAAAGTTTGAGCAATTTCTATCGGTGGCTCTGTCTCTGGCGGCTGGCTCTGTCTCTGCGTGCTTGGTGAAAAAATAAATCTATCGCAAAATTCGTGTCGAAGTAATTTACTCACACACTGAATAGATCATATTGTGTATGGCGAATGGTTCAGTCACCGATTAAACCCTTTGCAAAACATCGAACATTCAGCGTTGTTCAATTTCAAAGCTACAATTAAACAATGTCCTTTGAATGATCAAAGATCAGCGTGTCTAAATTGACGGGGGAAGAGGGATTTCGATTTAAGTAAATATGTGACTCGGAACCGAACATCCTGTGATAAAGACATCGTACTATCTGGAGACAGCTACTGAACTCTCACGGCCACCGCGCAAAATGTGCCATTATTCGCTTTTATTCAGTGGAAAACATGCTTCTCTTCCAATTTACATGTATTGGAATATACACTAACCTTTCGTCACGGCTCATGATTCTATGTAGTACTGTACTTAAGGCGACAGACTGGGTGTTGACAAAGAAACAATTACACGATGGGTAATCCACGTGATTTGGGGAAAGGTCCAGACCGAAAAATTGTCTGTTTCAAGTATATTTTGTTCTATATCTCAGTTTAAACTCTACGTATTTTGACGAGCAATTGCACCATACGCGCCTTTGAGAGGGTAATTCCTGAACCTCTTTATGCAAAGTATTCCATAGTTTTATTAAAATGCAACCAAAAACATTCATTTTGAATGTTTCGAGAAACCATGGGATTTGATGCGGAGTGAGGTAGAACCGGGGAATGTCCCTCTCAATGACGCGCGTGCGGTGCACTTTATCTCGTCAAAATCCGCCGAGTATTAGCTGAGAAAATACACAAAACAGACTTGAAGCAGACGATTTTTCGGTGTGAACGTCAGGGGCCTGTTTCATCAAAACATTTTTAAAAGAAGTAATTTTGACTTAACGATGTCTTAAATATCGGTTAAAACAACAATCGCATAATCCAGGGGCTCGTATTTTCAACGATCTTACGACAAAGTTTTTGTATAAAATGTGTAACAAAACATCTGAGTGCACGAGAAATCAGATTGGACCAATCAGGTTTGTTGTTACAAGTAACTACGCAAAAATTAATCGTACGAGCGTTGATAATACGGGCCCCAGGTCTTGATAAATTGGTGATACGCGTTTCTTGTCCAAAACTTGTCGTAAGTCATCGGTAGGACAAAGACAAAAAATACGTCTTAAAAATGAAACTGGCCCTTGTTTTTTTTTCTTTTTTTATTTGCACCAATATATCCGACATCTTTCCATTTAATCCTTCCCAAGCAAGACATTTTTCTGGTGCATTGCGAGAAAAGAAAATTGCTCATAACCAGCATTTTCATATTTTTTCTCACAGATTTCAATGATAACTATTACATATTTGATACTTCGGAGCTATGCGCAGATACATATATGTCTCTCTCATGAGAGGGGGGGGGGCGCCCATCTGCATCCTTGCATGTCTGGACATCATTTTGAATTGGAGCAGTCCTAAATAAGAACTCTATGTATCACCTAATGTGATATAATACCCCGCCATTACATTTGTCCGGATAAGTGTTTTTGTCGAAAACAAAGGACAGTGACTCACAAAATAAGAAAGGAATATTTATGCTCCTTTGATACAGAACTTGTCTTTATTGAGATATATCCACCCATGAAATTTCATGATCATAGCTTCGATACTTTCAGAGATATGCTTTGGACAAGTATTTTGTAAACAGACTAAAATTAACCGACAGTTCAAAGCGGAGCCAGCCGCCAGAGACAGAGCCAGCCGCCAGAGACAGAGCCACCGATAGAAATTGCTCAAACTTTACGTTTGCCAATCATTTCTAAGGTTTTGTTACATGGGAAAGCAATGTCTGATTGAGATTATCCCTCAATTAGTATATCACATGTTTTGGCTGCAGCAATTGGCTATTTACCGTTGAAATGTACATGAATACATGATGTAAACAAGAAAAAATCACATAGGGTCGACCCACGACGACAATGATCCTGTGAAAACCCTGCCGACTTTGAAGCCCACAGAATTAGAACAGGCAGATAAATGGTCTTAGGGGAGCATGACATTCCCGGTTTTTTCGATTTTAAGCACCAGAAGAAAATAAATGAACAACAAAGTTGAACACTCGCCTGTTTTTGTCAAAAAATCACGACCCCAGAGACAGAGCCACACATGGCCGGAAGCCCCCCAGAGGATTTAAGCGGCAGAGCCAATGGCTCTGTCTCTGTAGTTTCCGTACCGTGTAGATATGTGATGAGAATTACAGAAAGTGTCAAAATCTTTCCATTAAACTCATGAAAAATAAAAGAAACCACAAAGTTGTTGTTGTTGTTGTTTATCTCCAAAGCGTTCGTAATATTTACGCATGCTGTGAGATATACACACGTCATTATAGACTTAGATTAGAGGGGGGCATTGTTAGATTTTCTTGAATTTATTCGCGTGTAATCGGGAATGAGATGCTTCTTCTTCGAGAAACAAATAGCAAAAGAATGAAATCTCAACAATAATCCAATAATCGGCTGATCGAATATTGCATTAACCAATCAACTCTAAGGTAAATCTTCCGGTCGTCCAATTAAAAATCAGAGTAAAGAGCGGCGAAGGTGCGAAAATTTATGACATTGTTTGACAGCGAGAATAATAGCTGTTGGCACTTGATTGCAAATTTAGGACAATATCGAGGGATTAGATAATCGGTGGACGACAAGGTGTTAATTACTCTACCCTTTGCACGGTACAGTGTTGGAAAAGAGCGATCGATTTTTTCAACAACTTGAGTTTGGAAACGAATTTTCATTTTTCTGCTGACATTATTTTTTCTTTCCGATTACTCGATTAGTGATATTGGTAATCGATACTCGGACGTTCGATCGAGTACTCGATTACTCGTTCTCATCCCTAAAAATAGGACATGAGATATACGCCTGGTTTAAGTTTTTTAAAAGTAGGTTAAACTTATTAAGGTAGAGGTCGCAAGGTTCAGGGTCATGGTCTAATGTGAGAGGTTTTGGTAGGAGGTGTCTGTGTGAAATATCAAGGCTGTAGGTGTAATAGGACATAAGATAAAGGCCAGGTTAAAGATTTTTAAAAGTAGGTCAAACTCCAGTCAAGGTAACACAGGCCATGGTCATGGTCAAATGTGAAAGGTCTTGGTAGGTGTCCATGTGTAAAGTATCGAGGCTGTATAGGTAACAGGACTAGATATAGGCCAGGTTAAAGCTTTTTAAAAGTAGGTCAAACTCCAAGGTCAATGTCCAAGGTCATGGTCAAAAGTGAAATGTCTTGGTTGGAAGTGATCATGTGTGAAATATCAAGGCTGTATGTAAGTAAGTAAGTAAGTAAATTTTAATTATTATAGTGACATGTGTTGTATACATAATATTTAACAGTTCAGAAAAACAATGAAATAAGAAAAACACCCGGCCCCATGGGCCTATATGTCACCTTGAGAAGTCGTGTATTTAGCTGTGAGTGACGGTTTATGGTTCTTTGTGGATCAGTATAAACGGTGGCAGGTGCAGAGGCCATGTTTTCTCCTTCTCTTTTGGAAGAGAAGGTGAAAGCTAGTCCCGGCTCCCGCAACCTCCATAATGAGTGTCGGTCGTGTGAGATCGACATCCGACTCTTCCACGAAACGAAATAGGAAAAGTCATGATATCTCTACCGAACAACCATATCTAAGAATATATAAACTGCATGACATTATATAAATGGATTAATATCAAACGATAGAATATAGCATCATGTGGTACAAATAATAAGTTTTGTGTTACGACTATATTTTATGTTGGAAAGGGTTAACCCTTTTCTAAACAAGTCTTGGTTTTGAAGTCTGTGGGGGATAGAGTGTCAGGATTGCATTGAGGTAATAGGAGAAATTGCTGATAGACAGCATTTTGTCCTCTTACATCAACATCCTATGTGGTGTACTTACTACTAAAATTATAATTCCACGTTCATTGATAAATGTTTTGTCGTATTAAGTCGCTTCCGATTTAAAAGTCTAAATTTCTGATGCTTGGAAAAGGGTAAAAGAAATTTACGGTGTACAAGATATTAGAACGGATCATGATAAAAAGTACTGCAGACGATTTGAATGAATCCAAAATAGACTGGATGACTGAAGCTACTTATCAATAGGGCACGATTTCTTCCAGTTAAACGTGATGTAATTTCGGACAACAATAGTTTTTCCTAGGTGTTGTTACAAAAACTCGTAACCGCGGCTTGACTCAAGCCGTAGTTACGAGACTTTATAACGACACCGACGGTTTATCATAAGGTAACGTTTAACGTATTTTTAGCACAAAATTATTGTTATTTAACAAATGATACACATGTTTGGGTTAATCACCAGCATTTGCTTCTTCTCACAATTAAAGGAACTGATTAGTTGGATTTTGATATTATCGCAAAATTGCGTTAATTCCACTTGCCCAACTAGTTCCTTTGGTACAAAAGTTCACGCCGTTTCGTAAATGCTTTAATTAAAAACCTGGCAGTTTTCCTGGGGTTGTTTTTCATAATAAATGAAAATTTCTGTTTTGTGTCCAAGCGTTTGAATGCGTTGTCGTTAAAATAATTCGACAGTATGTCATTTCTTTCAATTGCATAAACATTGCAGTCTATAAGGAAATGTTCCTCATTCTCAACCTCTCCTGAATTACATAATGTGCACAGACGCGTGTTCTGGGGTTCACCAATGTAGCGACCGGTCTCTATCCTTAACGGCAGAATCCCACAGCGGAATTGTGCCAATATGGAACGTTCGTTTCTAGCCAAATTCAATTTGATGTATTGTTCACATGAAAACTCTGACTTGTAGCTTCTGTATGTTTGGAGTTTGCTTGTATTTGCGACTGAGTTGGACCATATTTCACTATAATAGTTTCTGATTTTATCTTCAACTATAGTCATATTCACCTTTGTCTTATTTTCATAATGAGTTGATAAATCAAGTTTGTTCATTATCGACTTAACATCGTTACACCAATTATTTGTGCCAATTGTGTAGTCATGCTCGAAAATACGTCTTGTTAACCTATCTCCATTAAACGTTAATAGTCTGTTCCAATATCGTAGTATATTGACCCAACGTCTATAGAGGCTGGGTAACCATCCGGTATCTCCAATAAGTGCGGTTATAGGTGCAAATCTATGTACACCCATGAAATAACGCATAGCACGGTGTTGTATGTTGTCTATCGTCCTGTATTGTTTTGTGCCCCAGCTTGAAGCACCGTAGTCTAGGATCGGAGCGACGCAGTTAAAGTAGAGTTTTTCGTAAGTATTAAAGCCGATATGTTTAAGATGATGGACCTTTGATATGACACTACCTAGGGCTCGGCCAGCAGCTTTAGATACGGAATCACAGTGAGACATGAAATTGTTTTTGTCGTTGAAAATTACACCCAAGTATTTATATTCATTCACTGTTTCTAATTCGTTTTGTCCGATTTTAAAACTATGTTTACTCTTTTCCTTTCTGCCTTTCCTAAAGTGTATGCACTTGGATTTATCTGTATTAATGAGCACTCTCCACTTTTTGCACCAGTTATGTACGCAGTCAAGCATGTGTTGTAGTGAGGATTCTGATGGTGCGACCAGTACAATGTCATCTGCATATAACAACATGGACACTTGTGTTTCACTGAGTTGTATGCCCATGTTAATGTTGTTGATTTCTTCTACCAAATCATTAATATAGATAGAAAACATTGTTGGAGAAGCACTATCGCCTTGGACTACGCCCTTCTTGCAGTCGAACCAGTCCGTAGTTTTGCCGTTAATCCTTATTGACGCCGTCGTGTTACAGTACATCGACTTAACCGAGTTATACACTTTGCCATCTATACCATTTAGCACTAATTTATACAACAAAAGGTCACGGTCTATAAAGTCAAATGCCTTTCTCAAGTCTATAAATGCCGAGAACACTTCTGCGTTGTTGTTTACTATGCTGTTTAAGGTGTAAATATGGTCCTCACATAATCTGTTTCGACGGAACCCATTTTGCTCATCTGCGAGTATATCGTTTGAGTCTAAGTGCTTATTTATTCGTTTATTCAACAGTCCTGTATATAATTTACTTACGCACGATAGCAGGCTGATACCTCGGTAGTTGAGCGGTGTACGATGGTCGGATTGTGGGTCCTTTAGAATCGGACAAATGATCGCTTTACGCCATATAGAAGGGAGAATTCCTGTGTCCAGCAGAAGCTGGAAGAGGTCCTTTAATACACTTATCACGGAAGGGAATTTCAGGAAGGCATATGATATATTGTCAATACCGGGTGCGGACTTGGATTTGGCGCTCATCACAAGCTGTTGTATTTCCTCTATTGTGATATTTGCATTTAATGATGGATTGGCGTCATACAGGGGGTCTAACATGTTTAACTCCAACACCAGTTTGTGCATTTTACATTGTTCATAGTGTATATCGTCAAAATCGTTCTCATTCACTGTATTGTACAGGTTATAGAAGTCATTTTTCCACCTATCAAACACAATATTTTCATCAGTTAAAATATGTCCATTCTCATTTATAACTTCCATGGGTATAGTTTGTACATTCCGTTTTGGACCAAGGGTCTTGATCTTATTCCAGAATTCAGTGGGGTTATTTGTTGATATAGTTTCAATTTCATTGGCTAGTGAGAGTCTATATGCTCGTTCGGTTTGGCGCAAATATTTGTCGAACTTTTGCCGCTTGTCTATAAAAATGTACCTTTTGCCCGTACGGGCTCTCTTTGACCCCTTAAACCTCAGGAACTCGCGCTCAGCTGTGCACATTTCCGACCATAAATCTGATAATGTTTCATTCCAATAAGGTTTCGACGATTTGTTCAGTTTTCTACTACGATTTGATCCTACGTAGTAAGGCACACGGTTATTCAGTTCATTGTCTATAATGCCACAAAATTCGGTGTAGAGACTGTCTATATTATCCTGTGTTTCTCTGGTCACTTCGATTTTATTTATCAGTTCTAAAATAGCAGCGCGTGATAAATCACTGGACATAAAATCTTCTGGGATTTTGTTCAGTTTGTATTTACGGGTTGAAGGGACATAATCACTATTACTTTTCGCATCATTGTTTGTCGAGTTACCTCCCTTTACCTTAAACTCCAGTACTAATGCGCTGTGGTCAGGCACCCTTGATCGTTCACCCAGTAGACCGTGAAGATCAAATTCCTCTATGATGGACGATGCTGAAATCACTTTAAATGTGCTACACTGTTGAAAAACATCATGGGGGACACATATATAGTCTACAACTGACGATCCCTTATTTGATATGCACGTATAATTGTCGTTCTCGTTTCGGCCATTTAAAACGCAGAATTTGGAATCTAAGAGAAACTCCTGAAAATCTTTTCCATGTCTATTACTGGTAGTATCAAGCGGTTTTCTAGAAGGAATAGTGTCAATGTCACAATAGTCACTTAAAAGTCCCAGTCTACTATTGAAATCACCGGCTATTATGATGGAATCACAGTCTTCTTGTAGATATATCTGTGCGAGTAAATGCGCGTAAAAGGCTTGAGCATCACGGCCCCATACCGAATTCTCTGGTGATAAGTAGCATGTTGAGATTAATATAGTATAATCAGTCACTTTCTGAGTTAGTTTCATACATAAAATTCCATCAAATGATTTGTCCACTATTTCAACACTGTAATTGTCTAATATAACGTTTTTAACCAGGAATCCTACACCACCGGATCCTTTAGGGGCTAGTCTGTGTATCTCTGATCTGTTATGACCAAACCAAGTATAATCATTTATATTTAGACCGGAATCACCAATAAAATGGGTTTCACATATAGATACAATGTCTGCATCCAGAGCATTTACCATAGAACAACGTAAATCATGATTATTTATAGTCCAACCACATACATTAAGGTGCGCTATACGTATAGTCTCATAGGGACGTGGTGTTTCCTACATACTTGGGATATCCTGATCAGGGTTGCGATCGTTTCTTGTGTTTCTGTTGCGTTGTGCTCGGTTATAGATTCTACCTCTCGAATTAACCGAAAGACTGTGTCCTTCCGGTAGTCCACGTATCAGCGTGCGCGCATTGTGCTCGATTAGACGTTCAGTGCGTGTCTTACACGGGTTAATATACACTTCGTTGTATTCGAAAGAGTCTTTCAATGACAATTTATTTCGGAGGACAGTCATTTTTTCTTCAATAGATCCGAACGATATTTTCACGGGACCAGGGCGGTTCTTTATTTTTGATGGCAGTCTTGTTGCGGCAGAGATGGTTACTACCGACGAAACAGGGTCCCCTAAGGCACCGATTAAATCACGTGATTTCTGCAACAAGTCCTCGTCGGGCGTGTACGTTAATCCGGTAACATAGACCGTGAGATCCGTATTGTCTGTGCTGGTCGTTGACGCGTGTAAGGGATTAGGGCGTTGTTGCGCAAAGTCGCCGGGAGCTACGTCTTTTGTCACAAGCTCAATATTATCCACCCTTGATTGGAGGGACTGAACGCTGATTAACAAACTGTCTAATCTTGAGCTCTCCTTCGCTAAATCCAATGACAAGTCATCACGTAAAATCCTTATCTTTGAATCTAAATTTTCCTTCAATTCCTCACGAAGTCTGTCAATTTTAGATTCTATCATACGTTTCATACCTTCCTGATTTTTCTTCATATCTGAGATAGCTTCCACTAGAAAGTCTATTTTATCCGAGTCCGACAAAGGCGCATTCTGTCCTGACGCCTGTATGTGTAAAAGGATATGAAATATAGGCCAGGTTTAAGTTTTTTAAAAGTAGGTAAAACACCAAGGTCAAGGTCACAAGGTTCAAGGTCATGGTCAAATGTGAAAGGTCTTGGTCGTAGGTGTCCATGAGTCAAATATCAAGGCTGTATGTGACAAGAGGGCCGTTGGCCCTAGTTCGCTCACCTGAGATGGGGTTTTATAACAGATCAGATTTCTTACAGGTAATGCAATAAAGGGTCAAAGATCATATGAACGCCGCTATGCGATTTCAAACCATAGAAAACCCAGAAAACTACCTTAATGCAATATCATATGTAACTCAAATATGAAGTTTCATCCAATTCGGCTATGTGGTTATGGAGAAATTGCTTTGGACAGATGGAATTAAAATAAAACATACAGACTGACAAACAAACAGAAATTTACCTAGATTTATGACCTTGAACCTACCTAAATATATATTTCAAATAGAACATCTACTCATGATAAAGAACACATTTACCCATACATTTTTTTTTAAATCCATGCATAAATGTAGATGCTATGTCCCTGATAAGCAGATTTTTACAAGAAGTCACCTTTTTCTGTGACAAGGTTTTGAAAATCAAAGAAAAGTACCTCTTAGCAATATCATAAGTAATGCAAATATTACGTTTTGTCAAATTTGGCTCTGCGGTTATTGAGAAATTGCTTCTGACAGATTTCATGTAATTTCTCTTTTTCTGTTGCCATGACAACCAGAGTTGGGTTTGTTTTGTTTTTTTTTTCATGAATTGCAATTCTGCTAGCAATTTTCTAAATGTGACCTCCTAAAGAATATTTCTGCCTAGTTTGGTGGAAATTAGCCTGTTAGTTTAGGAGATATCATTCAATGATGTCATTGAGATTTGGTGGAAAATCTCCTTTTCTGTTGCCATGGCTACCATAGCTTTTATAGGATTTCAATTCTTTTAGCAATTTTTTAAAGGAACCTCCTAAGAAATATTTCTGTCAAGTTTGGTTGAAATTGGCCAAGTAGTTTAGGAGGAGATGTTGTTCAAAGAAATTATTGAGATTCAGTCAAATTTCTCCTTTTCTGTTGCCATGGCAACCAGAGTTTTTTATGGATTTCAATTCCTTTAGCAATTCTGAAAGGGAGTCATCTAAGGAACATTCCTGCCAAGGTTAGTTGAAATTGGCCAAGTAGTTTAGGAGATGTCGTTCAAAGATAGTATTGAGAATCAGTCAAATTTCTCCTTTTCTGTTGCCATGGCAACCAGAGTTTTTAATGGATTTCAATTCTTTAAGCAATTCTGAAAGGGGGTCACCTAAGGAACATTCCTGCCAAGTTTGGTTGAAATTGGTCAAGTAGTTTAGGAGGAGATGTCGTTCAAAGATAGTATTGAGATCCAGTCAAATTTCTCCTTTTCTGGTGCCATGGCAACCAGAGTTTTTTTATGGATTTCAATTCTTTTAGCAATTCTGAAAGGGGGTCACCTAAGGAACATTCCTGCCAAGTTTGGTTGAAATTGGCCTCGTAGTTTCGGAGAAGATGTCGTTCAAAGATAGCATTGAGATTCAGTCAAATTTCTCCTTTTCTGGTGCCATGGCAACCAGAGTTTTTTATGGATTTCAATTCCTTTAGCAATTCTGAAAGGGAGTCATCTAAGGAACATTCCTGCCAAGGTTAGTTGAAATTGGCCAAGTAGTTTAGGAGGAGATGTCGTTCAAAGATAGTATTGAGAATCAGTCAAATTTCTCCTTTTCTGTTGCCATGGCAACCAGAGTTTTTAATGGATTTCAATTCTTTAAGCAATTCTGAAAGGGGGTCACCTAAGGAACATTCCTGCCAAGTTTGGTTGAAATTGGCCAAGTAGTTTAGGAGGAGATGTCGTTCAAAGATAGTATTGAGATCCAGTCAAATTTCTCCTTTTCTGGTGCCATGGCAACCAGAGTTTTTTTTATGGATTTCAATTCTTTTAGCAATTCTGAAAGGGGGTCACCTAAGGAACATTCCTGCCAAGTTTGGTTGAAATTGGCCTCGTAGTTTCGGAGAAGATGTCGTTCAAAGATAGTATTGAGATTCAGTCAAATTTCTCCTTTTCTGGTGCCATGGCAACCAGAGTTTTTTTATGGATTTTAATTCTTTTAGCAATTCTGAAAGGGGGTCACCTAAGGAACATTCCTGCCAAGTTTAGTTGAAATTGGCCCAGAAGTTTAGGAGATGTCATTTAAAGAAATTGTTGACGGATGACGGACAACGGAGATGTCATTTAAAGAAATTGTTGACGGACAACGGACGACGCACGGATGCCGGACAAAAGGTGATCACAATAGCTCACTTGAGCACCTTGTGCTCAGGTGAGCTAAAAAAGGACATTAGGTATAGGCCAGGTTAAAAAAATTTTGAAAGTAGGTCAAACTCCAAGGTCATACTGGGCCTTGATTACAAAATTTTATTAATGGTCAATCTGCATATGATTGTTATCTTTTCTAACATGTGATTGTCTAAAGAAAAATGTTAAGCTTTTAACATGAAAGTCCTGGTTTTGATTGTACATATAAGAGAAAAACTTCGGAAAACAGTTGGGGCAAAGAAGAAAATGCTGATAATCAGCACTTTGTTCCTTTTCCCTCAATATTTTTTGTACACAAATTCTCTCTTTATTAAAATCCTTATTGTTGTCTGCATCAGCTTTCAAAGTGGGAATTATTTGTTTGGGCAAGGGTCATATTTTGCAGAAAAGAAGTTTCATATCTTTTCCACGCGCACAACTTTCTGTCCAAATTTTTGCTTTGTAAAGGAAAATTTGAACAATGAACTTTATATTTCAATTAAGGCTTTAATCATAATTTCTTGAAACAAATGAAATCCTAACTTTGATGGCATGAGCAGATTGCTTTACAATACTAAGAGAACAGGATGCGTTTCTGAAACACCAATACCCGCTGTTAGGGCAATATATTGTTGAAGTTATTGCAAAGCCTTGTAACTCCAGCTTTAATGAAGCTGGAGTTACGAGGATTTGCAACTAGAAGACCTGAAGGTCTTGAGTCGCTCCACAGGCCTGAATTTCATGTAATATTTAATCTAAGTTTTTATTAGATTGTTCAATGCTTGCGTTTCATACAGCAAAAAGAAAGTTACAAAACTAGATTGTTCAAAATGTGTGGTTCTTGAAGCAAAGAAAGTAAAACTATATGTTTGCCATTTGATAAAGGGTAAAAGGCAATTGGAGAACATTCCAGCTAAGGATGATACTAGCAATTAAAATTTTACTTCTTCCAAACAGATCTAAATTAACAGATCATTTATTACTCCAAAATATTTCATATTTCTAAAAATAAATTTTGAGCTAAAATACATTTTGAGCTAAAAATAGATGTTGGGAAATACCCTATTCCAAAATTAATGCATATGGCAAACCTGAATTTCTTGTAACATCAATTAAGTCCAAGTTTTGATTAAATTTTTCAATACTTGTTGCTCTAAATAAATAGAAATAAATAGTAAATAGAAAGCTGAAAATACATTCATATAAGATCTATTGATTACCAAGCTTTGTCTTTGTTAGAGCGAGTTTGGCTGTTAGAGTGTAAACAAAGTCACAATTAGCAATTTTGTCAAATTGAAAGGCATATAACTGAGGATTTTATATTCCTATCTAGCTAAGAATCACACTAAAGCAAGATCTTAACTTCACCTACATCTTGTTTAAGTTTTGACATGATTGTTCAATATTTGTGGATGTAAAGAGTGAAGAATCAAAGTCGAAAACAGCAATTTGGTCAAATTCAAGGGCAGATAAATCATGACTTAAGATTCCTGTGAAGCTGAAAATTATACCCAGGCAAGGTCTTATGGCCAGTAAGATAACATGAAAGTTTCATGTTGATTGGTGGATATTTATGGTTGTTTGAGTAAAAATAAGGTCAAAAATGGTAATTTTGCCAATTTCAAGGGCACATAACTCAAGACGAAATATTCCGATCAAGCTGAAAATTGCATTAAAGCAAGATCTTATTAGCAACAACATTGTGACCAAGTTTTGTCTTGATTGATCAATATTTGTAGTGGCTAGAGTGAAAACTAGAAAGACCTGAAGGTCTTGAGTCGCTCCACAGGCCTGAATTTCTTATGGATAAAGCTGAAAATTACACAAAGGCAATATCTTATCGTCACCAACATTCTGTTCTAGTTTTGTCTTGATTAGTCCATATTTGTAGATGCTAGAGTGAAATCAAAGTCAAAATAGAGCCGAAAATGGCAATTTTGTCAATTTCAAGGGCACATAACTCATGATATAAATTTCAGATCAAGCTGAAAATTATACCAAGCAAAGATCTTATGGTCACCAATATTCTGTACAAGTTTTGTCTTGATTAATCAGTATTTGTAGTTGCTAGAGTGAAAACAAAGTAAAAATAGAGCCGAAAATTGTAATTTTGTCAATTTCAAGGGCACATAACTCATGATGTAATATTAAGATCAAGCTGAAAATTACACCAAGGCAAGATCTTATGGTCACCAACATTTTGTAAAAGTTTTGTCTAGATTTGTCAATATTTGTAGCTGCTAGAGTGAAATCAAAGTCGAAATAGAGTTGAAAACAGCAATTTTGTCAAATTCAAGGGCACATAACTCAAGATATATAATTCCGATCAAGCTGAAAATTACACCCAGGCAGGATATTATGCTTATATATATTCTGTCCAAGTTTTGTCTTGATTGGTTGATATTTGTAGATTTTAGAGTAAAAATAAAGTCAAAACCAGCTATTTTTGACATTCAAGGGCAGATAACTCAGATTATTCTGGTTCGATCAAAATTCTTTGAAGGAACCTGAGAGAGGGTCACCCAAGGATCATTCCTGTGAAGTTTGGTTGAAATACATCCAGTAGTTTCTGAGGAGAAGATTTTTAAAGAAAAGGTTTACGGACGCACGCACTGACGCAAACGGACACATCGCCATGACAATAGCCCGCTGGCCTGAAAGGCCAGTGGAGCTAACAAAGTCAAAACAGCCATTTTTTAATTCAAGGGCAGATAACTCCAGACTTTCTGGTTCAATCAGAATTAATTTAAGGAATCTGAGAGAGGACCACCTAAGGATCATTCCTGTGAAGTTTGATTGAAATCCATCCAGTAGTTTCTGAGGAGAAGATTTTTAAAGAAAAAGTTGACGACCGGACGGACGGACTGATGCACGACGGACACAGCGCCATGACAATAGCCCGCTGGCCTGAAGGCCAGTGGAGCTAATAACACACAATATACGAGTCAGGATCTGGAAAAGGGTTCGTTTATAGCATTTTAGAAAACTATGTTTCCAGATCAGCTTATGATCAAATGGAGTATCAAAAGAATTATGATGCATGGTGTTTATTTACAGATGCTACAGGTCCTGCAGAGAGCAAAATGGATCTTGATAAGACTGAATGCACAAGCTGATCTGGATCCATATTTTTCTCAGAAAGCATTAGACTTTTTTCCAGATCCCAGCTCCTATGTCTTTATGAATGTGACCTTGAAATTAGGCTTTGACCTTCGTCTTTAGCATCAGAGGAAACATCATATCACAAAGAATACACATAGAAACATAAATGCCATTCGTCCCTTGACAGCCAGAAGTGGCTATCAGCAGATAAAATTTAACTGCTGATAGCCACTTCTGGCTGTCAAGGGACGCATATACCTTACGATTCATTTAAGCATATTTTTTGACAAACTTCAGAAATGTGACCCTTCAGCATTTTCTTTTTTATTCAACAGCAGTTTAGTTAGCTGCCTCAAAACCAGAACTTGTTTGTGCAAGGCTAAGTTAGGTTGCCACTAGTCAGAGGAAATAAAATTCCCTGACAATTCCCGGACATTTCCTTGACAAAATTGGAAAATTCCCCCACATTTTTCTTCGTGGTAATTTCGCAGTAACTCGCAAAGTCTTGAGACAATTTTCAAAGGCGACATTGAAATCATTTATTATATGGCACCGCATCTTATTTTTCAGAATTCCCTGACAATTCCCGGACATTTGCCAAAATTTTCAAATTTCCCTGACAGTTCACAAAATTCCCCGACAATTCCTTGACCTTGAAAAAACTTAAATTTCCCTGACTTTTCCCTGACGCATGGCAACCCTGAGGCTTAACTGCTTGCATAGAAGAGTATTGTTCTTTCATTAAGAATACTTATAAACAAGAAAATGTGAACAACATTTTTTTTGGTGGGAAAAACCTGATCAGACCTAGTACCATGCAATTACTCCCCTTGACCTTTTCCTTAACAAGACCTCGTTTCGACTTCCTTAATAAAAACACCCTGGGAAAACATAGACACAAAAGAAGTAAATGCTGGTAACCACTATTTTCACCTTTTGCTTCAATATTTTCTTTGCTATAATGTTCACAAGTCCTATCTTTATCATATCAACATATTTGTTGCCTGCAGAAGCTTTAAAACGAGAACCATGTCCCAAATGACAAATTTCTTTACAGGCCCAAATTCAAAAGTGCAACAGATGCTGATGACCAAATAAATGTTACCAAGGTGGGAAATGTAAATGTTGTAACATTAAAGCATTGTGAGTTTCGGAGAAAATGCTGGCTTTAAGCATTTTCTTTTATCTCAATTCAAAGCTGTCTGAAATATGGATATCTAAAACAGGGCTTACTAGATCTATATTTGGGGAATTAATATGAAATTGGTATAGGCCGAACTTATGATAATTACATTCGTGTAATTGACACGCCTTTTGGCTGTGATTAAGATAAAGAATACTGTAAACTACATACTAAAAACAGATTAGAGTGGGTAAATTCAGTATTTAAATTCCTTAAAACCTTATGTTGGTGGTATTCATTTGAATCGTCTATGAGACGATTCAGATGAATTTCTACAACAAAGAATTTGATGAAGATTATATAATATATTTTTTAATTTGATGATTATCTACTCATATCTGTACATTCAATGTGCTATCAGAAATTCAGATTTGATATAAACCCAAATCTGGATAGAGGTTCTTTAACCCTTTCCAAAACAGCAATATTTTAAAGTTGTCTATATATTCAAAAGCTGCAGTAGACGTCAATAAAGATTGGACTTGTGTGCAATATAACATTGAAGATAATGAGGCAAAAGGAGAAAATGCTGATAATCATCATTTTCTTCTTTTGCCTCAAAGTTTTCTCAAGCCTACTCTGATAAGGACATCAAAACCAGGTCTTGTTAGGAAAGGGTTAAAGCATTTCTGACAACCATTTATCTAGATCAGCCTTTTGCATATTTGGAGTCTAATCAGGATCCATGCTGCTCTCAAATGGTTGCCATAGGTCATGAAGAAGCTATTAGAGAACATATTTCTTTATCAGACTGGGTGTATACGCAGACTAATCTGGAGCCATGGTCTCAAATACCTTAACCCTTTCCCAAACAAGACCAAGTTTTGACAGCTCGAAAGGAACTTCAACTAGGGTCAGAAAATATTGAAGGAAAGAAGAAAATGCTGATCATCAGCATTTTCTTCTTTTCTTTCAATATTTTCTGTGCTATAATTTACACATTCATTTTGTCATCTGCAGCAGCTTTTATATTGAAACTTCAAAATGTTTGCTGTTTGGGAAACGATTAAAGGACCCTTTTTCCAGCTCCTGGCTCATCAATGTTTTCACTTTCTAGGTGAACCAGATTCTGACGCTCGTCTTCGCTTTGACATAATTGGTTGTACTTCCAAATCCATAGATCGTAAGCGTTTCATATTTCGTGGGGATGCAGGACTGTTAGAGACATTCTTAAATTGCAACGTTTTAAACACAGAAACACTTTTGGCAGAGGGAATCGGTGAAAGCTTTATCGGTGTGGAGTTTTCAGAGCTGCTACTTCTCAATTGTTTTGTGCTACTTCGTGTAGCAAGAGGAGTTGATTCTAACATACTCGGTGTAAGAGGGCTCTCATTTACAAATCTTCCAATTGGTTCAAGACGCCTTCGTAAAAGTGCATAGAGTGAATCATTCTTTCCCTTTGGAGTATTTGGTAATGAAGAACTAGATTGTAGTGTAGCTTTTTTAGGGCTACTTGTTGGTGTTAAAGACTTAGCTCGAGTGATAGGACCAAGAGATTCTAAGTGTTGAGAGATTACATTAGCTAACTGACTAGGTAACTTTTTCACTACAGGGGAGTCTGATTTAGGACTACTATTCAAGTTTGTATTTTTTGCTGACCGTGTATGAGGCCTCTGTCTGTCCGTACAGTCTGGTGAGTGTGAAGGTGTGAGAGGCGGGGTTACAAGATCAGACTCCCCCGATGATGAACTCGGTGAGGGCATGATGTTGACTATATCTAGTGGTTTATTTAACAACAAGTCTCTGTTCTGATCCACACTGACAGTAAGGGGCTGCATCACATCCGGCTTGTCACCCGTTTGTCCAGGTGTAACATTCTGACCAGCCCTGACATCCACCCTCTGTCTGACATTATCCCTCACTCCGTCACCCGCACAGTTGATACAACACTCGGATGTGAATGAGTCAGAATCTGACGACACAGATATCACAGACACTATTTCATCACATGGTTTTTGAGTACACGTCCTACTTCTAGTAGAGCTTCTAGCCACTCGGTTATGAGACTCGACCTTCCTCTCTGTGTTCTGCTTGGCAGACACAGCTGTTTTATTTACATCTAACTGCTGCTTATTTACAGGACTCTTGTCCACCAGTGTAGCGGCGGATAACATTTTCTTCAGTACAGGTGTATCTGGACACACTTTACCAACTCCACTTTCACCTGGTTTTGGCACAGTTTTACTGGTGGACCCTTTATAATGCGTAGCACCAATCTGTTTTACAGGACTACTTTCATTTATCACAAGTTGTGTTGATTGTTTAGCACATTCAGTTATATTACCCTGGCCTTCATTAGACATGTTGAGTGTGTCATGTTGTAGGTTTGACACCATCACAGTGGGTTTCAACACAGACATTTCAAACAGAAGACATTTATAGAGTGTCAGCTGGAGTTTAGACACCTCCGCGTCCATGTATTCTGACACACAATTACTGAGAGTTAAAGCACTTGATGGTTTAGAGGACCTCCTCAACCCTAACATCTTGTCCATATTCTTGGATAGCAAGGTTGGTCCGGCGGGGAATTCATCTACAGTGGTTTCTGTAGCCTGTTTCCTATCACTTAACCTCCGGTATCGTTTATACAACTGTCTGTCCATCTTACTTTGTGTCATCCATCTCAATATTTCCTGCTCTGTTAACCGAGCTACCACAACTGATGATTTCTTCAAAAGTTTCAAGTATTGTCTACTTTCTGAATTCAGGCCTGTCACTAATTTGCGATAGAAATCCTTACTTTCTTTCTTTGAGAATTTATACAAGTGATTTTGTTTTTCCAGATGAGCAATTCGTCTTGGTCTGTAGATGATGGGATATAGTGCTGGCTTTTTCCTCAGCTTCTCAAGGAAGGTGTTTTTTGTCGGTGTTCTGCAGAATGACTCCGAGTTACCAACGACCGGCAAGACTGTATCTACCTGTACATATTTCTGTATTTTCTGTCCTAACAGCGAAGTTATCGGTATGTTTAACAAGTTGGCAGCTTGTGGACTTCTTGTTTCTACATCAGCCTCTGTATCACTGGAATCATCCTCCTTTTTTGCTTTCCTCGTCTCATCCTTCTTGTCAACGGAGGTTGAGTAGGAGAGTCGTTTTCTAGCTATGGCTCCAGGTTCTTCCCGACTTAACTGTGAAATTAAAGACTTTGGGGTTCTTGGCGTATGAGGGACGGTTGGTGAGAGAGGTTCCGAGTCTTCCAAGATATCCGAGGAGATTTCAGAACATTTTCTCCGCGCTCGTATCTTAGAAGCTGCATGTCGGGGAACTAAACCAAGATAACCTGTGAATTCATTTAAAGGAATGAATTGTCTGTTTACATCCAGCCTAAGTCGGGTACTTTTTGGGCTGATCTGTGGAGGGCCTCGATTTGTCTCTGTTACAACAGCAGGTTTGATTGCACTAGAGTGTACTAATTCAGGAGGTCTTTCTTCACAATGTTTTTGATGTTGTCGCATTGTTTCTTTATCTAGAAACTCTTTCTCGCAGAAGTAACAGATGTAGATTTCCACTGCGAACGGAAGATGCAAATCTGAAAAATAAACAAGCTATTTCAAACATTTACTTAACACTTTACCAAACAATACCATGTTTTGACATCCATGGTACAATTGGCTTGGGAAAACATAAGAGACAAAAGAAGAAAGTGCTGATAATCAGCATTTTCTCATTTTGTCTCAATATTTTCCTGGCTATATTGCACACAAATCATATCTTTGTTATCTTTTTGGTCATCTACAGCAGTTTTTAAATTGGACCACCTAAAGTTCTGTCGCTTTGGAAAGGGTTGAAAGCAAAGTTATGCGTGAAATGGCACAGAAAGGAAGAAATACTGATTTTCAGCATTTTTTTCTTTTGACTTAATATTTTCTTTTTTATAAAGAATATCAAAACAAGATCTTGTTTGAATCAACACTTCACAAGGCAATATATTGGTAGACTTATCAAAATTGAAAAGTGTTGCAGACAACACAATAATGTCATCAAACTAACTTCTGTACAATATAACACAGAAGATATAGAGCAAATTAACAGCCTTTTCTTCTTTTCTCTAAATGCTTAACAATTATTTCTCTCAAGGGGTTGTCAAAACCTATCAAATTAGACACTATTAGATGTTGATCCTGCAGGCTGACCTATATACTGGGGCTTCAACAAATACATCACACAGGCAACAGATTACAGGGGGTAAAGGCTGCTTAGGTAATCTAAATTTACTATTTCAAATACAAACTCTATGTTACCGGTACTTATTTGAATTATTTCAATGAGACAATTCCAATAAGTATAAACAGCATAGGGTTTGTGAATTATTAACAAAATATTGCATTTCTAAAAGTTATTACCGCTTATCTGTAGCTCTAATGCTATTGTAATACAAAACACTATACCTTTGGGTCCTCTGCTAATGATAGGTGACTGAGGCATAATTTCATCTGGCGACTTCAAGAATAAAGACTGAAAGGACATATTTGATTCTATATAACTAAATCCTGGTCATGACCGAGTCAATGCTTTATTGCACAACAATTACATGTGCAAAAGAAACTAAATGCTCAAACAATTGTTCATTATTTTCCCTTCAAGTTGATACAAGTAAACATAGTCAACACCAAATGAGATTATGCGACATCAGAATTATTCTGGCGACATCGTAAACATTTGGCAGCAGAACGTTCCACCGCCTTATGTTTATGATGTCGTTCAAATAGTTCCAGATACATAACGAATATGAATGTCGCTAAAAAAATCCGTAGTCGCATGAATCTCATTAGGGGTGATATACATAATCAGAAAATGTTTTAGCTGTTAGCATGAAATAAGATCACCCTGTGCATATACAGGTGCAGCTTTATTCAAGACTACTGGATATTTCTAATACTGGATGACAATATCAAATTTTAAATCATTCCCGATGTATATTGTCAGCTACATTTGAAACTCTGAAACTATACTTTTTTTATGCTGCAGTTACAGCACTTCCAAGCTATAATAGATTCACTATTAAACGAGAATAATTTCAGTTGTTTTGATAGGGCAATTCAACTGTAATTTTTCTCGTTTAAAAGTGAATCTATTATATATCATATATTGGATGTTTTTACTAAAACAAAATTAATATTTACTGTAAGGTAATATAATTCAACAGAGCAATGGGTATGAAGCATTCTAAATAAAATACAGCTAGGTTTATAAATTTCAAACCCATATCATATGTTGTTGATTCACAATTGAATCATGTAAATGAGACAATTCCAATCAAACAATTCAGATTCTAACATTTCCACAGCCCTGGTTTAGCCAATTCAATAGCGCATCTTTTCTTAGATAAACAATCTATGCTTTTAAAAACATCTTGTTCAATTTCTATCAAGACCTATTGCAATTTGGACCAGAAGACAGCACGCTAGACTTTCTAAGTTGCTTAGTATAAAGGGGGCATAACTCCAAATATAGTGGAGCAAGGGTTATGGGCCCTAGTAGTAAGGTAGAGGGTGTGATGGTAAATAAGTATTCCAAGTTTGGGTTGAATCCCTTTGATAGTATGGAAGTTATTGATGTTTGAAAAAACTTTAACCTTTGTTGCAACGCCGACGCCGACGCCCGGGTGACAGTATAAGCTCTCATTTTCTTCGGAAAGTCGAGCTTAAAATGTATGGGAAAGATTTGGACCAACACAATGTCACATACTGTTATACAAGCTGTTCCTTTTCTAGGTGTAGACGGGGATTCTACATACACCGATTGCACCAGCTCCTCTTTACCATGAGCCTTGTAGCATTCTTTGATCACACTCACCAGCTCCATTTTACCAAGAGATTTCTGAAGAATAGCATCAGGACATGTTAGTGACTTTAAAAAAGGGAGTTCTAACTTTGTATTGAACATGAAATATTGTCCCAGAAAAGGCAAATTAACAAACATTCCTGATCTTTATTCTTTTCTACTATCATTTTACTGATCACCCTCTAGCACTGTAATCTTAATTCTTATTTCATTTTTTTTTCTAATTAATTTTGGAGTTAATAAAAATAAAACTGTCAGAGATGATACAGTGGTTGTGCATTCTACCAAGTCCTTCCAAAATATATCGACCATACTCATTTACTAATTATAGGCTCCACCTATCAAAACAGAATGATCAATCAAATTGATGATAATCAGGATGCAGTGTTTCCATTTACATAAAACAAGAGGACCATGATGGTCCTAAATCGCTCACCTGAATCAAGATGGCAAGAGCGATAATGGCAATTTTGTCAAATTCAAAGGCATGAAACTTATAAGGACTTTCTGTTTGGAAACAATTAAGAAATAATTTTGTTCCAATCGATCCTGTAAGGTTGGGTATGAATTAGCACAATTGTTGACGGTTTTTTTTTTCAATAATTATTTGATGATTTCGCAATATACAACATAGGACTAATTTTCAAAGCATTCTGATCTGTTAGAGATTGATCATTTATGATAGGCTCAATTAACAAGATTTGGTCTGTGATTGAAAGAATATAGCGCAGGATTACCATCTGATAAGCTAAGGCTAATCCCATATTTGTTTACATAAGATAAACATGGGGCCAGCCAGAGCAACAGATAAGAGAAATAGATAAGAGAAATAGGACAGATTTCTCTGAGTCCCATAAGCCCCTTCCTCCCTGCCACAGCCTGATTTTTTATCAATTATAAGAATTTGAGAACAAATTTTGAAAAGAGTGATTCAAGGAACATTCCTGCAAAGTCTGGTTCATTTGGGCCCAATGGTTGATTTTTTAAGAATTTTCTTATAATTTCTCAAAGTCCAATAAGCCCCTTCCTCCCTGCCAAGGCCACATTTTTTGTCAATTGTAAGAATTTGAAAACAAATTTTGAAAAGAGTGACTCAAGGAACATTCCTGTAAAGTCTGGTTCAAATTGGCCCAATGGTTGATCTTTAAAGAATTTTCTTACAATTTCTCTGAGTCTGATAAGCCCCCTTCCTCCCTGCCACGGCCACATTTTTGACAAATGTAAAAATTTGTGAATAAACTTTGAAAAGAGTGACTAAAGGAACATTTCTGCAAAGTCTGGTCCAAATTGGCCCAATGGTTGATTTTTAAAGAATTTTCTTATGATTTCTCCAAGTCCGATAAGCCCCTTCCTCCCTGCCACGGTCATAATTTTTTGACAAAGGTAAAAATTTGTGAATAAACTTTGAAAAGAGTGACTAAAGGAACATTTCTGCAAAGTCTGGTCCAAATTGGCCCAATGGTTGATTTTTAAAGAATTTTCTTATGATTTTTCCAAGTCCGATAAGCCCCTTCCTCCCTGCCACGGCCACATTTTTTGTCAATTGCAAGAATTTGAAAACAAATTTTGAAAAGAGTGACTCAAGGAACATTTCTGCAAAGTCTGGTTCAGTTTGGCCTAATGGTTGATTTTTAAAGAATTTTCTTATGATTTCTCTAAGTCCAATAAGCCCCTTCCTCCCTGCCACGGCCACATTTTTTGACAAATGTAAAAATTTGTGGATGAATTTTGCAAAGAGTGACTCAATGCACATTCCTGCCAACTTTGGTTCAAATTGGCCCAATGGTAGATTTTTAAAGAATTTTCTTAAGATTTCTCTAAAATCTGATAAGCCCCGCCCTGCCATGCCCACATTTTTTGACAAATCAAAAATTCACGAACAAGTTTTGAAAAGGGTCACACAAGGAACATTTCTGCCAAGTTTGGTTAAAATTGGACCAATGGTTTAGGAGGAGAAGATGTTTGAAGAAATTGTGGACGGACAGACGGACGGACGGACGGACGACGGACAAAAAGCGATCACAATAGCTCACTTTGAGCACTTCGTGCTCAGGTGAGCTAACAAGAGGGCCATTGGCCCTGAAGCGCTCACCTGATATAATAACTTTTTTTTGTAAACCAATTTTCAGGTTGATTGGACAAAGAATGTGACCTCTAGGGTGCACACAAGGTTTATCTAAGATTTGACCTCGTGACCTAGAATTGATCAAGACAATCATTCTGATCAATTTTCAGGTTGATTGGGCAAAAAATGTGGCCTCTAGAGTGCACACAAGGTTTTACAAAGATTTTACCTCATGACCTAGTTTATGACCCCAGATGACCCAATTTCAATCTTGTCTGAAAATTGATCAAGACAGTCATTCTGATCAATTTTCAGGGTGATTGGGTAAAAAATGTGGCCTCTAGAGTGCACACAAGGTTTTTCTAAGATTTGACCCCGTGACCTAGTTTTTGACTCCAGATGACCCAATTTCAAATTTGTCCGAGATTTCACCAAGACAATCATTCTGATGAATTTTCAGGTTGATTGGGCAACAAATGTGGCCTCTAGAGTGCACACAAGGTTTTTCTAAGATTTGACCCCATGACCTAGTTTTTGACCCCGTATGACCCAATTTCAAAATTGTGCGAGATTTTATCAAGCCAATCATTCTGAGCAATTTTCAGGTTGATTGGGAAAAAAATGTGGCCTCTAGAGTGCACACAAGGTTTTTCTAAGATTTGACCCTGTGACCTAGTTTTAGACCCCAGATGACCCTATATCAAACTTGTGCGAGATTTCATCAAGTCAATCATTCTGAGCAATTTTCAGGTTGATTGGGCAAAAAATGTGGCCTCTAGAGTGCACACAAGGTTTTTCTAAGATTTGACCCCATGACCTAGTTTTTGACCCCGTATGACCCAATTTCGAAATTGTCCGAGATTTTATCCAGACAATAATTCTGATCAATTTTCAGGTTGATTGGGCAAAAAATGTGGCCTCTATAGTGCACACAAGGTTTTTCTAAGATTTGACCCCGTGACCTAGTTTTTGACCCAAGATGACCCAATTTCAAACTTGTACAAGAATTCACCAAAACAATCATTCTGAGCAAATTTCAGGTTGATTGGGCAAAAAATGTGACCTCTATAGTGCACACAAGGTTTTTCTAAGATTTGACCCAGTGACCTAGTTTTTGACCCAAGATGACCCAATTTCGAACTTGTCCGAGATTTTATCAAGACAATTATTCTAAGCAAATTTTAAGTTGATTGGGCAAAAAATGTGGCCTCTAGAGTGCACACAAGGTTTTTCTAAGATTTGACCCCGTGACCTAGTTTTTGACCCCAGATGACCCAATTTCAAACTTGTCCGAGATTTCATCAAGACAATCATTCTGAGCAAATTTCAGGTTGATTGGGCAAAAAATGTGACCTCTATAGTGCACACAAGGTTTTTCTAAGATTTGACCCTGTGACCTAGTTTTAGACCCCAGATGACCCTATATCAAACTTGTGCGAGATTTCATCAAGTCAATCATTCTGAGCAATTTTCAGGTTGATTGGGCAAAAAATGTGGCCTCTAGAGTGCACACAAGGTTTTTCTAAGATTTGACCCCATGACCTAGTTTTTGACCCCGTATGACCCAATTTCGAAATTGTCCGAGATTTTATCCAGACAATAATTCTGATCAATTTTCAGGTTGATTGGGCAAAAAATGTGGCCTCTATAGTGCACACAAGGTTTTTCTAAGATTTGACCCCGTGACCTAGTTTTTGACCCAAGATGACCCAATTTCAAACTTGTACAAGAATTCACCAAAACAATCATTCTGAGCAAATTTCAGGTTGATTGGGCAAAAAATGTGACCTCTATAGTGCACACAAGGTTTTTCTAAGATTTGACCCAGTGACCTAGTTTTTGACCCAAGATGACCCAATTTCGAACTTGTCCGAGATTTTATCAAGACAATTATTCTAAGCAAATTTTAAGTTGATTGGGCAAAAAATGTGGCCTCTAGAGTGCACACAAGGTTTTTCTAAGATTTGACCCCGTGACCTAGTTTTTGACCCCAGATGACCCAATTTCGAACTTGTCCGAGATTTCATCAAGACAATCATTCTGAGCAAATTTCAGGTTGATTGGGCAAAAAATGTGACCTCTATAGTGCACACAAGGTTTTTCTAAGATTTGACCCCGTGACCTAGTTTTTGACCCCAGATGACCCAATTTCAAACTTGTCCGAGATTTTATCAAGACAATTATTCTGAGCAAATCACAAGGTTTTTCTAAGATTTGACCCCGTGACCTAGTTTTTGACCCCAGATGACCCAATTTCGAACTTGTCTGAGATTTCATCAAGACAATCATTCTGAGCAAATTTCAGGTTGATTGGGCAAAAAATGTGGCCTCTAGAGTGCACACAAGGCAAAGTTTGACGGACGACGGACGCCGGACACAGCGGTATCACAATAGCTCACCATGAGCACATTCGTGCTCAGGTGAGCTAAAAATATTGAGTCCCTTGGACCCAGGCAGTGCAGTAGAAAAAGTTGAGTCCCAACCACTTTCAGTTGAGTCCCAATTTTGACTTCCACAAATCATCTTCAAATTAATTGTTGTACTTGAACGGGCTTAAAAACCCTTTCCTAAACAAGACCTAGTTTTGATACACCCAGTTAAAGTGGCTTGGGGAAACATTTAAGCAAAAGAAGAAACTGCTAATAATAAGCATTTTTTCAATTTGCCTCAATGTTTTCCGAGATATTCTCAAGTTTTATATGTAAGTTATCACAAATTTTGTGATCTGCAGCAGCTTTTATCAGCCAGTCTTTGAACACCGGATCGGCAAGCCACTGGTCTTGAAAAGACCGCGAGTGTTTCTTTTTCTATGTTTGAGAAGCCATTATTATTTACTAAATGAAAGTAACAGTTGGTTTCTGGCTATCAAATTGCCCACAAACAATATTTTAGACAGTTCGGGTACCAGACGAAAAAGCGGGAATCCCAACAATCGCAACTTTTCGGTTAGAAGTTGGCGAAGTCTATTTATAGTAACTTTGGAAAACCGTTGACTTTGCTTCAAATCTGTCATACTTTGAAACATTTTGGATTAATTTCGCAAGTTATCTGACATTTCTGCGTAAAATTTATGAAAATACAGTGTTTTTGCCTCTCATTTTATTTTGCGTCCCATAGACGCGACGATTATAAAAATTTTGCGTCCAAGCTGATTTTCATGCGTATACAGATACTTTTACGTCGTAAATGGAAACTGTGAGGATTGTTATATAATTGTGGCGAGACAAATTGCATGTGCGTCTCTCGCAAAACAAGGTTTTTTATAGGTGTAAATTTAGTATATAAACATCACTTTACCTTGCTACTGCTGCACATGACCAAATTGTTTGATTGGTCAACCATATTTTAACAGACAGGATAAACCCATTACCAGAGAGCAAAATTTTAGACTGGTCCAAATTCTAATGATTTTTCAGACTACAATTTCTAGTGAATGACATGTTCACTTCTTTTATATTTCTGCATAGAAAACAAGGTAAATGAAGAAATTGCTTGTCACAAGCAATTTCTTCTTTATCCATACTGTTTTTCCAAGCCCTTCTTTTTCCATATCGTTTTTCCAAACCTTTATCTTGTAGTGGCATCAAATAGCATCATAACATGGAAATGTAGAGACAGCAATGGACCTATGACAACAACCAAATGAATGTGCTAAGAAAAACAGACCAGATAAAAGTTCAGCTTCTGTATCAATGACTTACCAGGACACCCCATGGTACTTCCTCTGGCCACCATTTTGGTTTCCGTCTCAACGATATCGTACCGTTCATGGTCAGCTTCTTCAACAGCTTCATCATGAAGACCGACAACTCACTCTATAGTTGAAAACAATACAAATGCAATATTAATAATTTCATTTATTAAACACCAAACCCTATGTTGTGGGTACTCACTGGAATCGTCTCATTGAGACAATTCAAATGAGTACCCACAATATAGGGTTTTGAGTTAAAATGAAAACTTTAGGATGTGTTTACCCCCTCTTATCTGTAGATCTGACAATTATAGAATAGGTATCTAAGGTCATAGGTCACAAGGTGACAGATATGAGAAGAGGTATTGGTTTTATGAAATGCAAAATTTCATTGTTTATTAACACCTATGTTGTGGGTACTGACTCATTGGAATCTTCTCATAAGGACTATTTTAATGAGTACCAACAACATAGGGTTTGAATTTGAAATACATTTAAAATGTCTTTTTATAATTACTTACTAGGGGTGAAACGGTATACCGGTATACCAATAAACCGCAGTCTGCTCAAATGAAAAACCGGTAACCGGTTCGGATTCTACCGTACCGGTTTTTCTGCTATTTGCTGTCTACTCTTTGTTTTATCAGAAAGTCCAGTTTTTGTTTGTAATAACTATCAGAAATCAATTGAGCATTTTCACAACTTCATAACTTGTTTCATAACTTTTCTGTTGTGGTTTGATTTTAACGAAGATCGAAATCCAAGAAAAACAAGAGATGTTTGTAAAACATATATGCCCCCTCAAGGGCCTACATTTGATGTAGATAAAAGTCCAAGGTCAAGTTAACAAGGTCCAAGGTCATGGTTAAATATGAAAGGTCTTGGTAGGAGGTGTCTATGTGTGAAATATCAAAGCTGTATACGTATGTAAAAGTAAAATGAAACATAGGCCAGGTTAAAGTTTTTAAAAGTAGGCCAAATACCAAGGTCAAGGTCATGGTCAAATGTGAAAGGTCTTGGTTGGAGGTGTCCATGTGTGAAATATCAAGGCCGTAGGTGTAAAAGGACATGATATATGCCTGGTTTCAGTCTTTTTAAAAGTAGGTCAAACTCCAAGGTCAAGGTTGCAATATTCAAGGTCATGGTCAAATGTGAAAGGTCTTGGTAGGAGGTGTCTATGTGTGAAATATCAAGGCTGTAGGTGTAAAAGGACATAAGATAAAGGCTAGGTTAAATATTTCTAAAAGTAGGTCAAACTCCAAGGTCAAGGTCCAAGGTCATAGTCAAAAGTGAAATATCTTGGTTGGAAGTGACCATGTGTGAAATATCAAGGCTGTATATGTAAAATGACATGAAATATAGGCCGGGTTAATGTATTATTAAAGTAGGTCAAACACCAAAGTCAAGGTCACAAGGTCCAAGGTCATGGTCAAATGTGAAAGGTCTTGGTCGTAGGTGTCCATGTGCCAAATATCAAGGCTGTATGTGTAAAAGGACATGATATATCGGCTAGGTTAAAGTTTTTTTTAAAGTAGGTCAAAGTCAAAGGTCAAGGTCACAAGGTCCAACGTCATGGTCAAATGTGAAAAGTCTTGGTAAGATGTGTCCATGTGTGAAATACCAAGGCTGTATGTGTAATATAGCACATAAGATATAGGCCCAGTTTATTTTTTTTAAAAGTAGGTCAAACTCCAAGGTCAAGACCACATGGTTCAAGGTCATAGTCATATGTGATAGGTCTAGGTCGGAGGTTTCCATGTGTCAAATATCAAGGCTGTATGTTTAAATGGACATGATATATCGGCCAGGTTAAAGTTTTTTAAAAGTAGGTCAAACTCCAAGGTCAAGGTCACAAAGTCCAAGGTCATGGTCAATTGTGAAAGGTCTTGGTAAGATGTGTCCATGTGTGAAATATCAAGGCTGTATTTGTAAAAGGTCATGAGATATATGCCAGGTTTAATTTTTTTTAAAGTAGGTCAAACTCCAAGGTCAAGGTCACAAGGTCCAAGGTCATGGTAAAATGTGAACGATGTTGATAGGAGGTATCTATGTGTGAGATATCAAGGCTGTATGTGTAAAAGGACACGAGATATAGGCAAGGTTAAGAATTAAGTGTAAAAATCAACAAAGGGCAATAACTCCAAGATATTGATTGGCAGAGTTACGGTTCTTGTGCACTGCACCTCTCCATAATAAAATCTATTCACCTGTAAAGTTTCATGGTTCTACCTTACATATTTTTTGAGTTGTGCTCCGGACAAGAATCAAGTTTGAAAATCAACAAAGGGCAATAACTCACAAAATTTGATCGGCAGAGTTACGATTCTTGTGTACTGCACCTCTCCATAATGAGATCTATCCACCTGTAAAGTTTCATGATTCTACCTTACATACTTTTTGAGTTATGCACTGGACAATAATCAAGTTTGAAAATCAACAAAGGGCAATAACTCATAAAATATGATCAGCAGAGTTACGGTTCTTGTGCACTGCACCTCTCCGTAATGAGATCTATCCACCTGTAAAGTTTCATGATTCTACCTAACATAGTTTTTGAGTTATGCTCCGGACAAGAATCAAGTTTGAAAATCAACAAAGGGCAATAACTCAAAAAATTTGATCAGCAGAGTTACGGTTCTTGTGCACTGCACCTCTCCACAATGAGATCTATCCACCTGTAAAGTTTCATGATTGTACCTTACATACTTTTTGAGTTATGCTCCGGACAAGAATCAAGTTATAAAATCAACAAAGGGCAATAACTAAAAAAATTTGATCGGCAGAGTTACGGTTCTTGCGCACTGCACCTCTCCATAATGAGATCTATCCACCTATGAAGTTTCATGATTCTACCTTTAATACTTTTTGAGTTATGCTCCGGACAAGGTTTGGTCTACGGACAGACCGACCGACATACGGACCGACCGACCGACCTTCCGACCGACACTTGCAAAACAATATACCCCCATTTTCTTCGAAAGGGGGCATAATAATTACACATTTCATTACGTATTTTCTATTGTGTCAGGCGAGTACGACCAGAACTGTTCTTTGAAAAGATGCCATTAAAAAGTTCGACCATTTATACTTTTAAAACTTGCATGGTAAGACGCAACCGATTAAATGATACTCATTACTAAACAATATCTAGGATCGTAAATAATGGAACATAATTATAATTTCACTTTAGAAATCAGTGTTTCAATATGTTCGATTTTATTTGGCGGGAGAGTAAAATCGATCGCAACGCTTATCGAGATCACTCGTTTTTGTCGAGATTTGACAATTTCTGCTTTCACTTTGTAGTCGCTGCTGTATTTTTTACACGCTAAATTGAGAACTTTTGGATCTATAGTTTAACCTTTTGATGTATAAACCATCCGAAAATGTGAAAAATGGCTCAGATATTTTACTCATGAACGAAATATTTCGTTATTAGTTTTAATTTTATGGAAATAACTAGTTTTATTTCCTTTCATTTTCCGAAACTCAAACGATTCTTCTAGCTGACCTAAAGTTGATTTGAGGAGGTCATTTCAGCCGGTGGTCGGCTCTTAATGAAAATCCTGGATATCAATGCAATTGTTTCATCCATTGCCAAGACAAATAAAATTTAGACTGGTTTGATTTAAAAGTGGGTCCATGTCTGCGATCTGCACAGAACTTTCTAGTTGTATTTTTTTTCCTGAAACAACCAGTTCTAATATTTGGACTGGTATTGTCAGAGGAAAAAAATCATTGTAGATCTTGTCTGCTAGCATGGAAAGTATACACAAAGCAAAATCTGGTTATGACATCGCGTATAGGAACAATGTGGGGAAACATTGCTACAAAAGATGATTTTGCTCCAGCCTTTAATCATTTTTTTATTGTTTATAATATCTGTGCATGCAATTGATTTGATTTTAAGGTTAACTAAATTGAAAGAAAGAAAGAGTTCCGAACACTGTACTAGTGTTGTTTATCACACATTGGACACATGCACCCTAAGAGTGATTACAAGTAGTCAAATATGGTAAATGTCAGTATTACAGCGTATTGCAATACATATTGCAATATGGGTCAGCTGTATTGCAATACATTGCAATACGGTTTTTGCCGTATTGTTTCACCCCTACAAATACTTACTGTCTTTTCTAATTATTTACTTAACACATTGGATGATTAATTCTAAAATATATCTTTTTGGACGAGATGTATGTCTTGTCTTATCCGATTGATTGTAATGTAATTCTCGTCATACTGTACACTGTGGTCCGCCTCGTAGGAAGCAATTTCATATGTGTCTTAATATTGGAGGGGGGGGGGGGGGGCTAAATGGCCAAATTAGTCACCCCCTAGCCCCTCCTGTTCCTACGGGCCTGCCAGGATTAAGAATGGCTGATGAAGGTGCCTGCTCACAGTAGATCCAGTGCTTGATTTTTTTTATGATTACCTTGCTCATCTCCAAGGTATTAACCATGGGAAAATCTTCATCCACTTGATCTGTACTTTCAACTCCATCATTTTTATCCTGAAACATGTCAAACATTATATGAGCCGCGACGCGAGAAAATCGGTATTCGGGAGTTTTGACCAGATCCGACACAAATGAGACTGTACAGCCGAAGAAAGTGATTAGAGTCACGAAATTCCTAACATGGGAAGAAAAACTAAACTTTCTCACCAGCGAAAACACAGACGCTGATCAGATTCGCGGTTACCGTGAAGCTGATCTGCGTCTTTGTTTTCGCTTATGCTAAATTCCGCTTTTCTCGCGTCGCGGCTCATATGTTACAGCAATTCCTTTTGTAGTTTATCTCTTCCCAAATCCTATAAGCCATTGGATGTTGTTTAATGTTTAAAGGGACCTATGCGAACACACTGCATTTCCTTTAAACCCTTAACTGACCTCTGAGACAAAAGCTTCAACCAGTAACCCTTCCATCTATTTCACACTTTAACTAGAACTGTCGCAAAGCGGACAAATACCCCCCACTAGCGCCTTGTCACTGAAAAAGTGCTATAGGTCATAGGGATGAGCACCGTTAGAATTTAACCGATTCCGATTCCTACTCGATTCTTTTTAATCGAATCCGATTCCTAACGATTCTGATTACTATTCATTAAGGATTATTGTAGGTTTATCATTACCCGCTTATTAAATGTTTTAAACATTATGGTCCTTATTTAAACATACACATATGGCCAAGTTAAGTTTCTGCAATTAGATAGCATGCTAACATAATTTTACTATGTAAACATAACAGATTATTTGTTTGAAAAAAAACAAAACATTTATTTGGATGGAAAAATATCATAAATGTTACCAAGAAAACTTTTAAGGGGTTAATATATAAGATGGGTATTATTCTCATGTTGCTGAATCTAAAGTTTTGTGCAATTTGTATTGACTTGGTGGTCATCTGATGAATACTAAGACATTCATTCACATTTCAAACTTATTCTATACATGTTTCAGATTATGCACATTTTAGATATACGCACATGTATACATGTATATGTAATTATTCTGTTGAACTTGATTGGTCCCAAGTCATTAATTGTAACTGAGTCAGCGCCAATAAAATATTTTATTGTTTTGTATTGTTAAATATGCTAATTATTTGATCACATACATATTGATTCGAAAATAATAAGAAAAAAACTTTTAAAACTGTTACAGTATTAAAAACCGAATCTGGCTGTTTGTCAAAGCAGCGAACAAGTGACAACATGCTCATGTAAGTATGCCAAAAGTCTCTTGTTTCCTTTCCCAAACAAGACTTTATTGTGATATCCATATCAATCATTGCTTTAGAAAACAAAGAGCAATTAGGAAAATATCCATTGCAAGAATGTTTTCCTTTCCCTTCAATTTTATTAAAAATGGCTGATTCTGTTCTGGGTTTTAATTACGCTATCTGCATTTTTCATTCAATTAGGACCAGACTAATCTTTATTTTCGTCTTTGTGAAAGGGTAAAAAAAATGAGCGCTTCAACTGAGGGTACATCGGGTGATCAGAAATTACCCAAACACAAGATTTTAGATATAAAGATTTGAGCTTTCATTGGACTAGATCTATTCCAAAATTTTGTAGTTTGGCAAATGTTTAGAAAAACAACTTTGGAAGTAAAAATGTGATCTGTTCAACTTTTTGATTTAAAATTATGACATAGAAATACATGTGTTAAATACCTTCTTTGTAGACCAAACCTAACCCATCAGAAAAAAAATCCAGTTAATCACATCAAAGAAATATCCAATATTGTGCACACTCACTGCTATAATTTTGTTGGTGTGAAAAGAGAACAAAAAGGTTCCCTTTGATCTTAGAGAAAGCAGACCTCAGTGTGTGACATCAGCAGTGACGTTACACTATTTGCCATGTAGGTGTGTTCCCGGAACGTCGAGTCGATTTTCTTACCTATAGCGGATTAGGGGGTGGGACACGGGGTAAATGACATCAATAATATTTAAAAGAAAATTTTTAATTGTGTAAAGGGGGTTACATTGAAATGGCATTTAAAAGGAAAACTGCATTTATACAAAAATATATAATATAAAATATATAAAAACAACTTTATAATGATTTTATTTTGTTTAAACGAAAACAACATTGAAATATCAAAAAATTCTATGGTATTATTTTCTGAAGAAAATGACAATAATTATGCTGACTCTTATAATTGCATTTGACAATAAAACAATTGATGTGATTTTTTTTTTCAATAATCTATAATATGAGGATCGTTGATATGGCTTTTGACACAAAATCAATTTATCTTTTTATATCTAAAATATGAAAGAAAAAAGGCACCTAAAACAGCATTAAAATATCAAAAAATAGTTTTTATTTTATGAAAAAATAATAATATGAAATTGCATTTGACAACAGAACAATTGATGTGTGTTTTTTTTTCAATAATCTATAATAATTATGAGGATCGTTGAAACGGCTTTTGGGACAAAATCAAATGATCTAGTTAGATCTAAAATGATAGGAAAAAAATACATGAAGAGATTAATAGATCTACATATTTGAAAACAAATTAACCGCAACTTTTTCCAAAATTTGAAATATTTGTGTTTTTTTGTGTGTGATTTTACAGCATATTTTAAGCAATCTGTTGGACTTCTGTTGTATCTTCAAGACTTTCTGAACAATTACCAGCTGCTCTTGTAGGCACATGGAACGATACATTATTCATTTCTGCGGTTAATTTGTTTTCAAATATGTAGATCTATTAATCTCTTCATGTATTTTTTTCCTATCATTTTAGATCTAACTAGATCATTTGATTTTTCTTTGTAATTTTTGTATCATTTCTCAATTTATTTTGTCCATGATTCCATATCAGTAAACAAACAATCTAAAAAAAAAGAAGAAGAAAAAAAAAAAACACCCACATTCTATGAGTTAGAACAAGAGCCGTCACAGACGGATTATGCTCCCCGAATAAGTGTTTGTCACAAAATAAAAACTATCATACATTAAGCCCCCTTTTCCCATGACAGATTTTTTGTACACACATTATTTATAGAATATGGTCTAGAACATCCTATTTATTACATGAGCACAAAATTTCATTAAATTCTGCCCATTAGATGAAGAGAAATAAGAGAAAAACTAATTTTTACACTAAGGCCCCTTTTTCCATGACGCAGCCTTAAATTTACAAACGGAGAAAAAGGTCCCTAGGTATTGACCTAGGGAGTTCACATGTGAAGTTTCATTGAATTTGGTCCAAGGGTTGCTGAGATATGGCTGTGGACGGACGGACGGACGGACGGACGGACGGACGGACACACGGACGGACGGACGGACGGACAGCGTGGCGACTATATGCTCCCCCGAAATTTTTTCGGGGAGCATAAAAATGCTGTCAGGAAAGGATATACAAGAAAATTTATTTCTCCTTTTCCAGTCAAACTTTGTTTAATTCGAATTTAACCCATTCCCACAAATTGACGCTTTTTGACTCCCACAAGAAAAAAGCACGAGAAAACAACGTGGAAATTGTTTGTGACAAATACTTTGTTTATTTCTCACAATGTTTTTGTCAAGAAAGGTAGAACAAAGCTAAATTTCATTCTTTGAATTTGTATAAAAGTTTGCAATCTTGTAATGAGTTCAATGTAATAAATATTTATTGTACCTATGTATATATTTTACCTGCAATGAATATTATACCACGAATAAAGAAATTCTGTTACAATGCAAAAAGTTTTTCCTATTTTAATTCACTATTTCTCCCTATAATAGTCACTCGACATAAACGTGCCCCCTCCCCTTCTCAATAGATTCCCCCTTTGGGTAACCCCTTTTCACACATTTCATTAAAGGTGTGACTCGACGTTCCGGGAATAAACCGCCATGTAAACAGCTGATTAAGCCCCAGTTACAGTGCTATAAATAGCGAAGTATTTTCAACCTTTACCCAATACTGCAATAGAAGTTGGTAAATTGAATTTCAAATTTTTATTTCTCTTAATTTTCAAAGCCGAAGAAAATAAGCGTGAGATTCTGCATCAATGGAAATTCGAGAATTTAGATCTGCAGCATATTACTTTGTTTGATTTAGGATTTTTTTTTATTTTTTTTTTTGGACTGAATGTGTTACCGGTATAATAAGGGAAAATGTTACAAGGATATTTATGTGTTAGAAAAAAGGAGAATGATGTAGTGCAAGTCAATTTCTTTCAGTTGTAACACGCAAAGAATTATTTGAGTGGGTGAATACTGGACTGATATTTTGTTCTAAACAATGGATTTTAAAAGTGATAGAATTTTTAAAAGAAATTCGGAATGCTTCTTTGTTCAGTAATTTTCCATTCTGGATGCGCATGAAGTGTACAGTATTGCTTGATGATTTTTGGATCCTATCGAGTATCGTCGTTGTTAACTGCTGACTTAACCAAGGTCTGTCTCCAAATGGTTGTGGTAAAAAAAGAAAGAGCGTAAGTAATCCATCAAATGTTTTCCCAAATAGGAACAAGGTGTCAAACTGTCACAAGATACGCCCGTAACACTGCTTTATGTCAACAGGGGGAGCGGGTTGGTAAAAGTTTCATGGTCCTAGCTATTATACTTTTCGAGATATGCCCTGGACGATTCAAGTATGAAAACAACAAAGGGCAATAACTCAAAATATAGGCTAGGTAGAGTTAAAATTCTTGTGCACTGCACTCCTCCTTAGTGAGATCTATACACCCATGAAGTTTCATGATCCTAGCTATAATACTTTTAGAGATATACTCCGGACAAGATTCAAGTATGAAAAACAACAAAGGGCAATAACTCAAAAAATAAGCCAGGTAGAGGTATGGCTCTTGTGCATTGCACTCCCCCTTGGTGAGATCTATACACCCATGAAGTTTCATGATCCTAGCTATTATACTTTTAGAGATATACTCCGGACAAGATTCAAGTATGAAAAACAACAAAGGGCAATAACTCAAAAAATAAGCCAGGTAGAGTTATGGTTCTTGTGCATTGCACTCCCCCTTGGTGAGATCTATACACCCATGAAGTTTCATGATCCTAGCTATTATACTTTTAGAGATATACTCCGGACAAGATTCAAGTATGAAAAACAACAAAGGGCAATAACTCAAAAAATAAGTCAGGTAGAGTTATGGTTCTTGTACACTGCACTCCCCCATGGTGAGATCTATACACCCATGAAGTTTCATGATCCTAGCTATAATACTTTTAGAGATATACTCCGGACAAGATTCAAGTATGAAAAACAACAAAGGGCAATAACTCAAAAAATAAGTTAGGTAGAGTTATGGTTCTTGTGCACTGCACTCCCCCTTGGTGAGATCTATACACCCATGAAGTTTCATGATCCTAGCTATTATACTTTTAGAGATATACTCCGGACAAGATTCAAGTATGAAAAACAACAAAGGGCAATAACTCAAAAAATAAGCCAGGTAGAGTTATGGTTCTTGTACACTGCACTCCCCCTTGGTGAGATCTATACACCCATGAAGTTTCATGATCCTAGCTATTATACTTTTAGAGATATACTCCGGACAAGATTCAAGTATGAAAAACAACAAAGGGCAATAACTCAAAAAATAAGCCAGGTAGAGTTATGGTTCTTATGCACTGCACTCCCTCTTTGTGAGATCTATACACCCATGAAGTTTCATGATCCTAGCTATTATACTTTTAGAGATATACTCCGGACAAGATTCAAGTTTGAAAAACAAAAAAGGGCAATAACTCAAAAAATAAGCCAGGTAGAGTTATGGTTCTTGTGCACTGCACTCCGTAATGATGAGAAGAATATAACTGCCAAGTTTAAAGTCAATCGGACTTAAGGTGACAGAGTTATGCTCCGGACAAAGAAGTGGACGCCGCCGGACGCCCGGACGCCCGGACGCCCGGACGCCGGACGCCGGACATCACGGGTGATCCCATAATACGTCCCGTCTTCGACGGGCGTATAAAAAGTGCAATTAACACTGATTTTTAAGCAAAACAAACAAAGTGAAATCGGTCAGGAATCGGATGCCAGGAACCGGTTCCTTCAAAATGAATCGATTCCGAGTATCCGGGACATCGTGGAACCGGGAGTAACCGGTTCTCAGGTACCGGTGCTCATCCCTAATAGGTCAACCGGTTCTTGACTTAGAGCACGGAAACGGATTTTAAACAAAGTCCGATTGTGACCTTGACCTTTGACCTTGGTGACCCAAAAACAATAGGGCACCTCCTTGGGTCATGGGCAACAACTTTGTAAAGTTTCATGATCCTAGGTCAACCGATCATGACTTAGAGCACGGAAACGGATTTTAAACAAAGTCCGATTGTGACCTTGACCTTTGACCTTGGTGACCCAAAAACAATAGGGCACCTCCTTGGGTCATGGGAAACAACTGTGTAAAGTTTCATGATCCTAGGTCAACCGGTTCTTGACTTAGAGCACGGAAACGGATTTTAAACAAAGTCCGATTGTGACCTTGACCTTTGACCTTGGTGACCCAAAAACAATAGGGCACCTCCTTGGGTCATGGGCAACAACTGTGTAAAGTTTCATGATCCTAGGTCAACCGGTTCTTGACTTAGAGCACCGAAACGGATTTTAAACAAAGTCTGATTGTGACCTTGACCTTTGACCTTGGTGACCCAAAAACAATAGGGCACCTCCTTGGGTCATGGGCAACAGCTGTGTAAAGTTTCATGATCCTAGGTCAACCGGTTCTTGACTTAGAGCACGGAAACGGATTTTAAACAAAGTCCGATTGTGACCTTGACCTTTGACCTTGGTGACCCAAAAACAATAGGGCACCTCCTTGGATCATGGGCAACAACTGTGTAAAGTTTCATGATCCTAGGTCAACCGGTTCTTGACTTAGAGCACGGAAACGGATTTTAAACAAAGTCTGATTGTGACCTTGACCTTTGACCTTGGTGACCCAAAAACAATAGGGCACCTCCTTGGGTCATGGGCAACAACTGTGTAAAGTTTCATGATCCTAGGTCAACTGGTTCTTGACTTAGAGCACGGAAACGAAAAAGTCTACGGACGGACGGACGGACGGACAGACAGACAGACAGACATGGTGAAACCAATATACCCCCCTCTACTTCGTAGGTGTGGGGTATAATCATAAGCTTGCTCATTATTATATATGATCCAGGGGTAAAAGTTGAAAATTTTGAAAAACCTGAAAACCTGGAAAAGTCTGTATTTATATAGTAACAAGAGATGTTTGTAAAACATATATGCCCCCTCAAGGGCCTACATTTGATGTAGGTCAAAGTCCAAGGTCAAGTTAACAAGGTCCAAGGTCATGGTCACATATGAAAGGTCTTGGTAGGAGGTGTCTATGTGTGAAATATCAAAGCTGTATATCTAAAAGTAAAATGAAACATAGGCCAGGTTAAAGTTTTTACAAGTAGGCCAAATGTCAAGGTCATGGTCAAATGTGAAAGGTCTTGGTTGGAGGTGTCCATGTGTGAAATATCAAGGCTGTAGGTGTAAAAGGACATGATATATATGCCTGGTTTCAGTCTTTTTAAAAGTAGGTCAAACTCCAATGTCAAGGTTGCAATATTCAAAGTCATGGTCAAATGTGAAAGGTCTTGGTAGGAGGTGTCTATGTGTGAAATATCAAGGCTGTAGGTGTAATAGGACATAAGATAAAGGCTATGTTAAAGATTTCTAAAAGTATGTAAAAATCAAAGGTCAATGACATACAGGCCAAGGTCATGGTCAAATGTGAAAGGTCTTGGTAGGGGGTGTCCATGTGTAAAATATTGAGACTGTATAGGTAACAGGACATGAGATATAGGCCTAGTTTAAGTTTTTTTTAAAGTAGGTCAAACTCCAAGGTCAAGGTCCAAGGTCATGGTCAAAAGTGAAATATCTTGGTTGGAAGTGACCATGTGTGAAATATCAAGGCTGTAAATGTAAAATGACATGAAATATAGGCCAGATTAATGTATTATTAAAGTAGGTTAAACACCAAGGTCAAGGTCACAAGGTCCAAGGTCATGGTCAAACGTGAAAGGTCTTGATCGTAGGTGTCCATGTGTGAAATACCAAGGCTGTATGTGTAAAAGGACATGATATATCGGCTAGATTAAAGTTTTTTTTAAAGTAGGTAAAAGTCCAAGGTCAAGGTCACAAGGTCCAAGGTCATGGTCAAATGTGAAAGGTCTTGGTAAGATGTGTCCATGTGTGAAATACCAAGGCTGTATGTGTAATAGCACATAAGATATAGGCCAAGTTTAATTTATCTAAAAGTAGGTCAAACTCCAAGGTCAAGGCCACATGGTCCAAGGTCATAGTCGTATGTGATAGGTCTTGGTCAGAGGTTTCCATGTGTCAAATATCAAGGCTGTATGTGTAAAAGGACATGATATATCCGTCAGGTTAAAGTTTTTCAAAAGTAGGTCAAACTCCAAGGTCAAAGTCACAGAGTCCAAGGTCATGGTCAATTATGAAAGGTCTTGGTAAGATGTGTCCATGTGTGAAATATCAAGGCTGTATTTGTAAAAGGTCATGAGATATTTGCCGGGTTTAATTTTTTCAAAATTGGTCAAACTCCAAGGTCAAGGTCACAAGGTCCAAGGTCATGGTTAAATCTGAACGATGTTGATAGGAGGTATCTATGTGTGAGATATCAAGGCTGTATGTGTAAAAGGACATGAGATATAGGCAAGGTTAAGAATTAAGTGTAAAAATCAACAAAGGGCAATAACTCCAAGAATTTGATTGGCAGAGTTACGGTTCTTGTACACTGCACCTCTCCATAATAAAATCTATTCACCTGTAAAGTTTCATGATTCTACCTTACATATTTTTTGAGTTGTGCTCCGGACAAGAATCAAGTTATAAACTCATTAAAGGGCAATAACTCAAAAAATTTGATCAGCAGAGTTACGGTTCTTGTGCACTGCACCTCTCCATAATGAGATCTATCCACCTATTAAGTTTCATGATTCTACCTTACATACTTTTTGAGTTATGCCACGGACAATAATCAAGTTTGAAAATCAACAAAGGGCAATAACTCAAAAAATTTGATCAGCAGAGTTACGGTTCTTGTGCACTGCACCTCTCCATAATGAGATCTATCTACCTATTAAGTTTCATGATTCTGCCTTACATACTTTTTGAGTTATGCTCCGGACAATAATCAAGTTTGAAAATCAACAAAGGGCAATAACTCAAAAAATTTGATCGGCAGAGTTACGGTTCTTGTGCACTGCACCCCTCCATAATGAGATCTATTCACCTGTAAAGTTTCATGATTCTACCTAACATAGTTTTTGAGTTATGCTCCGGACAAAAATCAAATTTGAAAATCAACAAAGGGCAATAACTCAAAAAATTTTATCAGAAGAGTTACGGTTCTTGTGCACTGCACCTCTCCATAATGAGATCTATCCACCTGTAAAGTTTCATGATTGTACCTTACATACTTTTTGAGTTATGCTCCGGACAAGAATCAAGTTATAAAATCAACAAAGGGCAATAACTCAAAAAATTTGATCGGCAGAGTTATGGTTCTTGTGCACTGCACCTCTCCATAATGAGATCTATCCACCTATGAAGTTTCATGATTCTACCTTTAATACTTTTCGAGTTATGCTCCGGACAAGGTTTGGTCTTCGGACAGACCGACCGACATACGGACCAACCGACCGACCGACCTTCCGACCGACCGACACTTGCAAAACAATATACCCCCATTTTCTTCGAAAGGGGGCATAAAAATCGAGAAAATGGGGCATTTTGGAATACTCAAAAGACCTGAACTTCTGGCATATGCCTGAAAACTTTTACCCCTGTATATCTAACTAACAATATGCCCCCAATCTTTCAATATGTGGGCATAAAAATGTGATTAAGAATTCAAATAAATGCTTTTTATGTGAAGACTAACCTTCAAAGCTTGACTTGACTTTCCTTTCACCGGGGTTTGAGGTTTGGAAGTTATAGTTGAAGTGGAAGCTGAACAATCATCTCTTTTTTCTGCTATTTTACTTTCACTTCTTGTCCGAACAGGTCTCGTGTTTCCCTTCGGCGACTTTGATGGGCTCCATGTTGCCTCTTTCCCCATCACTGTTTCCTAACTATGGGCAACAGTGAGCAGAGGTAGTTCTAACACATCATGGAGGAATATCTTTGCTGGTACAAGAAGATGATCTGCAAAACAAAGCATTAAAGATGTATGAACTCAACAAATAGTGAAAACAAAAGTTTGCATCTACCAGTTGTGAGTATTTAAAAGAACAAGCAAACTACTATGACACAAAAGTATCGAATTAAATCAATGTTTTGTAATATTTGTGTAAGGGTTATATTTTCTTTTGTGAATAAGCAGTGATTTTGCATTGCAGACTTCTGACTGTCCTAACCCTTTCCCAAACGACAAAATTTTAGACTCTCCCAATTCATAAGGTGTTGCAGAGGACAATATCAAGTGCATGGAATTTTAATTTTATTGGTGTTTTTGTTTAGAAATCATTGTGGAAAATGAAGAAATTGCTTGTCACAAGCAATGTTTTCATTTTCCACAATATTTTCCAAAGCCTTAAAGTGACATTAGTATCCGTAGGCCCAAATCCCTTATAATCCACAGAAGTTGGCTTTTAGCATGTTGTCGCACCGTTTATAGACTTTATAAGACAGAATACAAGATTCATACAGCAAACGACATAAATCAATAATCATGCAGCGGTGTAAAGATATGTAAAATATTCAAAGTGGGCATTATCTGCCAGATAGTGTTTACGAAATGATGTGATATTGGGTTTTAAATCCGTCGTCATCTAAGCCAATACAGATCAGACAGAGCTGACATTTGGCACAGATGAAAATTAAAGGCCATATTTCATTTATGTACAGTTATTTTTACAGTAAATTATCCAGAAAATAAGTAAGTAACAGTAAATGTGTATCTTTAACCCATTCCCAAACATTGACGCTTTTCAATGCCTTTTAAAATAAAGGCTTTGGAAAACATTGTGGTAAATGAAGAAATTCCTTGTGACAAGCAATTTCTTCATTTCCCACAATGTTTTCTACCAGATAAGACCAACAAATATAAAATTTCATTCACTTTAAACTTTTGTTTGCCACATCTTTAAAATTGGAACAGTCCAATATTTTGTCGTTTGGTAATGGGTTAAAAGGCATCACTGTGTGGTAATGGGTTAAAGGGTGAAGGTAACAGATGGTCTAATTGCAAAAAATGAAATTTTTTGAAAAAATATGCAAAACTTTTGTGTTGACCACCTCGGGATGGTTAATAATATGCGATTCAGACAGAGAATGAGCCGAAATTACAAGACAGATAGCTGAATTTAGGGAGAATCCAAACCTAAATTCAACCCCGTCTCAGATGGGGTTAGAATTATTTTTAAATTGTTGCGCATACAGCGCGGACCATGATTCAAACAAGATTCATACTTGAATTTCAATATGACGTCATCATGTATGTTGTGACGTCATTTAAGAAAGTCGCATATCCTACTGTTTTGACCTACTTTCGATATCGCTTCATGAATTTGGTATCAATTTGCGAAAAAATGAGTTGTTGCTTCAATAGTTTGTCGTGATCATTTAATCAGGTCATATAAAGCTTAAAAAGTGTACATTTCGTTTGTATTTGCAGGGGTTTCATTAAGAGGCGGGGGCGGGGATTTCCCCCTCCTATTTGACTGAAATCCCCCTGCTACTTTTGAAAATTTTGTATGGGGTTAATAGGGAATACATAGAAAATCCCCCGCCTACTTTAGCTTCTGGCCCAGGTGGCCAAAAAGTTATTGAAACCCCTGATTTGACAATTTTTGGGTCCAAATCTGGGAAATAGTAGCTTTAAGATATTCAGCCACACTTTCCAAGTACATGAAGTCAGACCAAAAATTTCTAGTGTTCCACCATGTCAGGGTTCAACATTAACTCTTTTCACCGTCTAATTTTACAGCGAATATTATTGTTTCCGATATGAAGTTACAATACTTTCTTTTTCGATCCTTTATTTTTTCCCTCAATCAGCGTGATTTAAGTCCTAAATTTGCACTCGCCCCGTCAAACTAGTTCGTCCCCAAATCTACTCGCCCTACGGCATTTTCTACTCGCCAATGCGAGCAGGCGAGTGGATTTTTCAACCCCTGAAAGGGTCAGTCTATCTAGAAGATAAATAATATTTGTGCCCATGTATGGGTCTCTATGACAATCATACAGCAGTGGTGGATCCAGAGGGGGTTCGGGGGGTTCAAACGAACCCCCCTTGATAGCCTAATTATTCCATTTTCATGCAGAAATTCAGTCAAAATTATGTAATACTTGTAAAACGAACCCCCCTTTTTGTAAAAATGAACCCCCCTCACAGAAATCCTGGATCCGGAACTGTACAGACTTGGCGAAAAACAGAAATCAGGGTCCCCACTGACTTTTAAATCTGGGGGTGAAAACAGTCATTTTACAGCATACTTGCACCCCCTCTATATGAGACATAGAAGGCTTCCTGCAAAAATTGGGGTGCAAGATTCAATTTTGGGGGTGCAAATCCCCATTTGGGTGTTTTTGGGAACCCTGGAAATCTTTGTCAGACATTCTGTCTCACAGTACCGAATAATCTGTCAGACGGAAAAAAATATTGTAAGACCAAACTCTCATTGACTATCTTGACAGATCAAAAGTAGCAGGGATTTTGTTACCTGCGAGTCCGGAGTCCATGACACATTTTTTTCTCAGGACTCATTGAAAAATATTCAGGGAGTCCAAGAATGCTGACAATTTAAATGAGTAATCGACTTTGTCTTTCAAAGAATCCTATGTTTCAATATTGGACTCATTGTTTTGGGAACAAATGGGTCCCGGTGCTCTAGGCCTACTAGGCAGCATAAAATTCGGGCAACATCTGACAAGTGGTCCACTTCTTGTTTTATCAATTCCAAACAAGCAGCTAAATCTATGCATGATTTAAAGCTTGTTTAGTTTTGAAACTATTTCTAAATAATATTCAAGGGATATGCGAGTCTGTTAGATTCTTGCTTCAGTTCTGACGAAGATCCAATATGACGTCATGTGCGGCGTCACCTTCAGATGAGAAAATCGCAAAAAATCAGGATTACATCGTTAAAATGAGTTAAAAATCGTTTTCTCAAGCATAATGACACTTTCTGTGTCATCATTGTCAATAAATGAAGGTAACAACGCTGGGTAACAGGAGCCCGGCGTCGTTGGGTCATTGACCAGAAACGGCACAAACAGACATCGGCGAAACAGCGAAGTGCGCCATTCTAAATTTCGACAAAAATAAGGAGGATCCAAGTTCAAAAGCACTTGAAATCGATTAAATATTAGTTCAACTACAGCGCTAAATGTCGATTTTGTTAATTTAAACTACCTTTTTCAATTTATGGCGCTTTTCGGCCAAATATTGTTTTTGATCTCTGTCAAAATGGCGGAATGTAGAAGCCAACATCCGGGTTAGTTCGATTTAGGATTATCTCCCTTGATTACTGTTGGCGGTCACAAAGAAGTGCCGTGAAAATGTTTTCAAGTTCGCGTACATTTACTTTCCGGCATTAAAAAATTGACATTTGAACAACCAAAATATTTCTCAAATTGCAAAATAAATCTTTTAAAATAGAATCTAGTGCAGTGTGAATTTCATGAATTTCAAATTAATAGATCTAGATCCATAGATCTATAGATATGTAATTGTCAAGAACAATTTAAATAGATCTACGAGCTGTAACTATAGATCTAGAATAAGATCTATAACAAAAGTGAATTCATGACTATGATTTTAAGTGATTTTGATTATTGTTTAAAGAGACCTAACATCCCCTTTCAAAGTTTTTATGCCCCGTATCTACACTGGCGTAGGAAGAGGGGGGCCGGGGGCAGCCCCCAATAATTTAGAAGAGGGACAGCATATCCTATGGCCCCCCAATAATACACACATATTTTCTTTCAAGAAAGGCCTATGTATATGTAACCGGGTCATTTGTTATGGGATTTGGATTAAGTGGTCATTTTTACATGCCGCTTCACTTTTGGCGCGAAGTCGTCACGGTTCATGGTTTTGTTCAAACCGCCTATGATTTTCGAAGTGGAAACATTATATTTTGAATTCGAATTTGGAAATTTACTTGATCAAGGTTAGTTATTGTTGGATTGACTTATTTCTTCTTTTGCCGATATGTTTTATCGTTGTCCTTGTGGTCGGTTAGCCTTAAAGGATTTGATCGCGATTTTGTTCGGTTGTGTTTGATAATTGTATTCGGTTTCCGCGTTTTCCCTGTATCCCAGATCCCGGTCACTTATTGCACGCAATTGACCAAACGCCAATCGACAGATCGCTCCGCCCAACATAGAATTTAAGACAAACAATGTGCATGTGGTCGGTAATAGGGAACGATTTTATCCAGTTAATCGTGACTTAAATTCGGACAAACAAAGTAGTATTTCGTAGTTGTTGTTATAAAATCTCATAACTACAGCTTTATTTAAGCCGTAGTTACGAGATTTTATAACAACACCGACGCGGTTTATCAAAACATAACCGTGAACCTAGTCTATTGTTAGCACAAAATTCTTTGCCATTGGTATGTCGATTGTTTTGATTGTCAGTCGATAAATCGATACAAAACCACGTGCAACGATGAACAATTGGGGCATAACTTTTTTGTGATCGTCCATTGGCTAATCAATGTTTTTGATTGACAGTCGGCGTTCGGTCAATTAATATTAACTTGTTCCTTTTACAGCTAACCTGCACGTGAGATGCGATGAGATGAGACATGTAGAGTATAGAGCATTCAGTCACACTGATTTGGTAAGTCTATAAACATTTAATTTCAATAATTAGCTTTTTCTATAAACATTGTGAGAAAAGGAGTAAAGGTTATATTTGGTCTGTTTGTAATAGTCAAATCATACAGTTTGTGTATATCTCATCATTGCAGGTTAAGCGCTGTTTTATATAACAGTTTTACATTGTATTGTATTTGTATTATTTCAGGATGTTGTTAGTACTTTAATGAAGAGAAGTAAATACTCGAAATAATGGAAATGGTGTTGTTATTCGTCCAAACTCACACATAAGGATTATGCGAACCCCGCACCCAACCAACCTGGTTACAAATGGCGCCCACCGATCGTGATTTGGACTATATCATGGAATACGTGGATATGGATAGTGGATTTATTTACCCGAGTATGGATACCCTGGAACTTTGGATCTAGTTTATTTTGGATTTACGTCGACGGACGTCGTGAGATCATCGTGTTTGGAACATTGGAACATTATCACTGATCATGGAACTCTTTGGAACTTTATTTTATATATAGGATTTTGACTTTCATTGTAAATTTTGTGTAAAGTATTTTGTTTAGTGTGATTTATATACAGGATTTAGGATAAAATATGTAAGTACCCCTTTTCTCACTATTTTTCTGCAATATAAATGTGTGTCTGTTATTTTTGGTATGAGTGATTTTTGGTGAGATTGTGTTTCACAGGGAAGGATTAACATAAGTATTAGTCACTACAGTTGATCACATTTACCCCGTCCCTTTTCACGTGCATCACTTACTAATCATGTGACCGTTAGACTTAGTTCACTATTTCACCCTTGACCGCCCGTGCGCGTTCACGCTTGAGTAGTTTCTTGCTATTTTGACTGGTTCCCTTTCTCGTTTATTTTCATTTTGTTTGGTTCCCATTTTCTTTGGTTCCCTGTAAGAATGGTTCCCGTGGTATTGGTTCCCCTAACTGGTTCCCTGTAGTCTTGGTTCCCTCTGCTGGTTCCCTGTAGTCTTGGTTCCCATTACTGGTTCCTTCTACTGGTTCCCTGTAGCTCTGGTTCCGTCTTTTGGTACCCTGTAGTTCTGGTTCCCTTCACTGGTTCCCTGCAATATTGGTTCCCCTTATGAGCTTCCGGTAGCATTGGTCACCATTTAGACTGGTTCCGTGATCTAGTTTGAATTTATTTTGGTTCCCGTTTTGTCTCGTACTCCGTTTTCGCTCAAATATTTGCTGGTTCCCGACTTTATATTATTCATTGCTGGTTCCTGTTTGTTTATTTTTTGCGCTGGTTCCCAGCTTCGTTAGTTTAGTTTTTTCCACATTTCTTTCAATTGATAAAGCCTACGTTTTTGTAATATTCTGTTTTCGGAAAGTGATTATAAAATGTTCGTTTCCATTTAGAAATAAGAAAAATATGTTTTAAAATCGTTGTTTCCAAAATTTCAGACTTAGTCATTTCCGGTGAAGAATGCATCGACTTCCAAACCAATTCATTGGCTGAAATTTTTCCCGCAATATGACGTCACACAGGAAGTGAATTATTATTGGACCATACATCGAGCGGCAATTAACCTGATTGGCTTACGGCTGTAGTAACCTGTCGTAGTAAACATTGCTGGCCATTCATAAAATGTAACCTTTAACCTTTGAATATATATTTTTGCTTTTCAGATGAAAGTTATTTATAGATATAGACTTAGAATTTTTATTAACGAAAATGTGTCTTGTCTTTCAGCTTTCAGCTATTTATAGATAAGATTTAGATTTAAACCTTTTGATATTGCAGCAGACGCCTATTTGCAGATACTGACTTTGTGTTTATGCAGTAAAACTTATCAGTTTAAAATGCTTTATCTACAGACATACAGTGCAGCTTTAGGTGTATATTTTTCTGCATTTGTATAGCGGTCAACAGGTGCCTAGCAGACGACATTATTCATGCAGACAATCATCGGGTTTAAATAACTTGTTGTGTAATGCATATGTATAGTTAACCCTTACCCCAAATACGTCCTTTTGATAAATGCGTATAAGATAGAAATAATTTCAATACTTTTGTAACATTGTCGTTATTTAAAAAAAATTGAATAACGAATATTAATATTGTGTATATACACTTTATAATTTAGTAATAGTCATGGCTATCACTTCATTATGAAATAAAACATACAAATTAACATTGATATATTAAATACATTGACTACCCCCCCCCTTTCAGAGTTTATATAGCCCTATGTTGTTGGAATTTACGCACATGTGATTTAATTCAATAAGTGGGTAATTAGTGACATGCTGTGACAGCTTTATAATCTAATACCATAGTGTGATATTAGAATCCATGTGATATAGTGAGAAAAGTAGATAGCTTTTGTACAGATTGATGCAAAAGTGATGTGATTATTTTGGCACAGTGTATTGCCAAAACTATTGACAGTGATATCCTGTGTATATTGAGTTACACTTTACATTATGTAGTGTGCTATTAAAAGAGTGTTTGATACTTTGACATTATACTAGCACAGTGTTGACTAAAAGTGTTGTGTACACTTATATACGATAATTGTATGACATAATCATGGCAGAAGGGGGAAAAGAGATAAAGTTGGAAGGTAGTGCCATGACAGAGGCAGATGAGAAATTGATAAAGGCACTTCACCTTTTAGGAATTGAGCCAAAGCTTGGTACAGATGACATTACAAAGTTGTTGTATGTCTTAGGTGGAGCGAAAGGTGATGCACCAGAACCTTCGCATGTAGATCCACCAGCCCATGGAAATTTTCAATTTCCAAAACTTCCCCTTTTCTATGGAGAGGAGGGCAAAGGAGAAGTTAACTGGGATGCCTTCAAATATGAAATCAACACATTAGCTTCTGGTGGCTATTACAAAGAGGAGCAGGTCCTACTGGGTATAAGGAGAAGCTGTAAGGGAAAGGCAGGTGATAGCATAAGAAGACTTGGTACTGGAGCCAAAATCAAAGATATTATTGAAAAGTTTGAAAGCGATTATGGCTCAGTCGAATCAAGGGAGAGCACAATGAGGAAATTTTATGGCTTCCACCAGCAACATGATGAAAGTGTTTCGTCTTTTGCTTCTAGACTAGAAGAAGTTTTTGAACAAGCTGTGGCAATGAAGGCTTTGGAGAAGCCAGATTACATATTACTGAAAGAAGTCCTGCATGCTGGATTACAGAAAGATCTGAAGCATTTGTCCCTTTATCACTGTGACAAGATAGTTAAGTATGATGACTTTAAGAAAGAGTTGAGAAGACTAGAGGCCAGTTTAAATGAGAGTTCAGAAAACAGTAAGAGTGCAAGCACGTGTAAAGCAGCTACTCACACAGATAACCAGTCTAGTAAAGATATGAACGAGTTGAAAGATTTGATAAGGCAGCTACACGACAGGGTTGACAGATTGGAGAATGGAAAACAGGAGGAGCAGACATCGACAAGTTTTAGAGGATACGGCCGAAGTAGGGGGTATAGAGGACGAGGTGACAGAGGTAGAGGAGATAGGGGCCGTGGTAGATACCAACAACAGCGACCGTTGGCGAATAAGACATTTCAACCAACGTGTTTTCAGTGCTTGCAGAAAGGCCATAAACAATGGGAATGCCCTACACTGAAGAACTTCGTAAAGCAGGATGTCACATGCTACAAATGTAGACAAATTGGACACAAAGTAGCCCAGTGCCCAAACTAACAAATGCTCATGTTGTAGGATCGAACATGAGCACCAATAAACAAGATCCTAAATTAGTTGGTGAACCAAATGAGTCAGCTGTGATTATCAATGGACATGAGACAAAGGCGTTACTAGACACAGGGAGTTGTGTAAGTGTCATCTCTGAAAGCTTTGCCAAAGGTTTGATTGACGTCGAGATAAAAGAGATAGACAAACTTCTACAAATTGAATGCGCCGACGGAAGTCAGTTGCCATACAAAGGATACATTGAAGCTAACATTGAAGTACCAAACGGGCTTCCTAATGCACAGAGACGATTATGTTTATTCTTGGTGATTCCAGATACACCATATTCGGTGCGAACACCGGTCATTCTTGGCACAAATATCTTGAATGAATTTCTGTTCGACTGTAAGAATACCTTTGGTGAGCAGTTCCTGCAAACAGCTAAGTTGCATACGCCTTGGTACCTTTGTTTTAGGGCAATTACAGTAAGAGAAAAGGAATTAAAGAAAGCAAAGAACAGGATAGCCATCATAAGAAGCGCTGAGAGAGAGAAAGTGACGATAAGGCCAAATGAGACCATTGAAATAAGAGGCTACACAGACAAAGAAATTAACCATCCTTGTACTTTGGCTATTACCCAGGAGACAAAAGATAGTGGATTACCTGTAGAGATAGATGTCACACCTAGCCTTGTACAATTTGACAGCAGGAAAAAGGAAGAAGTCTTCATCACTTTATCTAACGTGACAACTAAAACAGTGACCATATCACCAAAGACTTTCATTTGTGTACTCCAACCTGTAACAATGGCCGAAGAAACTTATCAGAAAGAAGAACAGACGGATGATACATCGGAACCTGACATCACAGAGACCCTGACCATCGACAAGAATAACCTTTTATCCACAGAAGAGAAGGCACATTTACTAGATTTATTGAGACAGCATGAAGGCATCTTCTCCAAAGGCGAGGAAGATATTGGTCATTGCGATATGATCAAACACCGGATAGACCTTTTAGCAGATAAACAAGCTCCTTTTAAAGAGAGACATAGGCGAATACCTCCCCAGATGATTGAGGAAGTTCGTAACCATATCGACCAGTTGCTATCGGCAGGTATTATCAGAAAGTCGAAGTCCCCTTGGGCTAGCAACGTGGTACTTGTTAGAAAGAAAAACGGCTCGCTTCGTATGTGCGTTGATTACAGGAATCTTAACAATCGTACAGTGAAAGACGCATACGCCTTACCCAGAATTGAAGAAATTTTCGATGTACTGAAAGGTTCAAAATTCTTTAGCACCATCGACATGAAATCCGGCTACCATCAAGTGGAGATTGACGAAGACCACAAAGAAAGAACAGCCTTTACAGTAGGTCCCTTGGGTTTTTATGAATACAACCGCATGCCGTTCGGACTTTCTAATTCACCAGCAACTTACCAGAGACTTATGGAGGAATGCTTAGGAGACTACAATATGACCATATGCGTCATCTATCTCGACGATCTGATTGTTTTCTCCGAGACCTATGAACAACACCTTCAAAGACTTGATTTGGTTTTAACTAGACTTAAACTGTGCAACATTAAGCTGTCTCCTCAAAAGTGCACGTTTATCCAACAAAAAGTCGTTTTTCTAGGACACATAGTTAGTGCTGATGGAATTGAGACTGATCCCGAAAAAATTGAAAAGGTAAAGAATTGGCCAACACCAAAAGGTCCAGACGAACTTAGATCGTTCCTAGCCTTTGCCGGCTATTACAGGAGGTTCATTCAGGGATTCAGCAAAATTACAAGCCCGTTGTCAGAGCTGCTACCAGCAACAATGAGAAAGAAGAAGAAACAGAAAGCCCAAGTCAAGCAAAAAGAGTGGAAGTGGACGGATACAGAGGATAAAATTTTTGAAGACCTAAAAGTGATCTTATCATCACCCCCGATATTGGCGTATCCCGATTTTACTTTACCCTTCGAGTTACATACTGACGCATCAGCAAAAGGATTAGGTGCAGTTTTATATCAGGCTCAGGATGGTAAGAAGAGAGTGATAGCTTACGCAAGCAGATCATTAAGTAAATCGGAGAAGAACTACAGTGCTTTTAAGCTAGAATTCCTTGCGCTGAAATGGGCCGTCACTGAGAAATTTACAGATTACCTGACTTTAAATCACTTTACGATATTAACGGATAACAACCCCTTGACACATATTTTGACGACAGCGAAATTAGATGCGACGGGTCACAGATGGGCTTCTGCCCTAGGAGAATACGATTTTGATATCTTTTACCGACCTGGAGTCAAGAATATAGACGCTGATACTATGAGCAGATATCCGTTTGAAAAGGTTAAGTCAGAAGAGGAGGGAGAGTTGGTAAGGATAGATGATAAGACAGTGAAAGCAATCTGCTCAGTAATAGTTCCCACAGCATTGGTAGATACGTTACCATGTTATAACATTAACATTGTTGATGCGACAGAGATACCGGGTCAGACGCTGGCAGTTAAGGAGCTGCGCGAAGTAAGAAAAGCTCAAAGACAAGACCCGTTGATTGAGAGATGGCGGATAGCCGTTATTGATCAGTGTATTCCAAACAATACATATACCAAAGAGGACCTAGGAATGAAGAAACAATTCAACCAACTATACATGAAGAGAGGGATATTATATAGAAAGGTGAAGGATGATGAGAGAGAGATTGAGCAGTTAGTTTTGCCACAACAGTATAGGAATGAAGTGCTTAAAGGTTTGCACAGTGATGTCGGACATCCGGGCAAGGAAAGGACCCTAAAATTGCTAAGAGAAAGATTCTTCTGGCCCGGGATGTCATCTGATGTAGATAAGTGGGTGAGCAGGTGTGATAGGTGTATTCGTAGAAAATCCCCTAGGAATGAAAAGGCTCCATTGGTTAACATCAACACGACATATCCCCTGGAACTAGTCTGCTTTGACTATTTGACATTAGAACCTTCTAAAGGAGGAATAGCAAATATCCTGGTTATAACAGACCATTTTACAAAGTATGCGTTAGCAGTCCCGACTAAGAACCAAACGGCTAGAACAACAGCAGAAGCATTTTACAATAACTTTATAGTGCACTACGGGATTCCTACCAGACTTCATTCCGACCAGGGAGCTAATTTTGAGAGCGATATCATAAAAGAACTATGTAGACTCACCAATATGAAGAAATCGCACACCACCCCATATCACCCACAGGGAAATGCAGGTCCGGAGAGGTTCAACAGAACTCTACTAGATATGCTGGGTACGTTGGAAAACGACCAGAAGGCCGACTGGAAAAAGTACATAAGCTCATTGGTGTTTTACTACAACAGCACACCACACGAGACAACTAGGGTTTCGCCTTATGAGCTTATGTATGGCCGTAGACCAAAGCTGCCGGTAGATGTACTGTTTGAACAAGTAACAGAAGAGAATGCCTCTAAGACGACAAAGGAATATGCGCTAGAGCTACAAGATAGGATGCAGAAGACAAGAGAGTTGGTTGAGAAGTATTCAGGAAAGGCAAAGAAGAAGCACAAAAAGTATTACGATAGGAAGGCAAAACCAGTAAGAATTTCTTGTGGAGACAGAGTTTTGGTAAAAAGAGTGGCTTTTGATGGGAAACACAAGATTTCGGACAGATATGAGGAGGAATTGTATATTGTTATAGAGCAACCTAGACCAGATATTCCAGTGTTCAAAGTTAAAGCTGAGAAGACCGGAAATGAGAGAACTCTGCATAGAAACCTACTATATAGAATAGTTGGAGATATTGAGGAGGAAAATGAAGATATTGAAGAGGAAAAAGAAGAAACACGCGATGCATCGCAAGAGGATAGAAACGAAGATGAGAGGCTTAACAACAGTGTAGGTTCGAAACCTGTTGAGCAAACAGTTCGAGACGGGGACGCCTGTCTTCCTACTACTGTTGTGGACAAGCAAGGAGGAATAAGAGGAAATAAAGCCGTATCAGAGGATACTAATGAGGATGATGCTGATGATGATTCAGATGATGGCTGGATCAAAATTGACCATGGATATGAGATGGTAGAGGCAGAATCCGATGATAATGATGAAGAGCCGAATGCAGAGGTAATAACAGTTGATGAAGCAGAGACAGAAGGTGAGCATGGTTTGAGCTCTGAGGGGTCAAACAACGAGACCGTAGAGGTTGAAGGTAACCATGAAGCTGAACATGGAATAGATGTGGATGGAGAAGTGCTAGAAGAAGAAAATGATCAGACAGAAATAGGACAGAATGAACATGTGGAAAAGGATCAGAATAATGAAGATGAGGATGTAAATGAAACAGAAGAGATGGATCCCGAACATGAGGTTGAAGAAACAGAACATGAGGTTCAAGAAACAGAACAGCCCCCTACTCCAGCTCCTAGACGTTCACAAAGGGAGAAGAAGCCTCCAGATAGGTTTGGAGATTACGTGATGCATCAAATGACACGACCAGTGGATGCCCGTACAAAAACCTTAGATTTACTTGTGAAGTCGGGAGTAATACATGAGATGAATAAAGATACCTTACATGAACTTTTGAGTGCAATTGTAAAGTAAATTTTATCAGATTTTACCATTTCTTTTCAGATGCTGTTTTAACATTGGTTGATGTTTGGTGTGTCTCGTGTTCGGCGACAATTAATTCACTTTTGTTTTCTTTACAGGAAGGAGACATTGCAGACAATAACACTAATAAATGCATGGTAGCATTTTTTTTCTTTGTAGGCGGGGAGGAGAAAGTGAAAATTGGAATCACGAGATAAGGCTTGTTTTTTAACATTTTTAGTAGGTTCAAACTTGGAGTTGTTTTTTTTCCGTATGTCAGTTTTGTTGGCTGGTAGATGTTGATTATCATTTTTTCCATTGTAATGACGAGACGTCATTTTTGGTAGCGCGGGAGTATGTAACCGGGTCATTTGTTATGGGATTTGGATTAAGTGGTCATTTTTACATGCCGCTTCACTTTTGGCGCGAAGTCGTCACGGTTCATGGTTTTGTTCAAACCGCCTATGATTTTCGAAGTGGAAACATTATATTTTGAATTCGAATTTGGAAATTTACTTGATCAAGGTTAGTTATTGTTGGATTGACTTATTTCTTCTTTTGCCGATATGTTTTATCGTTGTCCTTGTGGTCGGTTAGCCTTAAAGGATTTGATCGCGATTTTGTTCGGTTGTGTTTGATAATTGTATTCGGTTTCCGCGTTTTCCCTGTATCCCAGATCCCGGTCACTTATTGCACGCAATTAATATTAACTTGTTCCTTTTACAGCTAACCTGCACGTGAGATGCGATGAGATGAGACATGTAGAGTATAGAGCATTCAGTCACACTGATTTGGTAAGTCTATAAACATTTAATTTCAATAATTAGCTTTTTCTATAAACATTGTGAGAAAAGGAGTAAAGGTTATATTTGGTCTGTTTGTAATAGTCAAATCATACAGTTTGTGTATATCTCATCATTGCAGGTTAAGCGCTGTTTTATATAACAGTTTTACATTGTATTGTATTTGTATTATTTCAGGATGTTGTTAGTACTTTAATGAAGAGAAGTAAATACTCGAAATAATGGAAATGGTGTTGTTATTCGTCCAAACTCACACATAAGGATTATGCGAACCCCGCACCCAACCAACCTGGTTACATATAAAATGCTGTCTGAAAGTGCCTAGATTGCAGGAAGTGGCTTCTTAGAATTCAAAATTTCTGGGGGACATGACCCCTGGGCCCAGACCCCCTAGCAACGCTAAGCTCGGTCGGGTTCCATTCACCTTTAACATTTGGCCCCAAATATCATATAAACCTTCCTACACATATGATCGATAGGGCGGGGCATATTGTTTAACTTGTGTCCGTCTGTCTGTTCGTCTGTCCGTCCGCCCGTCTGTCTGTCCGAAAACTTTACGTTATTTAAAAATTGCCTTTTCTCCAAAAGCATTTGGCATTTGATATGTAACTTTCTTTCTCTATCTGTTCCATGCAATTGAAAATGCTTGGGAAAACATTGAAACAAAAGAAGAAACTGCTGATAACCAACAGTTTAGAACTCCTCTTGTCTCAATATTGTATATGCCATATTTTATACAAATTCTGTCTTTACTTACATCCATTTTGTATTTTTTTGGCAGTTTTTGGAGTGGATCACCCTAAAATTTTGTCGTTTAGAAAGATTTAAGCTTTATCAACTCGTTACACGAAAACTAAACATTTTAGAAAAAATGGCCCTTTCGGGGGCATTTGTGTTTCATAAACACGTCTTGTTTAACCCTTTCCCAAACAAGACCTAGTTTTGACGTCCCTAATAGAAAGGGCTTGGGAAAACATTGAAACAAAAGAAGAAACTGCTGATAACCAGCAGTTTCTCCTTTTGTCTCAATATTTTCTATGCCATATTTCACACAAATTCTATCTGTAATAACATCCATTTTGTCATTTGTAGCATCTTTTGAAGTGGATCACCCTAAAAATTGTCGTTTGGGAAAGGGTTAAAGTATGTTGATGCCATGATTGGTTAGATCTATTTTAATGCGTAGAAGTCGTTGTTGCTGATAAGCGAAAAATACGCATTTAAAGTTGGGACACAAATGATCAAAATCCTCATACAATGTACATCTGAACTACTGTATGTATAGGGCCCTACATCAAGTTGTTAAATTTTAACGCAAAAATATATTTCTCGTAAACCGGCCATAGCTTTGGCTTAAAAAATGAATTTGGATATTGAAAAAAAAGTTGTAAGTTTTGGCCTATCTACGAATAGCCTAGATTATCATTTTTAGGGATACACCTTTTCTATGCCAAGACACTATTGATGTGAAAATAGAAGCAGAACAATCACAGTGGAGTCTTATTCAGAAATTATAACTAACGTTCAAATCATTTTGCTTGTTGGTCACAAAAAATATCAACATTTATAAAAGTGATCCTTGTCAAATTTTGAGTAGTAGGCCTGCCTATATATCATATATACTCGGCAAAAGAGCTAACACATCACTTTTTAAAATTGTATAACTTCTGTATTGTCAAAGATTTAGATTTATAATTTGGCATATGTTTATCCCACAAGTTTCTGCACTAATCCAAAACACTTTTTCTAAGTTTTCTCTCTTATGTGACCGCGTCATACGAAAAGGGGACCAAAACATTTTTCGGCTTGTGTAACTTGTAATATTTTTCAATCATTTTTATTTGAATTGATTTTGAAAGCTGGTTTATTGTGGAATTGAAGTCTGAAAAAATCAATTCCTTATCTAACGTAACAAGGGCTGTTCGCGGACAACGTAGCTCGCATAGACGCATCTTTTTATAAGAAACTGTCAATTTTTCAAGGTCAAGGTCACAAGGTCAAATTTTATGGTCTCAGGTAAATGGTCTTAGTGGGCTATCAAGACTGAATCTCTTACAGTTCATAAGATATAGACCGATACGTTTTTGTCTACGTAACCGACGTCGCCGTCGACGCCAACAATGACACCAACGACACTAGTGATGTAACATTACCTCTGTGTTAATAAATTACGCACCCACAAACGTGTTAAAGCCGTCGATTTGTTTAAGGAAGGGTAACTTTTCTACACAGGGACTCTTTCAGCTAACACAAAAGGTTTAAAAGCTGTGCGTGAATTTCCCATTTTAATCAAATTTCAGACTTTATGAATTTTAGAATTAAGGGTGTCCTTATTAAAAGTGCAATATTTCAGAACAGACTGTAGCATTTACCATGAAATTTCATAGGCTTCTTACCAAATTGTGGTAGTCGGCATGTGCAAATTTTGAAAGTATTCTGTTGGTTCGTTAAAAAAATATTAGCAAAGATCTGAGTGATGCGTTAGCAGTTTTGCCGAGTATATATGTGCCATGCGAAATGTAGGAAGCAAATTCAAATTTGTATTGGAGGGGCTAAAGCCCCTATGTCTGAAGGGGGGGGGGGGGGGGGGCTAGATTGGATTTACCTAAAATTTCAGTGTAAAATAAGGAAAATTCGACATTTTTGGCCAACTTTTTTTTTTTTGGGGGGGGGGGGGAAGGACTAAGCGCCCCAGTCCCTTGTTCCCACGGGCCTGATTAACCAATAAACTGTTTTCTAATCAAACTTACACATAGTCTGATAAACATCCTTGCTGTTCTCAAATATACTCTTTGAGGGGGACGGCGATCAGAATAAGACTGCTTTTAGGCTGTTCCTGACCAGGATCCATGGCACTATCAAAAGTCATGATCAAGGACCCCCTTTCCACATCTTGGCTAATGTAAATGAGCCTGGATCTGGAAAAAAGGTCCATTCATGCATTTTAGAACGACATTGATCCAGATCAGCCTGTGCATATGCACAGTCTGATCCATATCCATTTTATTCTCCAATAGTCTGTTTATGCCCAGTGGTAGCTGTAAATTAATAGGGAAATATTTTGTCAAGTCAACCGTGACGTAAATTCGGACAAACAATAGTATTTTTGTAGGTGTTGTTATAAAATCTCGTAACTACGTCTTGATTCAAGCCGTAGTTACGAGATTTTATAACAACAAAGATGGTTTATCAAAACATAACGGAAAACCCAGTCTATTTTTAGCACAAAATTCATTGCCATTTAGTAGATTGGATCCAGCTTAGACCACATTTAACCACAGGCTCATCTCAAAACGCGGTTTCACAAAATGTCATAAGGGCCCTTTTTCCAGATATTGGCCCAAATATATGATAGTTTAGTCTTTCCTGTGCAATCGACGTAAAAGCTATATCTCAAACATTGCCAATGTTGATAATATGCGACGTATCCAGGATTTGTCTATCTATCTATAGAATAGAATAGAATAGAATAGAATAGAATTTTTTTTAATTTCCGAAATGGGCCCTTTACTGGCATAACAACATACACATACAATATTAAAAAACATGTCAAATATAATGAAAGTAACAGTCTATTTGTTAAATTAGCTTTTTTTTTAAAACAACAACTGGTTTAGACGTTCCTTATAGATTTTGTTTGGGAAAACATAGAGTCGCAAGAAGAAAATGGTTTAATGGTATTTTCTCATCATGCCACAATATTTCCTTAAATCAATTAACCCAATACCACACAAAATGACTCTTTTTGACACCCTACAAGATAATGGCTTTGGAAAACGTTGTTGAAAATGAAGAAAAAGCTTGTGACAAGCAATTTCTTCTTTTCCCATGATGTTTTCCAACAACAAGAGAAAAAAAATCATTCGCTAACGTCTGAAACATCTTTAGGTTTGGACCTGTCGAAAATATTACTGTCTAGTAATGGGTTAATAAAACTTATAGGCCCCCTAGACATATATCTATATATATATAGGGTAATGTGGGGCTAAACTCCCCAAAAATGTTTTGTTCATTAACTTTGGAAAGAATGGCGATATATATGTATTTCTTGCAGTGTTGCAAAGCTTTAGGTCAGCTGAACATTATGACATGTGATTTTGGCTTTGCGTATTGAAATGTGCATTTTATAGACAAAAATAATATTTTTTCAAAAGGGGCGTTTTACCCCACACCTTGGGCAAAACGCCCCTCGCGGTGAGGTAAAACGTACTTGGGGCGTTTTGTCCCATGCTTCAACTTTTTTCAAATTTACGTCGACTGAATAACAAGTCCTTACACCCGCAATTAATCTCTATTGGTTGTTCTTCGTGGTCAATTGTAACTTCTCCGGTCGAGTACGTGGGATAACGAAAATAGTCTATTCAGACACGAAGATTTTAACCATGAGCCATTTGATTTAGAGATTAACAATCTTAAACAAAAATAATGATCACATATAGAAAGTAAAAGGCATGCAAATATGTACGAGGGACGTTCAATTAATTTTGAAACTGGGGTTTTATAAGCCATAGTTATGTCGCAATTCAATTTGAAGCTTCTTCAATCCTTTGAAGTAATCCTCTTTGACACCTACACACTTCTGAAGTTTTGAGATCCACTACTGATATGCCAATAAATGGACCTCTTTTGGAACAGACCACAGACACTGGTAAATGGCACTGAATATGGAACATGAAGGCCTATACCGACGATCAGGGGCTTTTTTCGTCATCATGGGTAACACAAAAAAGCCACACGGGCTTAGGCCCGGCTTTAAGGGTGGATGAAGAAGCTGTGCAGCACGTGTCTCTTTCAGGAAGTCTTGGACAAGATGGCACCTCTGGGCAGCTCCTCTTTAGCCGGTCCTAGACCAGTTCTTTTCGTGATATTTCTTTACTTTCGCCGACATACACTTAAAGTGACATTTCAGAATTTTTTGTCATAAATATTACTTTTATTTTTATCTGAAAGAGCATATTTCCTTATGAAAATTCTAAAAAAATTGAAGACAAAATATTGCGCCGTTTACGAGAAATTCAATTTTTTGTGTTAAAATTGAACAAATTGTTGTGGACAACAGTTCGAATTTAAATGCAATTTATCGATTATGTCCAACTTTAAATGCGTGTTTCTCGCTTATTGGCAACAACTTAAAAAAAACTAATATTATTTATACTCATTAGAATAACCAATCTTGGCATCAAGACATACTTTAAAAAATTGAAATTGGAATGAAATGTCCCTTTAAAAAGTTCAATAACTTTTGAAAGAGTCAACAAATTTGTCTCATATTTTGACCAAGTATAGACAGTAATCTTCTCGTCAAATAGCCACAGGCACCACTAGTTCTATAGAACCGTGAGGTAGGGTGGACCATTAGTACCACTTTTAATTGAACGCCCCTCGTATAAAGTTAAAAGAATGCCTGCAATAAAAATTTACACGAGCGAATTAATTAATGTCCTGACTCGTTTATTTTCGAAAGAGAAAGGGTTTGTGTTGGGTCAATTTTCAACAACAAGAAGTTAAGTGTTTGAATAAAAGTCTATTAAGAGTTATAAACTGAATTCAAGGGAAAGTACCACGTTATGTAAAACAGTTTCAGTACAATGTCAAGTTACTGCCCTTAGACGTTTTCGTCCATTGTTAACTTGAAGTAACATTTCATGAATATTCATAAACTTTACACTTTTTATCTGAAAGAGCACGATTTCTTCTGAAAATTCAAAAAATATAATCCAAAGCATTGAACCGTTTACGAGAAATATACCGGTATATTTTTGTGTTAAAATTAAACAAATGGATGTATAGGCTAGGCCTACATCAGTTCAGATGTAGCCTACATGTATATGGAATTTGTCATTTCTGTCTCAACTTTAATTCGTTTAATTTGTTGAAAAGACTTTATAAGAGAAAAACTTGGGGTTTTGCATATACACAGGCTGATATGGATCTATGTTGATCTAAAAAGAAACAGGGACCCCTTTTTCAGATTATCATAATTTTGCGCGTTGAATATGACATTGTACATTTTCTATTAGAAGGGAAATGAAATTAACACCCTTTCCCCAAAAAGACCTGGTTTTGACGTCCCGAACCTAAATGGCTTAGGAAAACATTGAGGCAAAAGAAGAAACTGCCGATAACCAGCAGTTTCTCCTTTTGCCTCAATATTTTCTGGGCTATATTTTACACAAATAATATACTTAAAAGAACCTAATTTGTCGTCTGCATCAGTTTTCAAATTGAGACACCCTAAAAGTTTGCCGTTTGGGAAAGGGTTAAACAGGCGTGGTTCTATAGGTTTATTAGCTTTAAAGTTTGTTTATTTTTCGATATAATGTCAATAAAATATATATAGAAATTAGCTTATTTCTAGAATCATTTTTCATCGGGATGGGGTTATAAAGCACATTACATATTTCCCTGACCATTTTCCAAACGGCAAAACGTTAAATTGCTACAAATTCTACTCTCTAACGCAGATAACAAAAATATAGACTTTTGTAGGCACAAGGAAAAAAGTATACATGTACTAAATCTATCAAACACGGCTAATATTGACACAAAATGAGAAAATGCTAGTTTTCATCATTTTATTGTTTTGTATCAATGTCGTTTTCAAGCCATTTCTATTTAGGACATCAAAATGGTCTTATACATGTTTTGGGGGATATGATTAAGACAAAGATTGGGTAAAAATTTGATAAATAGGGTTTTATTTTTCAATGTAATTGTCAAACAGCACATTGCAGGCCCGTTGGAAGCAATTTCATATTGGGTGGGCTCAAGATTCCGTGTCAGAATATTCACGGTGGATAATCACGTGATACAATAATTACTGATCGATAACTTTGTTAATACGGGACCAACCTGAATTCGGCTTGAAGCAGAGAAGGTGGACAGACGTCATGCATTAGATGGACGTAGTTGATTTTTGAAAAATCAACTGATAAGAAAGTTATTGAAGATCAACCAAAATTTTGGTTGAAAATCAAAAAACTTCTTTATCAGTTGATCTCTTTAAAAAAAAAATCATCATCTCCAGCTAATTTCTGGCATTTTATTCTCTGCTTCAAACCGAATTCAAATTGATCAAGTATTAACAAATATATTGAAGATGTTCTGAAATTCTTAGTCACGTGATTATACACCGTGATATTGGGGGAGGGGGGAGGGGCTAAATTTAATTTTCCCTAAGTTTTCAATGTAAAATGAGGAAACTTTGGCATGTTTGCCCCCTCCCGTTCCTACGGGCCTGCATTGATTATACTTTTAACTTTTTTCACCCGGTGAATAAGTGGTGCGAGGAAATACATATTATTAGATCTAAATGAGCGCGGAACTGGAAAAAACGTCCCTTATAGCATATTTAATAATTGAGTTTCAAGATAATCCTGTCATCAAATACAGTCAAATATGCATCCATGCTGCTACCCTTTAAGTTACTACATAGCTGCGATATCGAAGCCACAAACTTGATGATGGGTATTGGTTTGTGGCTACGAGTCCACCCTATTCCTTCTTGTGGAGCAAGACAAAAAAATGGAAAACACATTTTCTTGCATAAAATTTTGAATACTAACATATCTAATCAGATGTGTATCCCATAAAAAGATATTCCATGGCATAAATTCAGATAAAAAGTATCAACAAGAATTGTTATCAATTATTTCTTCCAATGGAAAATCCAAGTCTCAGTAGAATAAAATGGGTGGGTACTCCGCTTCAAAATTGAATTGAACTTCATTTGAAAGTGATTTCAGCATAAAACTACACTGGATTGACAGAAAAATAGTCAACCTGTTGTCAGGTAACACTCTTACTACATTCCATAGCTTTATTTTGAAGTTTGACTATGTTAAACTTGCTGTAATGAATCATTCCAGTACCTGTTCCATTGCAATGAACAGGAAGGAATTGTAACCGAAACCCAGATCAAAATTCAAAAAGGTTTCGGTTACATTATTGCAACTAGTTACTACAGGTCATGAAGAAGCTATTGTAGAACAACATGTATCCTGATCAGACTACGTATGCACAGGCTGATCTGGATCTATGTTGGGCTCAAAAGCTTTAAGGGACGTTTTTCCAGATCCTGGATCAAATGTATATATAAGTTGTCTTTGGTTCACAAAAAAGATCTGGTTTTGACACCCCAAAACAGATAATGCGTGGCAAAACATTAGACAAAAGAAGAAAAGGCCGATAATCAGTATTTTCTCCGCTTGTCTCAGCATTTTCTGTACTTTATTTTACACAAATCTTATCTTTTAAAGATCCAGTTTTAAGTTTACAGCAGCTTTGGAATAGGGCCGCCCCAAAAAATTACTAAACTGACACGATTTAAAAACGCAAACAAGTACTTTTACAAATGGTATCTCCTGCATCTTACAAAACCGATGTATAGCCATGTAAAATTGTAAATGTTACAATTGTTAACGTAACCGGACAGAAAATGACCTTTAAAGCTACGAATAATGCCTGCATGGACGTCAGATTATGCCAAAATGCACGTTGAGTCAAGAGCCTGGCATTGAACATCGACGACAGCGAACCCAGTGTTTTCATAGGCGATTTATGACCATGTTGCGATGTATAGGCCGCCCGCGATTGCCAACCATAGAATGTGCTGTAGTCTGAGTCGTCACAAATCTGTTGCGTTAGTGACGTTTAGGTATACATTTATGTTGACGTACAGTTGTTACACGCAGCTGACCGGGACGTGGGTGGTCTTTAAATCTCCTTGTGTCGTTTACACATCTCATAAACCTTGGAACCGTCGATTCAGCAACATTAAAGTGTCTAGCTACCTTCATTTGCGAAACACGGCAAACCAATAGCCAAAAAAACTCGGTTCCTTGTTCGCAAAGTAAGCCTCAGCATTTTATACACAATCTTATTTCGTTGTTCTCGTATGTTTTCAATAAGTAAATCAAAGTGGCAATTTGTACTCAAAATATCTTAGTGATTTAACACGTGGTCTGAATGCACGAGACACACGAGCATTTAGTGATGGGCGGTTCAGATGTCCGGATAGCTTACAGAAAACACGACAAAATTGATGGGGCGTGAAGCGTATACATTGTCTGATACATGTCCCCACATATGGTGTCGATCGAGGCAATAGGAAAGGAATGGTTAATGAAAACGTGTTTTGCGTTTTTAAATCGTGTCAGTTTATTTCCCGTGAAAGTGAAAATCTAGTCCCAACAGGACAAACGTGTATTGACAATTTGATAAGATTGTCTGGAGGATTTGTCCTCATTTTTCATGGGGCTAATTTAATGGCAAGCATGTTTAAAGCTTTCCCAAACAATACTTGGGTCTGACGTCCCTATAAGAAAAGGATTGGAAAAACATTGAGACAAAAGGGGAAAATGTTGGCAGCTTTTGAATTTAACCATCCTAAAAGTATGCTGTTTTGGAAAGGGTGAAATTGAATTCTGTTTTAGTTTTTGCCATGTATTTCGGCTTTACCGATTTATGATGACCGGACTAGGTTATCTGTCTGTACGTGTGTAAGTTTCTTAGAGCCCGCGGTATTTTGATGTCTTGTTTTCGTTTATTTACCCAAGGATATAATAAAACCCATTCTGCAAAAACCTCGTATCTGCAGCTTGTTTAAAGCTGCAGATACGAGGTTTTTGAAGAAAAGCAGCGATATCCTTTCGACTGTAGGGTCCACATGTCTTACAAGTAACACTTTCCCAACAATATCTAGTTTTGACACCATTTAAAAGAGAGGGTCAATTAAAATATTGAAGGAAACGAGAAAAGCTGATTTTCAGGCCTTCTAGTGAAGACGTTCAAACCAGGTCTTATATGTTTTAGTTAATGGTAACAACTGTCAAAAAGTTGTTAGGAAAAGGAAAATATAGGAAAAATGTCAGAAGAGATAAAACGTTATTTTTTATTTACCCAACCTAAAAACGAGGTGACCTTAAAAGTCCTTGAAAGTGACCCAGTCTTAGTTTGGGACAACTCAAGTTCGTAAATGGGATGTAACCTTCTTCGAAACTTAACTGCACTAAATACCGGTATCACGGCAATCCTCTTTGAAACCAATGAGAGAAAAGACGTAAATGATGATTCCTGCATCTTCTCATTTGGTCTAAATATTTTCTGTCCTATATGGTTTAAGCACAGAATGCAATTGTCAATTGTCTCTACAGAATGGCTTTTAAATATAAGTCACACAATTTGGCGTAAATAGAACACGCAAACATTGCATCATTCTAGACTAGCAATTTTATGTCGCGACAAACTAAAATGAAACATTTGTAAGCCTAAGAGGCCTATATTAGGCCCCAAACTATTCCCTGCATGGCGGCATAAATTGAAATTGTTCAAAGTTGAAAGTTGGTGAGGACGACAAAATGGATGTTAATAAAAAAATGTTTACAATATAGCACGGAAAATATTGAAGCAAAAGGAGAAAGTGCTGATTCCAGGCATTTCCTTAGAGGGACGTCAAAGCCAGATCTTGTTTGGAGAAGGGTATAACTTCAATTGGGGGGTTCAAAACTCCGAGATATTTGGGCAAAAGTCTGGCAGTAGATTACTCGAATATATAACATGCAATACAGTCTTTCAAGTTCCCTATAGAGTCTTGTTTGGAGCTATTTCAGAGCCGTAATTAATTTAGATAATTAATTTAGAATGGAGAATCAATGAATATTGCTTAAAGATTAAACCTTTCCCAAATAAGACATAGCTTTGACGTTAATGTCAGACATGACCAAGAAAACATTGTGACAAATGAAGAAAATGCTGATAATCAGCATTTTCTCATTTTGTCTCAACATTTTCTATGCTAGATCTATATTAAAAAAAATTCTTCTTTTGACATGAATCGTTTTATTGTCTGCAATTTAGGCCTTCCCAAAATTGGCGGAATGGGCATGGGTTAATTACTTTAGGGGTAAGTTCATATGGCAACGCGGGTTCGACTCGGGTAACTCGAGTTCCATATGAACAGTCTCGGGTTCGACGCTAGTGACGTCATTTCAACCTTTTGACCTCGACTCCACTAACCCTGGCCAAGGCTGGTGTTACTCGGGTTCCTAGATGGCGCCAAAAGGCGAACAATAACAACAAAAGCCAAGTCCGAATAAAAAAACTCGTGCATTTACTCAAAATATACTTTTTTGTGCAATGTATGAGTGTTTTAACACTGTGACATCATTTATGTTAACCGATTTCGATTTATATATTCCATTTTGTGGCCTAAATTTCGAATCTACTAAACACGTGTATTTGTTTACACCCGTCAGTGGATAAAGTCGTTCAAATGGAGTGTTCTATGCGCATGCGGAAATTATTTTTAGACAGTCTTTCCCGAGTTGAACTCGCGTTCGTCATGAACTCACCCTAGGAGTCTCGTCAAATGTCCTACAACAAACACACTGCATCAAATGTTTTTGCTATAGTTATCTTTATCTTGTTTATTGATACTTGCTCCCTATTTCAAACAATTACGATGTCAAATTATCATTACTGTTATCATTATTTATTTCAATGATCAATATGTTTTGGAATGTCTATTACATAATAAATTCACGTAGGCCTATATAAAATCGATATATTATGCAACAATAACAAAAAAAATGTAAGGAGATTGCATTGCCAATTTATCGTTGTAAATGCAAAACCTCGTATCTCGATTTTGGAAAATTTTAAAGGGAAAAGGAAAAGGTGTAATAACTTTTCCAAAACTGAAAGGTTTTATTTGAAATTTGGACATATTTTTCACAAATAATGTGTCTTTAATACTAATAACTATATTATCCCCAAAACCTGCGTGAATTGTCTAAATTGGGCATACAAGTTTGTACTTTGAAAATCGCACAAATCGACATACGAGGTATTGCATTTACACCGACGAAATGTTATTAACCCTTTCCCAAACGAAGACCTGGTTTTGACGTCCCTAGAAGAAATGGCTTGAGAAAACATTGAAACAAAAGAAGAAACTGCTGATAACCAGCAGTTTCTCCTTTTGTCTCAATATTTTCTGTGCCATATTTTACACAAATCCTTTCTTTAATAACATCAATTTTGTCCAATTGTGGCAGTTTTTGAAGTGAATCACCCTAAAATGTTGTCGTTTGGGGAAACGGTTAAGATGGTCCATCTTGGAAGGAACTTCAAGCAACAAAATTGAGTTTAAAAATGTTTTTGTTCGAAGCAGCAGAGAAAATATTAAGGCAAAGGGAGAAAATGCTGATAATCAGCATTTCCTTCTTTTACCCTAATGTTTTCCGAAGTCTTTGTTAGGGACGTCAAAACCAAATCTTGTTTTGGAAAGGATAAATTCAGTTATTGTCCTGCAAGATTAACCCGGTATTATACGTTCAAAGTTAAACGAGAATCGATACAAATATTTTGGTTTATTTTGGGTAGGATATAGACGGCGATAATTGACCCGACAGAGCAAAGCTAACTGTACACAAAGGTCGAAGAGTTTATTTTTCAATTTTGTAGCCTTAGCAAGTTTCGGATTTTTTCGTCGTTAGTTTCCGTAAACGCATGAACCGTGACAGTTCTTTTACATCGATCCTTCGCTTTTTACTCCATATCTTGTATGCTTTAAAGGGCGAAAATTATGATAAAACAACGTGTTTCTTTTGTGTTTATTTTATTATTATTATTTTCATTTCCTTTGTATCATGATTTCCCTCTATTTTTCATTTAATGCACTCCAAGTTCACTCATTTCACAGTTGTTGCGGAGTTTGGTCATAATTTTAATAATCACTTCCCTTATCATATGTAAAGGGAATATGTTTTCTCAAAATATGTGACTAGTCACGCTTAAAGGGACCTTCCAGGTAGTGCGTAGAGTATTGACACGGGTGTCGAAAATATCTAGATTTAGAAACATGCGAGAGATGTTGATCTATGATATGGTGTTGATCAGAGCACTCTGTGTGAAACCAAGAAAACCCTAGTTGAAATTTATCAAAAAGTCGTTCATGATACCCCGGTCTCCCCTAATTTTCTTGATAATGACAGTTTCTTTTTGCTATGCAAGGGCGGATCTAGGGGTGGGGTCAGGGGGTCATGACCCCCCCCCCCCCTGGAATTGACCGAAAATTGAATTTTGACTATATAACTTCTTATTAAATGCCATCATTTGGGCTTTAACCTCCCCTGGAAAAAATCCTGGATCCGCCCTTGCTATGTAAGATAGATGGGAGAATGCACGCAGAGCATTGTGAAACCGACTACAGAGCCAAAGACTTAGTCATTGACTCTGTAGTCGATAAGTTCATACTTGATCTTGAGGCTGACACCGATGACACGACAGACACGGCTAGTGAAGGAGAAGACATGTAGATAGGGTGGTCACACTTTTTTCCAAAAGTACTCCAGTCCCTATAAAATATTTACCAGCTTACAGAGAATATTGAGAGAAACATAAAACTGGTTGAATTGTGAAAATCGGACATTGCGTTATGGAATAATGCTTATTTAGATTTTTACAAAGTGGAGATAATTCTGCCGAATTACGTTATTGTTTATTTTTCAAAGAACTTCAACAAATTATATATCATTTTCAAGGTCTGAATGAGAGGAACTCAAAACTGCTTACGTTTTTAAAATCGGACATTTAATAAAATAGTTACACCCCTTTGAAGTTTTACAAAGGATGAAATTACTCTACCAAACATTCTAGTTCTTCAATTTCTACCCAACAACAGTTATATAAATATTTGTTACATTATTTCAACCCTTCCTCGAAAAAGACATGATTTTCACGATCGTATATGAACAGGTTTTGGAAAACATTGAGACAAAAGAAGAACATGCCGATAACCAACATTTTTCTCCCTTTGTGTAAATATTTTCTGCACTTCGTTGTTCCGTGTCATTGCTTCCGATAAAAACAATATTTTACGACATATCAAATAGGAATTTAAAACAGAAAGAAATGATTCAAACTTTCAAGTGATCGATTACATTATATCTCTGGTTCGTGAAGAAATAGGCTTTCAAAAGATTGACCCAAAAGAGCACCATACATTTGAACATGTCCATTTTACAACCTTTAAATTCAATCTAATTTTTGGCTGCCTCGCCCTTTTCCGAACAAGACCTGGTTAGACCTGGTTTTGACGTCCTGAACGGATTTTATTGAAGGTGAAAAGATTGAGGCGAAAAAATCTTATTTTCTTTTACACTCATTCTGTCGCCTGCCACAGCTTTCGAGTTGGATGACCATAAAGTTTTACTGTTTGGGAAAGGGTTAAATGGATGTTTAGGAAGCCCATGAGAAACGCCGATTTTGTAAATCCCTTTGGACTGAGCACTAAGTGCTCAAGATGAGCTTTTGTGGTCACTCATCGTCCGTCCGTCCGTATGCTCGCCCATAATTCCTTGAAACAACCCCTACTCCTTAACCATTGGGCCGATTTTGACAAAACTTTACAGGAATCTTCCTTGGATGACCATATTCAAAGAATGTTCGTGATTTTTTGATTCGTCAAAAAATATGGGCGTGGCAGGGCAAGGCTTATCGAACTTTGAGAAATCATGATTTCATTCTTAACAAATCAACCATTCGGCCAATTTCAACCAAACTTTGCAGGAATATTCTTCGAGTCACTGTCGTCAACATTTATGAATAAATTTAGGATGAATGGAGTTTAGACAGAAATTATCGATCAATCACGGGAAATTGAAAAACACTTCCCATTGTTAAAGTCTTTGCGCTGGAATGCGCTAAGCTAAAAGCACAAGATGTTTTATTATTTGAATAGATAGGATGTTGAAGAACATATTAAGCTTTTCTAGGCTTTTCTGTCGCCTAGTTCTTGCCATTTGAAGCCGAGTAAAATGACCTATTTTGAATACCTATTCATCGACTCATAATTCATCGGTTCATCATATTAACATACTCGGATAAATAGATCTATTTTCCCTCTTTAATTTGATATAAGATTTATAAAAATCCGTTCAGAAATGGCAGTGCCAAAGCAATTTTATCACACATACCCACGCGTCCTTCTAATGTAACAACCGAGTTCAAACAAAGAAACGCAGAGTTGACCCACTTTTTCAAATAGAGATTTAACACGAAAAGAACGTGTATAAGGTAAAAGTATCTTATCATAATAAAATATAACTATTTAGCTTTAAGTTTTTACACACTTTTTAGCAATTTAATGTGTTATTTGGGCTGAAAATGCCGTTTGTAAATTACTCGTTTTTACATAGAATCAGATAGAGGCAGTATTTTTAACACGAGACTGTGACCACACTAATGTAGATATACATGTATTTCATAGTAAAGAGGAAAATGTTGATTATCAATAATTTTCCTTTTCTTGTCGTTTTTCTATGTTATATCTATGCATTGGTCTTTGTGCCTTTTGAAAGCTATATATTCTTTTTAGCTCACCTGAGCACGAAGTGCTCAAGGTGAGCTATTGTGGTCGCTCACCGTCCGTCGTCCGTCCGTCTGTCCGTCTGTCCGTCCGTCTGTCCGTCCGTCCGTTCACAATTTCTTTAAACGTCTTCTCCTCCTATACCCTTTGGGCCGAGCCCGGATAGCTCAGTCGGTTACGTCGGAGTCTGTCAATCCAGGGGTCTTGAGTTCAAACCCCGGCTCGGCCTGTATCCATTCTGACATTTGACAAAAGTCATTTGTCTCTCACCAATGGGTGTGAATCATCTATGTGAGAGAGCAGCTGGAGGCTCGGTTTGGATATTGTGGTTGTACTGGTGCGAGAAATACCAGGAACCCGCGGTTAGGTGCTCCAGCCGCCGCGATATGACCCTGGTAGTTGAAAACGGCGTAAAACCCCAATAAACTCAAACCTATACCCTTTGGCCAATTTTCACCAAACTTGGCAGGAATGTTCCTTGAGTGACCCTTTTCAAAACTTGTTCGTGAATTTTTGATTTGTCAAAAAATGTGGGCGTGGCAGGGCGGGGTTAATCAGACTTTTAGAGAAATCCTCAGGAAAATTCATTAAAATCACATTATCAGCCATGATGTATCAGGTTTCATGTAATGTAAGCAAAGACCCGGTGATGTTTATAAAAGACCGGTGAAAGATAAACAAGACCGGCGAAAGATAAACAAGACCTCCAGAATGGACCTGCATCTAAAAGTGGGCAAATACAATCTATTTGTTATTTAAGCTTTAATGCCTATGTTGTTGGTACTCATTTGAATAATCTTGATGAGATCATTCAAATGAATACCAACAGCACTGGGTTTGATAAACATTGAAAGATATTTTACAATTTGGAAAGCCAGTAACCTCTTTTATTTGTTTCTCAATTTACTTAAGGATTATCTCAATGCTTTAACCCTTTCCTGAAAAGGCCTGGTTTTGACACCTTATTAATATTAGAATAGGCTTGGGAAATATTGAGTCAAATGAAGAAAATGTTGATAATCAGCAATGTTCTCCCTTTGCATCAATATTTTATGTGCTATATTGTACATGAATCCTTCCTTTTTCAATATCAATTTTGTCTTCTGCAACTCTTTTCAAATTGGGGTTGTCTGTTCCTTTTCTGTTTGGGAAAGGATTAAGCCCTTTCCCAACCATACACAGATTTTGCCTGGGAAAATGTTATTGGCCTGGCGAAAGAAGAAAATGCTGATAGCCTGCATTTTCTCCTTTTGCCTCATTATTTTCTTTCCAATTTTGTACATGAATGCAGTCTTACTCAACATTTTGGTTTGTCATTTACAGCAGCATTGAAATCTGCTGCTCTGATGTTATGTTGTTAGGAAAAAATTTAACCAAAATCAAATCCTAATTTTGTTCAATGAATATCGTATTTTCCCTATGTTGTGGGTTGATTTATAGGTTACATATCAAAATGATAAAGAGGGCAATGTTTGACAATCTTTTCGCAAATTATAAGGCCTGTCTGTCCGTCTGTCCGTCCGTCTGTCCGAAAACTGAAAATGAACACTTAACATTGGCCTTTTTTCCAAAAGGATTTGACATACAAATCTCCAATTTGGTATGTAGCTTTCTTTCAATGATATATATCTGTTCCATGCAATATGACTTTCCTCAAGGTCATGTGTTTACCTTTATCAACCCTTTACACGAAAACTTAACATTTTAGAAAAATGGCCATTTTGGGGGCATTTGTGTTTCACAAACACATCCTGTTATCCCTATGTTGCAGCTTCTTGTGTTTAGCCTGATCGGAACAGAAAGTCCCTAGTTATATGCCTTAACATGTGACAAATTTGCCATTTTCGCTCATGTCATCTTGGTTCAGGTGAGCGAGTTAGGACCATCATGGTCCTCTTGTTCATAAATGCAACGACTGCGAGTCATAATAGATAACATTATTGGAACAGATAAATCCATGTTGATGTAGCCCTACTGTTGGACCAGAATTAAATTCTTGTCGTTTTGATAGTAGGTTTTACATGTATAAATTGAAATTAATTAATTCATTCTATTGTTAAAAATATACGGGTTTATTAAACTTTAAAAAAAACTTGTACATCTAAAACACACTAAAAAGTACAAAGTATTAACTTAAAACAACCACAAAATATCATGAATGCATAACAAGAATATTTGAAAAGGAGAAAAAAAATAGTTAAAAAGAAGCCAGTATGAAAAGGTCACTTTCGGGATTCGAACTCGTATTTTCATATGGACATTTTCATGTCCGTAGTGTCTACCCTATTGCGCTACCGGAGCTTTCGTTACTAATAGAGTGTCCAATGGCGAATCATCTATAAAAAGCAAAGCATATAGAGTTCGGCAACTCACGATAACTTCCGAAACACCTATCTCCCCTGCGCCAAAAGTCTGTTGACCTTTCCGCATGGCTAACTCTGCCGGGTCAATTATCGCCGTCTATATCTGTATTGAATATCTATTTATAGAAACAACTTACACACTTGAATAGTCACGTTAACCTACCCGATTCCCCTATATCTGATTATGGGTATGGTCCCCCATTAGTAAAAGATTTTGAATCGTTTATACAACTTAATTTTCGTGCACAGAGTCCGTTAGTTGAGCGTCTAAACAAAACAATGCCGAAGAGAGGTCATTACATATGCAGATGTCCCGGGTTAATCTTGCTGGACAATAAATGGACACTGAAGAACTTTGTCAATTTACTTTTAACATTTACGACAAACTTTTCACAAATTTGCATCTAAAGCAAACAAAAAGGCAGTGCAGAATGTGAGAAATGGACACTGCATGACGTGGATGAATATATTATTAGATGGTTATTAGCATATTTGTATTGTTGTTGAATTTTGCTTCCCGTAAATAGTTCAGGGTCCTGAGTTTTCATTCAGTGAATACGGGTGTTACACTTAGCCTACATGCCCTGAGGCGCGTTCTTTAGAGCGAGATTTTTTAAGATTTCTTTTTAAAAGATGTTTTTGATACAGCGTTTATAAGACCGAGATTATAAACGAGGTGTTCCGAATGTTCCATACTTCATACAAATGACGTCATCATGGCGTCATTCGTATGAAGTACGGAGCATTCGGAACTTCGGTCAATTCTCTCCCAAATAGATTCTACAGAATCTACCGAAGGGTTCCGCATGAAGTATAGGGTAATGGCGCCTCCCATTGACTGTCTTAAAAATCTTGCTCTAAAGAACGCTTTACCCTAAAACATCTTAAGAAATCTCAAGATAGCTCAAGAAATCTTGCTCTAGAGAACGCACCTCTGGTTTTGATGTTCCTTATCTACATAGATTTGAAAAGCACTTGGAGAAAAGAAGAACATGCTGGGATCAAACCAAATTTTCTGGATGTCTATCATGATAAGGACATAGACACAGACATATTTCTATCATGATATACTAGTTATATACAGTAGTTCATCATCTGGAGTTCTTTTCATATTGGAAGAGAATGTTGTTTCGTCGTTTTGGAAAGGGTTAATACAAATTATATTGCGGAAATTCTGTTAACGCTTTGGATTACAGACAAGGTAACAGAGATAAACGCCGTAATAAAAATATAATAAAAACATGAGTTGATGCAGAACATGTAGATATTTTATAATTTATGACTTACGGCTGTGAAGTTTGAAACGTTTTCAAATTACAATGTAGATCTACTGCTACTTACAAGTAAAACAGGTATTCACGTATAATACAGGAGAAACTTACAAGCCACTCTGTACAACAACAGTGCGAAAGTTCTGCAATCCCTTTTCTCGCCAAGACAGTCCAAGGTTTCGAATCTACATGAAACACCTTATGAAAATTTTGAGAAATTGTGGAACTTCTGGGCGAAAAAGTGTTTAGTGTTAAAAGTGTGCAATCTATCACCATTTAGGAAGCTGTTAATAACGGAAGCTGTTTATCTTAAACATAGAATGAAAAGGCAGTAAAAACTTCACGCAACACAAAATGCCAGATTCCACGTAACTTATTTTACATGCAAATAAATTATATCAACCCCTTCCAAAACGGCAACATTTTTGAGTGAATCAGTATTAAAGCTACTACAGAAGTCTAATTGGTTGTTGATTGTGATAGAATTTGTGCACAATGTAACACAAAATATATTGAAGCAAAAGTAGAAAATACAGGTCATTAGCATATTCATATTTCTGAATATTTCCTCAAGCCTTTCCTAAAACAGGAATCAAACATAGGCCTTGTTTTGGAAAAAGGATTAAACTACCGGAAACGAACCAAACGTCTAATAAAATACATTTCTGAGGAAAATCTTTTTTCTCACAAGACAGAAAGTCAAAGATACATAAAGTAAAGTTAAAATATAACATGAGAGAGTAAAGGCTGTTGGACGTGCTATATTCAGATTCTTTTTACGGGTAAATGTTCTTTCTCAGAATAAAATCTGCTAGGGACATCAAGACGGCAGTTGTTTCGAGAAGGGAGGTTGCTTTTAAAGCTGTATCAAATATGTTCTATAGTTATTACTGTTCTTAAGGTAGTCTACCCCTAATGAGATTCGCGCATCGTCGGAATTATTCGGGCGACGCCGAAAACATTCGGCGGTGGAACTTTCCACCGCCGAATGTTTACGACCGCGCCCGAATAAGTTCGGATACGTAACGAAGACGCTCGAAAAAAAAACCCGATGTTTTCTGAATCTGAAAATGAGGATATTACGGGTATTCTACCTTCAGGTCAGTAGCACACATAACATGCAAGAAAATGGTTAACGCCCATGTACAAAGGTTGCCTAGGCTGAAGTATTTTGCATGCTTATGGAATTATTTTGACGCTGAATGACATATTGAGATCATGGGATTTTTTCCTGCAAAACCTGGTACAGTTGGTGGTCGTTATGTCCTTACTTCGATTCACTAGAATCACCACACAAGTGGAAGTAAAATTCTCAACCTATTCTTGTCAATTGATAAATGATAAAAATGATAAGAAAAACGACGATGAACTGTCCGGGGATATGGTTAAGGTAGTCCATCCCTAATGAGATTCGCGCGACGTCGGAAATATTCGGGCGGGGTCGAAAACATTTGGCGGTGGAAAGTTCCACCGCCGAATGTTTACGACCGCGCCCGAATAGGTCTGGATACGAAACGACACCGCTCGGAAAAAGCCGGTGTTATATGAATCTCAAAATGGCCGCATTACCACGGCCGCTTATCTACTAAATCACAACATTTTGTTGTGTATGAAAAAAAGTTTAGAGGATATCCGGTTGGCAGTTAGAGGAGCCGACAAATCGGCGGGTGAAAGGTGAGTCTCGTCTTTTAATCGAAATGTTCTTGTTTCTAGCTCGAAAATCAAAAATCGGAGAATGTCATACAACCCTTTATTCATTTTCACATATTTGTGAGCCCCATCCAAACCCCCAATCCCAGAGATTGAACGGAAATTCATTTTCTCCCGTTGCAAGGGTAGCCCCAATATTGACATTTCGTCAATCCCGGTGAGCGTTTGTCCACTTTCTGAGGATGAATGGCCCAAAACCTGTGTGTATTATAAAATAGTTGTATGTAAATTACATCGTACAAACAATATTTAAATAACTTACTGTCGATCTTTGAAGAAAATCAGTTCTTCCGGTCAGTTTGTGCGTTAGAGGATAGGTTGTGAGTAAGAGGATAGGTTGTGATTTAGAAGACAGAATGCATTCATCGCATTTAATACCATTTGTCATTGTTTATATGCGAATTAAGCCAAACCGAAATATTCTATGTGATATGTCTATTTTCAAAGGGTGAGTGAAATGGCATAACATATTTTTACGCCCAGTAAATTGATACATCAGGGACACAGACCTTTAACATTGTCTGCTTGTCTGCCAATCTGCATGTGATAATTTAAAATGAAAATTTAAGTTAAGAGGGCGTTTGCGCGTTCCCTTTTTAAAATTTCATACACCTGATATTCTTGTCTGCTAGGCCTACATCTTTTGCTTCGGAAAAGTCAAATATACTGAGAGGCAAAATTAAGTATACACCATAGTTCTTTCACGTTTTTGGAGAACCGATTAATAGATTGTGTACGATTTTTAAAACGCCGCCGAAGGTTTTCGTCTATTGATGTAACCTTCTCAGCCTATCCGTCCATCTATCTTTTCTTTCGGTGCGACGGTTTTTGATAGCATACAGCGTCATCGGAAAAGGGGACTTAATCGCTTAATTGATGCAAGCATTTTCGTTGACACATCCCCTACATTTATGAACGGATTTTGATAGAGTTTTAACAGAAAAGTCTAGTCACCTAGGACTATGCGTACATTGTTAGTGCTTTTCCATATTACGGTGCGTCATGGCAAAAAGGGACTTAATGCAAACCGGTTATCTGACATAACTCCTTCTAAATTTATTGCAAGATTTCGATAAAACTTGCGTAGAATGTTCATAGTCACCTTACTAAGTGAATATAGTCACATTTCTTTTATTATTATGCTGCGTCATAGAAAAATGGGTCTTAATGCAAAAAAGTGGCATATTAATCGATATCTACCAGCCACCGAGAATTGAGTTAGAATGTTAAAGAAAATTTAACCTTGTGATTTGTTGTGATAAAGATCAAACACACCAAATACGGATTAACGACAATATTTGATGCTCCGCTAAGTCGCACGTGCAAAGTTTGCTAAATCAGCGTGTAGCAGGAGTATGGGTAGTCAAGGCAATTTCATGAAATTTATCAAAACTTAATTATTGGTTATGGGATAGAAATAGAAAATACAAAATATTGAGTCGATATGATGGAAATTAAGAGAGATACTGAAAGACAAAAAGTGTATACTTTCTTTTGTCTCTCAGTATATTTAGCCATTTTGGTAATGGGTGAAGTGTTTTCAAAAGTGTTTTCAAAATGACAAAATTTTGGACTGCTTTATTTATAAAGAGTTACAGATGTGAGAAGTATATGTTTGAGGGCGTAAATATTGAGGGAAGGGCTGATAATCAGCAATTTCTTCTTTCTCTCGATGTTTTCCGAAACTATTTTACAAGGGAGTTAGAAAATATATCTTGTATGGGACAGGATTTTTGGAGAAATCTTTATGAAGGAAATCGAATTCTCTTGTTCCGTTGCTTTTACATGATGTGTAAATTGGGATTCTTTAACCCTTTCTCATACAAGGCATGGTATAACGTACTTATTAGAAAGGGATTGTAAAGTATTGACACAAAAGAAGAGATTACTGTTAATCAGCAATTTCTCCCGTTGTCTCAGTATTCTCTGTACTAATTCTCTTTATATAAATCATCTTGGTATTAGTATCCATTTGTCGTCTGCAGCATTTTTCAAATTGGACCAACCTAAAATGTAGCTGTTTCGGAAAGATTTTTTAAAACGTTGGTGGTGTGAAGATATGCCTGTAATCAAACTTTGTAAGTTGTATTTGCAATGGTTAAAATATTTACAATAGATTTGTTGTTCCAATGCAGGTATCAGATTTCAACACCTTTCCTCATTTTCCTGGTGTGTCCAGATTAGGTGACAAACTCACTGTTTTCAAAAATCACTGTTTGAACTGGATACAAGTCGTGTCCCTAGATATATAAAGTAAGTACTGCAAAAGTGTTCCAGACTAGTAGACAAACTTAGATCTGTCATCCAAGTATTTTAGTGGCCCTTTATTTTGGAGTATTGAATGATGTTAAGAATCCTACACGCAAAATTGTAGATTCGACATATTTTGTCTATATTTGTATGAACGTCAAATGGTCATAAATCTTTTTAATTAAGAGAGGTTAACTGATAATCTTTGTGTCATTGATTTTCTCATGGAAAGATCTCAAAAACGATATATTACAACATTGGAATCATTTCTAAAAGGGTTATCTACCGTCGTTAGTTTCTGTTTGATATGAAGCTACATGCTAGCGGTGAATTTCTTACTTCCAAGGTTAATAATTTGCTTTTGTTGATTTTCAGGATGTGTTGACCCAATTCCTCGCCACAAATGAGATCAGACTAATCTGATGCGGGGTGTATGGAGTGGAGAAACTTTGGGCTATTTTAATCGCTTATTCAATAAGCTGCATGAACTTTACAATATTTTGGAAGTGAGGCATGCGTGGATATTTTTTAACGATGACGTGGTTTGTACCTAGACAAACCATCGTTGAAGTTGACAAAAGTGATAAAGTACGGATTTCACAAAGTTCATATCTAATGTATGTTACAACTTGCAAAATTTATTAATGTATCAATTCGTAGGCCTATATGATTGGTGTCTTAATATTAAACATATTGAATCAATAAACAAGAAGATCTATGGATAAACAAGATTTACAGATCTGTATTTTTGACACGTCTTTATTGTCTCCGGTTTTTCCACTTCTTACGCATTATATTTTAAAGGGGCTTCTTTAGAGCATACAAAAATGGCTGGAATATTGCACAGTATTTACTTTGAATTGTACAAAAGTTCGCATGAAGACGCACAGAGTACAGACAGACAGAAAGAAACACAAAGGATAGTGAATGTTTATATCAAACATTGTTATAAATCTATTATGCATAAGAACCTTACATTCATTTAGATGAGATAATGTAATATGATATATAATATTATATAACTGGTGTGTAAAAAGGGTTTGTCTATATCATATCACAATGAACTCGTACTCTGTCAAATAAAAATGACAAAGTGATTCTTAAGTGAAATAAGTGTTTAATCTTTGGACAAGACTAGTCTAGTAATGAGAGTATTTCGGTTTGGCTTAATTCGCATATAAACAATAACAAATGGTATTAAATGCGATGAATGCATTCTGTCTTCTAAATCACAACCTGTCCTCTTACTCACAACCTATCCTCTAACGCACAAACTGACCGGAAGAACTGATTTTCTTCAAAGATCGACAGTAACTTATTAAAATATTGTTTGCGCGATGTAATGTACATATAACTATTTTATAATACACACAGGTTTTGGGCCATTCATCCTCAGAAAGTGGACAAACGCTCATCAGGATTGACGAAATGTCAATATTGGGGCTACCCTTGCAACGGGAGAAAATGAATTTCCGTTCAATCTCTGGGAATCGGGGTTTGGATGGGGCTCACAAATATGTGAAAATGAATAAAGGGTTGTATGACATTCTCCGATTTTTTATTTTCGAGCTAGAAAAGAGAACATTTCGATTAAAAGACGAGACTCACCTTTCACCCGCCGTTTTGTCGACTCCTCTAACTGCCAACCGGATATCCTCTTAACTTTTTTTCATACACAACAAAATGTTGTGATTTAGTAGATAAGCGGCCGTGATTACGGGTATTCTACCATAAACGACTCGACTGTTCAGGGGGATCCGCGCTAGTTAATTTAGGCATCACAGCAACATGGGGCAGCCAGAGTTTGCATCAATATGGGCGGTCAAGAAACAAGGCAGTCAAACGCTGGAACAACAGACAGAAATGATCCACCAATTCCGTTGGACCCTTAAATACGATATTCATGAAATTTTTCTGATACTCCCAGTCATTAAAAAATAAACACCTGTCTAGTTAGAACTGACAATTTAAGGATTTTTTTCGAAAACGTAACGAAATTACGAGAGTACAAAACATTACACCATGACAAGTTGATACGCTTGCGTGGAAGTATCTAAAACAATTCAATTACGATATAGGGGCCTTCACTATGATATCTTTGTGGTGGTCCAGGAAATCCGTAGCTGATACAGAACAAACTATTGGAATTCATGGCCATGAGCTGGAAAAGGCGAAAAATGAATAAGGAAGTGTGTTTATGTACTTTATGATACTGGTTTATTCAAAATGCTTGGTGAATAACAAGGTATTTCTATTACATCCAAGACCCTCGACCAAATTTCCCTTTTTCGGTTTTAGCCAAACCAACCCCAAATTTCCTCTCAAATGCACTATTCATTAAATTTTTGTTTCTTTTTGGTCTTCAACAAGTTTTGAATTACGAAAATGTTTGTTTTTTTTTTTTTACTTTACCCATCAGCCACTTTCGGTTTTTATAAAACCTTTAATATTGAGACATGCTTGAACTGGTAATGCTAAATTTTCAAAGATGTCAAACATTTCAACGAAATGATTGTCTGCAAAACTAAAATGAGACTTTTGTTTGTGTTTCAGCACTGTAAACTAATGCAGGAAATGGCTACTGTGAGTTAACAAAACTAAACCTTGTATCCTAAAATACGGGTTTGAGCCCGCATTGCAACTCAACGTGTTTTCAGGCACGTCGAAAGCATTCACCACCGAGTTCTAGAAAAAGAGCCACTGGAAATGCGTGCGAATGTGTAAAAATATAAACCAATAAAAAACAATAAAAGAAATGTACTAATTATGGCTATTTGAAAAATGGCTACTTTTTTATGACGGTGAGTATATATTTGCCATTTTATATGTTGGACGTACTACGTGGGTCCCTTTTTTAAACAAATGGGTTTTCTGATAAGGAAATCACAGTTTGTGGGGACTGGGCTGTCTTGAGCAAATAAATGTTGGTTTTTTTTTCATTAAACAGGATAACATTCCTTGGTTGTGTAACATTTCGCCATTTTATGTAAAATTGGTCTGATAAAAACACGACAATGTACTTTGAAATCCTTTACCCGAATAAAATAATGACATCTTGTGGTCCAAGCATAGAACATTTGTGAACCGTCACGCTAAAAGGAACCTTATCCGAACTAAAAAAATCCAAATTATGACAAACTTGTCAGACTCAGCACAGGTCAACCAGATACTGTATGCGAAGAATGATCATAATTATAATAAGATAGGGAAAACATTTCGGATTTAGAAAATTACATAAAAGTGAAAAGTGTCGGTCCTAGTCTTGCTGCGCGGACTTCGTAGACTGACTAGTGTCGTTATTTTTCACACTACCTATAAGGTCCCTTTTAGCGTGACGGGTCACATTTTGAATTAAAGAAATAGCCAACACAGATTTTTTCAGAATCTAGATCTACATTGTTCTCCAATATAACATTAAGGAACTGAAAAAGAGCAGCGTTTTTGGTCTCGTTTGTCAAAATTATGTTTTATCTCACATTATTGCTCGTACATACAACAGGACATATTGATATCGCGAAAAGCGCGCTTAACTTCTTCTATTCAAACGGCGCTGTTGAAGCTTTTCTTTAATATGTTTCATCAAAAATATAATTTCCTTGAGAATACTGACCAAAAGTCTTCTTCTTCTTCTTCTTCTTCTTCTTCTTCTTCTTCTTCTTCTTCTTCTTCTTCTTCTTCTTCTTCTTCTTCTTCTTCTTCTTCTTCTTCTTCTTCTTCTTCTTCTTCTTCTTCTTCTTCTTCTTCTTCTTCTTCTTCTTCTTCTTCTTCTTCTTCTTCTTCTTCTTCTTCTTCTTCTTCTTCTTCTTCTTCTTCTTCTTCTTCTTCTTCTTCTTCTTCTTCTTCTTCTTCTTCTTCTCGCCTCTGGCTGGTCTTAATTGTAAAAAAATGGTTGTCTAAAATACTGCAATGGATCTTTTTTCAGACCCTGGATCATCTGTAGTGCAATATTTAAAAAAAGTTGCAGTTTCTTGTTCGTGCATCAATCTGCAGGATATTCCATATATGTATACTGCTCAGTTCCATAAATAAATGTGTACTTACTTAGATGGGATTAAAGATAGAATTTGCGTACAATTTGGCAAAACAAATATTGAAGTAAAAGGGAAAAAGATATTCTTGTTACAAGCATGTACTTCGTTTGCCTCAGTGTTTCCCTTAAACGTTTCCTTCAGGGATGTTAAACCAGATCTTGTTTGGCAATGTTAATCGTGCTACTTTCAATAGGTCCAGTGCAATGACCGGACTAACTTAAATGTACTCAGATTATTGACTTAACCCTTTCCCAGACAACAAAAATTTAGGTAGTTCCAAAATAAAAAGCTGATATAGACAACCAGATGATCGTTGAGAAATATATAACTTGTGCACAAAGTAATACGGAAAATATTGAGTCAAAAGAAGAAATTGCTGATAACCAGCAATTTCTTCTTTTGTCTAAATGTTTTCCATGCTATTTCTACCAGGGACACCAAAAGCATGTCTTGATTGAGAAAGGATAAAAGATGTAGGTTATCTTAATTAAATATAATAAATCAACGAAAAAATGTATTGGTCAGTTCATGAACTGATAGATCTAATCGTACCAATGAGGCCGCGGCCTTAGCGCAGTTGGTAGCGCATCTGACCCTCATACGAGAGGTCTCGGGTTCGATACCTGGCCGCGGCTAATACCCTTTCTGACAAAATTGTCACCCACCAATGGGTTTGAAATCGTTAACCTAAGTGGGCGAGCAGCTGGAGGCTCGGTAAGGGTGTTGTGGTAGTACTGGTTTGAGAAACAACAGGAATCCACGGGTAGGTGCTCCAGCCGCCGCGATATGACCCTGGTAGTTGAAAACGGCGTAAAACCCCAATAAACTCAAACTCGTACCAATGACTTGCAAATTATAAATCAGAATTCTTAAACGCATTTCGAGCTATTTGACTGACTGCTAGTTTTTGTTGCCTCTTGCTACTAAGCATTAATGTTATAGCCAGTACCTGAAAAAAGGTCCCCTTAAGGCGTTTGAGCCCAACATGGTTTCAAATCAGCCTGCGTATACACGCAGTCTGATCAGGAACCATGTTGTTCTCTTACAGCTTATTCATGACCTATTGGAAGCAAAAGAGAGCTGCTTTTATCCTGGTCAGACTGCACTTATGCACAGACTTATCTCGAATCATGATTGTCGTAAAAGGTTATAAGGGACCTTTTTCCAGATCTTGGCTCATTATTTTGTATCTCGTCAAACCCATGGCTGTAATTTTGTTGTTGGTTCTGTGTATTTTGATTTCTTCTGCCTGTCTTTTCTTAATTAAATAGCTTTTAAAAAAATTAGGACTTGCTACGATGTGGTATTTTGGCATCATATGCGTGTAGGTGGGTCCTTGCGCCCATCTCAAATGTCATTTCTTCTCCTCCCATACATCATGATACATGTATTCTCTCACCATCGCTCACTGCTAGACGATGGGGATCAGTCGTCCTGTGAAAGCAACGGTGCACTCGACTCGAATAGATCCTATCTACCCTAGTGGGGTCTTTATAAAATGTGTTGGATCAGACTCTTATTCGATGAACTTTAACCCTTTCCCAAAAGGCAAATTTTTGGGGTCACTCAATTCAAGAGCTGCTGCAGACAACATAATTGATGTTAATACAAATAAAATCTGTATACATATAGCCTAGAAAATATTGATGCAAAAGGAGAAAATGCTGATTATCAATGATTGCATTTTATCCTTTTGTCTCACAGTTTTCCCAGGCCTATTCTATAGGATACGTCTACACCTGACCCCGGTTTCTCGAAAAAGCTTAAGTACGTTCTTTGACTCAAATCTGAGCACCGTACTCAAATCACACCAAATCCACGGGAATTTCAGTCGAATACCTTTCAACGTTGGAGAGTATTCTATTGACGTTGAGCATGTAATCGTGAGTATGTAGCCTACTTAAGGGTTTTTGAGAAACCAGGGCCAGGTCTTGTTTGGGAAATGGTTTAGAACAGCCCAATTTGAAAGGAGTTCTAGTTGACAAAATAACGCATGTCAAATGTACAAAGATGCATACTTTATAGCATAGATAATACTCAGAAAAAAGAAGAAAGTGCTGGTTATCAACCTTTTTCCCCTTTTTTCCCAATTGTTTTCCAAAGCCCTTTGTAACTATTGGACGTCAAAACCAAGTCCAAACCGTGTTTGGAAAATGCTGAATGTCGCTATTTCATTATAGTAGTCTTTTACACATAGGTTTGTACATTGACAAGACATCTTAACTCTGCATTGTATGGTGTTTCAAAGAAAGTATACTTCGAAAGACTCGACAAAATTTGTTGAAAGCGACATTAACCCCATTCCCGACTGCACAGTTTTATACAAGTCGGAATTCAAAGGAGATGCAGACATCAAATTTTCTCAACTTAAGAGTAAACAGTATAATTGATGTGATGGATTACATTAACTAAAAAGGAGAAATTGCTGATTATTAACGTCTTCTTTCTTTTTGTCACTGTTTCCCAAAGCATGAACACATGGATTCGGAAAAAGGCATCATTGTATAGGGATGGGTTAATCTGATATAGAAACAAATTAAAAGATGAAAACACAGGGCTAATTCTTGCACTTTTATTTTAATTCAACATCATGTTTAGAAAACAGTCGTTTTCTATAGAATTATGGCCCATTGGTATATTACACGTGACTTAGCAATGACTCGAAAAATCCCTGCTTTTCAACGAAAACCTCGTAACTGCAGCTTTAAATAAGCTGCGGTTACGAGGTTTTCGTTGAAAAGCGACGATATGCAGCCTATGGCGTAAGATACACACACTTTCACTTTATTAACCCATACAAAAACTAACAATTTTTAAAGCGTCCGGTTTTTTCCAACAATGATTACAATTGAAATACATTTTTCATTCAAACTGGTATACGCCAGGTAGGCTGTGAAATGAGAAACGAGCCCTTGTAATATTATATTGGCGTGCAGGCTGATCTGGATCGATTCTGACCTCATATGCAATGAGGTATTCTTTTCCAGATTACATCTCAAGTTATGTTATCATGACCAGGCCCGCTATCTAGAAAAAACATTAAGTATATTCTCATGAGAACATGCTCAACTTCAAAGGGATACTCTCCAACGTTGAAGGGTATTCGATTGAAGTTCACGTGGATTTTGCGCGATTTGAGCACGGTGCTCAGATTTGAGAATGAGAACGTACTTAAGTTTTTTCGAGAAACCGGGGCCAGGTTGATGCTAATACGCAAAATGACGATAAACCATTACACACAGAGCTACAGATCAGGGGTGATGGCATTTCAATTTGCACGCTTTCATTTATTGTTCATCAAGCCCCATGTTGTGGGTACTCGTCTTGTCTAGACGATTCAAATGAGTACCCGCAGCATGTGATTGGGTTTGAAATAACAAATTTAGAGTGCCTTTACCCCTCCCCCCCACCCCCCCCCCTTTATTGCTCTGCGCAATACGAATTTTTCAATGTTTATGAAATAAAATCATGTCCGTGAATCTTTCTGAAAATAACCAGTCTTAGTCGGTAAATACCGAAATGCATAAACTGTATGAGAGGAATCACAATGAAGCACAGCAGGACCACCACAATGGCCGTCTTGGTGGGATAATTCCAGTCCAAAACTCCGGGGTATAGCACGTTGTTCTCGTTATCATCGTTCCAGTAAATCACGCTGAAGATCAGGTAGCAGCATCCATAGCTAATCGGATATATCACATGTAGCAGACGAACTGGTCTCGAAACAATAAACGCGTCTGCGAAAATTAATACGCTGTTAAACGCATGCATGTTGAGATCGTGAATAAAACCGGAAGTGACGCCAATATATGGAAACAGTGCCGTAAAATAAACCACTGAAACAAGAACACCAAAAACATACACAACATTTGCCAGAATCCATGACAACTTCATGGCCCAATGCACTTGTTCTGCTTCACAACTTTCAATTGTTTCCTGCGATTCATTACTTCCCTTCGAAAATCGCTTTTCGCCATTTTGAATCACGTGACTATCGTTATCACTGGTTCCTGTTTCAAACCTTGCTTCCGGATCTTTCTCATACGCGATGCTGTAAACACCATTGTCCAATTTCTGTTTCTGCTCGTCATTAACATTGGAAGCAGCGATCACATTTTGAAGTAATTTGTTGTTGATTTTTCCTGTAGACCAGCAGACGACCAGAATGACAGCAGACAACACAAAGTAGGCACATAGAACGATATACGTCCATATTGTTAGAAATGCCATGAGTGAATGTTCTGTGTTGTCTGATGCGGACGGCACGGCGAGGGCGAGCAGACAAGCCACGCTGTATATGGCTGTAAGTATACGATATACCAGGAATCCTTTCGGGTGCCATTTCCACTGAAAATAGAGAGAAAGGTTCTTAAATAATCAACATCTTTTTAAAAATCTTTCCCAAAACGGTGAACTTTAAGGATGACCTTATTCGAAATCTGTTACAGACAACTAATAGAATTTGATAAAGATTTTTATGTTCCAAATAACACAGAAAATATTAAGACAAAGGAGATTATGCTGATTATCAGCATTTTCTTCTTTTGTCTCAATGTTTTTCAAAGCCAGTTTTATTGGGAACGTCAAAACCAGGTCTTGTTTGGTAAAAGTTCAAATTATGATAACATATTACTATACGACGAAGTTTTAGTCCAGTTGGTACTGAAAGCAATTGCAAATGTGAAATCATGTATTTTTTTTTTTTTTCTTCTTCTTCTTTTTTTTTTTTCATTTAAAGGCAACCGATCTTCCAAAATTGATGGCATAGACTTGGAAAAAAAAGGATCGATTCCGCGATTTTTCTGTATAACGTTAGTTATGCTAGTTAAAACTGTGTGTATTTTTTCTGAAAGGAATGGAACTCTCTGAAACACATTCATGAAAATAAGAATGGAATCTGATGGTCTTTGAAGCTTATAGTAAAGAATACATCTACAATGGAACGCTGATAGGCGGATTAGATAAAGTAATAAAGCTTTTATTGCAACATGCCTCATTGTCTACTCTATTATATTGAATTAACGGTATGACATAACAGATCTAATTATGTTAAGGAAGAATATCCGTAATGTGGCCATTTTGAGATTCATAAAATATCGGCTTTTTTCGAGCGGTGTCGTTACGTATCCGAACATATTCGAGCGCGGTCGTAAACATTCGGCGGTGGAAAGTTCCACCGCCGAATGTTTTCGACGTCGCCCGAATAATTCCGTCGATGAGCAAATCTCATTAGGTGTGGACTACCTTAACAGATACTAGTATCTAGTCTTTATGCAAAAAATAATGAAATACTAACACATTCGCTGAAGGAAAATGTGAAATAGAGATATACAAAATAAGTTTAAGAAAGATTTATACGAAATTGTGTAATTGTGTAATCAGTTACATACGTACATGTATGGGGTGTTCAAAAATGTAATTGATTCACAACGTTTGGAAGGAACTTATGATAAAAAGTCACTTCTCATTTAAATAGTTCCGTATCCCAATCCGAAGTAATGATCAATAACTCATGTTTCATTTAATAATTTGTCACAGCCTTGAAAAAATACATATTCTATTAATAGGTGTCTGACAAACTTACACATGTTCAAATCATCCATATTTTTTTATCTTTAATTATAATGCTTAGAAATATATTTTTCTTTGCAATTTCTATATTTGACATTGAAGTTAAGGGTATCCGTTTGTAACAAGTTGATGTCAATCCGATCAGCAAGAATACGAGTCGTTTTAAAAAAATACCAGCACGAATCCGCATCCACATGCGTTTATGTGATATTTCTTAATATGTGAACGAGTACGAATGAAGAATTGTAAATGCCATAGCCTAATGTAAATGAGCAAATCTAAATGAACAAAACGTTGTTGATATAAATAATTATTCTGGCGCCCAATCCAGACCAATAACCCATGTTGCATGTTTGATTAAGTGGTGTGTCAGACAGTGGCAATAAACAGACAAAGTTTTTAACTGATAAGCCTTAAATCTTCACTCAATTACATTAAATAACTGACAGACTTCAACCTTTTGGCACAATAATTTAAGTTGAGGTGTTCATAATACGGCTAGTTTAACCAATTACGCTCCTAATTTTACACTGACGGTGGTTTTCGGGCTAGAATTTATGGTGGATGTAGTACATTAAAGCGCCGAGTTTCGCCAAGTTTGAACATGATCATTCACAACCAGTGCAAACACTTAGTGCATATTTGGGCGTCATCCGTGGCAAACGAAACTGACAATGTTTCCCATCGTCAATCCCCGGGCGTCATCCGTTACAACGGAAATTTATTAGGAATACTTGGTCAACGTCAGTTTCTTTTACATCGGCTGACGCCCGAAGTTGTACCAAGTATACTCAAAAGAAAAAGTTTAGTCAGTATTTTTGATGGTCAATTATTCGGCCAAAATAGAACATATCAGTGTAGAATTTCACATAATATTTGTTTAATCAACGCTTAACAAACATCTTCAAGTAATGTTGCTAAATTTTAGTTTTTAGGTTTGTGGTAAAAAAATATCAAAATGTGACAGTACGTGCACCTGCTGCAGTTAAGGCGCAAGTCTTTTTCCTGTATAAATGTATGCAAACCAAAGACATTAGCCCAGATAAAAAAAAATCCACAATAAAATTGGTACCAGCTTACATCATTTTAGCACCCTGGCTTAATTAATTTGGCCAAAAATGACAATGTTAGAAACCATCAACCTAACCTACAAACCCTGGCGGTGTCCTACAGTTTGAACTTGGCAAGCTCTTCCAGTTTTAATCATTGGAGTAGTTGTTGTCAAAAATGGGCACATTCCATGGGCGGATCTAGAGGGGGAGTCAGGGGGGTCTGGACCCCCTGGCATTGGCCGAAAATTGAATTTTGACTATATAAATTTAGGTTAACATTACATATTTACTACATTTTAAGCCATAATTTGGGCTTGGACCCCCCCCCCCTGGAAAAAAATGGGCTTGGACCCCCCCCCCCCCCATGGAAAAAAATCCTGGATCCGCCCTTGCATTCATGAGCTTTTGATCATTGATACGTCTGAAAACAGCGTATCTGGAATAAAAGTTAATTGTGGCGTCATCAAGTTACGTCACGTCCAATATGACAAAATATTGAAAATTGACTACACTGTAACCAATTTGTTCAATAATGACATTTTGTTTAAAAAAAAGTCTGTCTTTTACTTGCCTGGCCATTTACCCGAGAGTTGACTTTTCGAGCATTGGCTCAGCCAGATCTCAGGCATTGTTTGACAAATATTGAATGTTAGTTATTTTTTCTAATTGCCTGTCTACAATAAATAACTTTGTATCAGTGGTAAACCAGCTACTGATCCTGATAGAACGATTTCTTGAAAACGCAGTAAAATGCTAGGAGCAACAGGTGGGGTGCGTAAGTCACCATAATCTACTGTGAATTCCATTAAAAAGAAGTTTTCTCACTCACAGTCAACAAAGAGACTTCTATTCTACCTAGAAATGATACAAAGATCAATTTTTCATGTCAATTACCAGGAATTCAGACTCTACAAAAAGTTACTCCTGAAGCTGTGACTTTTCAATTTGACCCCTTTTGGAATGAATTGTCGAAAAGAAGGTTAAGTAAAACATGGATGTCAATTGAATTTCACGGACTTGTTCTAAATTGGTTGAAGATTGTTTTGAGTAAAAATTTTGGCATTGTAAAACGTTTCAGAGAAAATTATTGACCAAAAACTTTATACTGACTAAACTTTTTCATCTCAGTATATTTGGTATTGAATGATGGGATGTAGTACATTAACCCTTTCCAAAACAAGACCTAGTACGTCCCTTATAGAAAAGACTTAGGAAAATATTGAGACAAAAGAAGAAAATGCTGATAATCAGCATTTTCTCCTTTTGCCTCAATATTTTCTGTCCTATATTTTACACAAATCCCTCCTTTATCTATATCAATTTTGTTGTCTATAGCATCTTTTGAATTGAAACAATTCAAATTTTGGCTGTTTGGGAAAGGGTTAAAATGTCGAGTTTCGCCAAATTCGAACATAATCATTTTTAAATTGACCTATCATTCCCACCAATCCAAATAACGTACATAAATGGCTTCGTCAGCCTACATGGCGAAAAGTTTCACATCTGAATGGACTGTGCGAAATGTGCATGCTGATCAAACACGATACTTGTCGCAAGAGCCAGGGAGTCCGTTTTTCTCTGGTTTGTAAAGTCCATTTATAGGCCTACAGCACCTCTCCCCGAAATGTGTGTTTACATCAAACGATCTGGCGGAACAAATAGACCCTTAGGTACGGCGAAAACGCTATAATTATGTGATTACCCGTTTTTGTGGAGCATGAAAAAGATGCACAAGAGGGTGTTTATTATCTATTAAGTATTAACTTCAAAAGATTCGCAAATCCGCTGATTTTATAATTTTGTTATATATCAACTTGATTGAAAAGCAAACATCAAATGTTGTTCAGTATCTGGCATTTCGACTTTATGAAGTTTAGTTTTCCTACGGCCACTTGTACGCCATAGCCGGATAAAAAAACAACATGTTCAACAAAAAAACCCAATGGATATTAAATCAGTTTAAAATACTTTAAAAAAGCAGAAAAAAACAATCTCGAGTCAGCATTATCACACTTGAGTCAGGATCTGGAAAAAGGGGCCCTTTCGACATTTTGACCAATAGAGATGATCCAGACCAGCCTACGTAGCCTATAAACTCAGTCTGATCAAGATCCATGCGGTTTTCACGTGTATGGGCCTTAGCATTTGTTTGATAGCAGCTCGGATCCAGACCGATCTTCACCTTCTTGCAGGCTGATCTGGAAAAATGGCATTCTCAAATACTGTATCTGCCTTTTTTTCCAGATCACTAGTATTCGTGTAAATATGTTTGGTCGTCTGGGACAATTTTCAGTTTGGGGCATTCTAGTAATTCCAAGTTTGGGAAATATTCAATCTGGCATGGTAAGGATAAATAGGAAATACAGCAAAGGATTGGGATAGGCGGTTCTAGCTGATAATTGATACATTTACTGTGTTGTCTTCATTACGTTTGTTATGTAAGTTTTCATTACAACTGCATTATCATGCAATAAAACGAAATTGGTTAATTGATGCACTTTTATACATTGCATGTAATGAACACGGATGCAAGCGGAATATCTGCTTTTGACAAAGTATCGCTTATTTTTCTCCTTGTGTATTTAGAAATAACTTTTCTGACTCCAAAGCCTTTACTTATCAAACATTAATTGTCCGCAATATCGACAACATATCACAAATATCAATCTACGACCAAATACATAGAGACATCTTCTGGTAGCCATTTTCTGAATAAAAGATATTGGGGTAGTTATCTGAAACTATTATTCTAATCAACTTCCTAGCATCGTCGGCCGACCATTATCATTTTTTGTACAGAATCCAACATCTCAATTCTGTACAAAAATGGGTGTCATAGGAAGTTTATTTGTTCGAATCACGTCACTTAGCTTGATTCCAACGTTATTCAGTTATACCGGTATATCACGTCGAAGCTCAAACACATCATTCCAGAGTATCAACGTAGAACTTAAATACCTGACCAAATGACAAGCCCGTGTAGCCAGTGTTACTGGTGGAATTCGAGTCAAATAATTATTTGCTGGTTTAGATAACGAGCACAAAACCTTTATTACGAAGATGGCCCTATTTTTGTGTTGGAATAGACATTTAACGACTGTTGTCAAATATTGGTCCATTCTCTGCGCATCAAGAATCAAACGATTGCTTATTAAGGTATGTAACCCCTAATTAGCACCAAAGAACCAGCGGCGAAGTTTGAAAAGTGCCAGTAATTCAGTGCCAGTAACTGTGTTACATTTCCATTCCAAATATAAACACAAGCATTTTGTATGGTTTAGAATTTTGCATTAATGCATACTGATGGAAATATTTGACAAAAAATGTTAAAAAAAACTCCTTTGTATATGAATATAGAGTAAAAAAAAATATCTGTAAATTATTTTCTTCTAGAAGCATACTCTTGAAATCCGGCACGGTCAATCAACTTATGTGAAGTGTATTTACAAGTGTGTGCAATTTGATGCATTTCGTATGGCTAGAAAGTGGTGTTTTAATGTGGGGCTGAAAACCTTAATCAATCAATCGAATTGTTACAGCTTGAGTAAGTTGTGACTGATGAGTGACAATATAAGTATATTTTTCCTTAGAACTTCTGCCAATTCAATCAATGCCATGAGGTCTTATCAACTTGATGAATAGGGATACAATATCGGCACCGAATTAGTTTTATCAGATGACCGAAGTTCCGTCGATAATTCGATTTCCCGGAGGGCAGGAATGTTCCACAAGAGTCCGTATAATTAACCCCCTTCTTTACTCATCACATGATAAACACGTGATCAATTACCATACAACCCCGCACGTGACGGGACAACGAGATTTACTTGAAAATATCACAAGAATGTTCAACTAGTCTTAAACCTTTCTCAAAGGACATAACTCTACGACTGTCCATACCAAAACTTGTTGCAGACGAAAAACATGTTTGTATGAAATTCGTATTTCATAATATGCCCTCAGGAAACATCGAGAAGGAAAGTTAAAGTTGTTTTACTACTTATTTACTACTAATTTAGTAATCTACGCTATTGCCTTTCCCTCTCACAATGATTTCAAAGATGTCTTTATAAGGGACGTCAAACCAATGCCTTGATAAGGGTTCAATATACAACAGACAAAAGATTCAAGAGTCATTTATGCTACTTTGGACAACAATGTATCAAACGAACAGACCATCTACACGGCCACCAATCCCTCTCATTCATTGCAAAATGCTATGAGCGAAATCTCAGAAGAGGGACTTCCGGCTATGAAGAAACGGGACCCATTTTGTGAATGTAAACACACGTTGTTACTTTAAATCTGTGATTTTGCCGGTTTTTGGCTGATTCTCAAAAATCGGGGAATGCTATTCGATGGTGAGTATATTTAAACTTATTTTGGAGTATGTCTCCTAGGCATGTTCTCACCGTGTTTGCTTCAAACTGCTTTGTCATGCGATCACAGAGCTGTGTTTTGAAGACATGTCAAAATTGATCGAAAAATCATGGTTTAAATACTACTATAATTCCCTTCTATACAGGTTCCATAAGCTTCGAATGCTTTATCTCCGCTTTATCCATTACAATCCAATGACTGATTTTCTGATAGAGAGAAAAAGCAAAAAAGTAATATGATATGAAGAAGAGAGATCAGCTATGAATAAAGGGGACTAGATATGAAGAAGATATAATACGCTATGAATAAGAGCTCGGATATATCAAAGCGTCGGGTTTTGACTTAAATTTGCCTTTTCGCTATAATTTTCGTTCGGAAAGTGATACGAATTTATTTTTAATACTATTTCACATTTGGGATTGTAAGATCAATCTAATTTCCAAATTGGCCTACTTCAAGACTTTTCAGTATACAATGTGGTTATATTTAGAATGATAATATAATTATGTAAATAACATAGGCCTGCACATGCGGACACCAATGTCATTGTAAACTATTTAGGCAAAACTTGGCAAACCGTAAGAACCCTAACATTCTAATAATCTTAAGCCTACGCAAGATACATTGCATCTATTTTGAATGGAAACAGGTCTTATTTACATGTTTTAGCGGCCAGTCGAGCTTTTGTCATTGCGTTGTGTCCGTCATGCGTCCGTCGGTTATTTTTTTCTTGTATGCACTCTAGAGGCCACATTTTTGTCCGATCAATCTGAAAGTTGGTCAGAATTAGGTTATTTCCTCTAAGACCCCCCCCCCCCAAACACACACACACGACAGCCTCCGGAGGTCGTCCTTAGAGGCAAAAGTCGATATTTTTAAACGGGGAACGGTTGACCGTAAATCCAATAAAATAACCATCTTACCGGCTATTAACGAATTCATTCAATTTTATTATTTTTGTTCCACTTAAAACTTCGCTTTATTACTGTATATTGAATGCACGTGCGCTTTATCGCTGTATATTGATTGAATGCACGTGCGACGTCATTGTTTTCTCCGCATGTTTTGGGAGCTTCGTTTTGATAATGTTGATTTGTTACTATTTTTAGTAACAATTCTCATGTATGTTCTAAAAATGCATTTCCGAGTGATGATAAGTCAGGCCCGTAGTAACAAGTAGGGGCATGGAAGGGCTGAGACCTCCACCCCCAAAAAGGTCTGCTCACAATGCTGAATTGTCATTATTTTGCACTGAAAATTTTTGGGGAAATCCAATTCAGTTCCTCCAAAATTCCGACAATAGCCAGAGCAGGGGCTTTAGCCCCCCCCCCCCCCCATTAAAAATGTTTCCAGTCCTACGCGCCTGTAAGTTGCCGATCGGCATGAAATACATGTTTAAGCTGCATAACAATAAATATCGTTCTATCGTCTAGAATTTGATTTTTCAAATGGAAATTTTTTAAAAAAAAATATTGGAATTTCTGTCTTCAATTCTTCCTAAACGCATAACCATTCAGTATATGTGAGTGCCAAGAAAGAATTATGAAGTCCGCGCTTCTTCATAGCTTGCTCCCTCTTATTCATAGCTACTCTCGCTTCTTCATAGCTTACTGCTCTTCTTCATTGCTTACTTGTTTTTCTCATAAATAATCAAAGGTTTTCAAAATCGTACGTGCGGAATACTAAAAGAGAACATAAAATAGTAAACTGAACATGTCTCATTCGAAAAATGCATATGATAGCGCCGTAGGAGTCGTTTATGTGTCGTTTATGTGTCGTTTGGTTTGTAAACATAAGTTTGTGCACTCACTTCGAAAGTAATTGCAAGTTTACTCTGTAAGCTAGAACAAAGGGCTTTGGCAATATAACACATCATTCATTACCCCATCGAATAGCATTCCGCGATTTTTGAGACTCAACCCATAACTAGCAAAATAATCGATTTAAAGTAACAACGTGTGTTTACTTACTCAAAATGGGTCCCGTTTCTTTATAGCCGGAAGTCCCTCTTCTGAGATTTCGCTCATAGCATTTTGCAATGAATGAGAGGGATTGGTGGCCGTGATCTAGAAGAAACTTTCATACAATGTTCACGGTGTATAATCACGTGACTCAGAATTTCCGATAATCTTCAGTGTCTTTTTTAATACTTGACCAATCTGAATTCGGTTTGAATCAGAGAATGTGGGAAAATGCCAAGAATAAGCTGGATGTGTTGGCTTTTTGAAAAATCAACTGATGAAAAAGTTATTGAAGATAAACCAAAGTTTTGGTTTATCTTTAATAACTTTTTTATCAATTGATTTTTCAAAAATCAACCACGTCCATCTAACGCGTGACGTCTGTCCATATTCTCTGCTTGAAACCGAATTCAAATCGGTCGCATATTAACAAAATTATTGAAGATTTTCTAAAAATATTGTATCAAGTGATTATCCACCGTGATGTCGCAACTTTCTAGATCTATAAATCTACGATCGAGAAATCGATATAGGCCTACTTACGACAAACCTACATGTATGACAGACTGATGGGCAAACATTAAATAATCAAACGAAAAAGTAACAGAAGGGCATTTACAAATCTGCGATCTGAAATCTCAGATGCACTTAGGACAAAACAGTGGGACTACTTTGTATGGGCCTCTATGTGGAAACCAATCCTCTCCCAAAACGAAAAAATGTGTACGTGAAACGTGCTGCAGACAACAATACGGACGATTACTAAAACAATTTTTGAATGGACTTAACAACATAGAGAATATTGGCGAAAAAGAGGAATGCTTTTTATCAGATTTTCGCATTTTCTCTTAAAGTTTTCAAAATAGTTCTTTGTATGGACCGTCAATGCCTTTCTCTATTTTTGGAAAGAGTACTTTACAAGGCTCAATAATCTACCAATAGTGGTTCTGATTGTATCTATATATTCTAGATGAAATTGTTCTAGATGTACTAACGATGATGACATTTCATAGCACCTCTAAATGACTTTCAAGAAGCCGTTATCTTGGCAACGTGGGCATTACATCTTAAACATTTGTGGATTCTTTTTCTTTTTTTTATAGAAACGAAAAAGTAGGCCTATGCTACCACAAATGCACATAAGAAAACTTTCAGGCTGGCGTGGATTTTATCATGTTTTTTTTTTATGTTTTTTTTTTTTTTTTTTTTTCCATCTATCAATTTTCTATCATTGTTTCCCAAAAGTCTCTCTTCAATGGTCGTCAAAACCAAACTTGCTATAAAAAATTGTTTGGAAAAGGGTAAATGTCTGGTAAGAGAGAAATCATGTTCGCTCTCACTAACGAAAATATAGCTAATGTTGTTCGCAATTTTACGAGATCTTATTTGTTAACCCTTTTCAAAATAAGACCTTAACCCTTTCCAACGACGGCAAAACTTTGGGCCAATAAAATTCTGCTGCAGAGTATATAATTAATGTTGAAAAGGACATGATTTGTTTAAAATGTAACCCAGAAAATGTATAGACACAGGTTAAAAAGGTTAAAAATGCTGGCTATCAGCTATTGTTTTCTTTTGTCTCCATATTTTCCAATCATTTTCTGTTGGGAGACGTAAAAACCATGTAGAAACCCTTTAGGAAAGATTTGATTTTTGATTTTATTGGGGTTTTACGCCGTTTTCAACTTCCATGGTCATATCGCGGCGGCTGGAGCGCCTAACCGTGGGTTCCTGGTATTTCTCGCACCAGTACAACCACAATATCCAAACCGAGCCTCCAGCTGCTCTCTCACATAGATGATTCACACCCATTGGTGAGAGACATATGACTTTTGTCAAATGGATACTGGCCGAGCCGGGGTTCGAACTCGAACTCGAACTCGACCCCTGGATTGACAGACTCCGATATAAGCAACTGAGCTATCCGGGCTCGGCAACCTTTAGGAAAGAGAGGAAACACGAATGACAAATTTCGTTAACGTGATGGTTTTAGTAACACATGTTTTTATCTTCTGTAGCACTTTCAATTTGGACATGCCTGAAAGTTTGTCGTTTGGAAAAGGGTGCAGCCTTTTACAACGAATGGCTTTGATTAAAAAACACTTTCAATGTCTTTGAAAATGGAACAGAAATGATAGACGGAAAAGATAATCATTTTATGCCTCATAAAAACTAGCTGAAAAAAAAGAGAAATAACTGCAAAAAACAAATTAATAAGTTATATAATTCCACCAAAAAATGAATTCTCGGGGTGGAGATACAAACTAATTAGATCTAGTGAGTGCTCTCGAACGAAACTTACAATCGCAAATTTTCGATGGTAATTGTCTTTTTTAAAATTCCCCGTAAAATGCCGTTTTCGACAGCTTTCCTGACCCATGAGCAATGGCAAACTCCACACAGCGACAATGCCTTACATTATCACTGCAGGCATATAAATCACGTGACCATGGTGAATGTCATCAGATATTGTAAAGATGGCGGAAATTTATTTATATTTCTGAAATCATTTTTAAATCCAATTTTAATTTTCAGTTGGATTTATATCTGACACCTCATATTCTTAAAATATCGATAAACACATGTTTACTTTTTTAAATAAAAATCAAAATAGAAAAAAATCAGTTACCTGAAATCTTGGTAACTCAAGCTGTGCCGGCAGAGATCTCCCCAATCCCAATTCAAGGGAGATAACTGCGAAGGAGATTGGAGCAATGGGTGCTTTAGAGGTTTGGTGGAACACCCATTTCCAAACGGCCAAAACTTATATTGTTCCAAATTCAAAAATGTTGCAGACGGCAATTTCGAGTGAATGATGTTTTAATATTTCGGTCTTTTGGGATAGAAAATATTGTCGAAAATAAAGAAGTTGCTTGTCACAAGCAATTTCTTCATTTTCCACAATGTTGACCACAATGTTTTGGGAATCCAAAAGAGCCAATGTGTGGGAATGGGCTAGTTCATTTTTATTCATTTTTATAGGAATCTCTATAGTCGTCTGAGGAACTTGTAAATGAACATTAGCTGAAAATTATCGTTTGGTAGGGATTAAACAAATTGCTCTTGTTAAGATTTAAACGTGACGGTAAGATCAGTTAAATCAAGTACATTCTTAATTGTAGAAGGATTTTGTTCAATCTGCCGCGTCATCTTAGAATTCGGTTTCACGGCGGGGAATCACGAAATCGTCCATAATCATGTAAATACTCGACCAATTTGAATTCGGTTTGAAGCAGAGATGGTGCAATTATATGACATGAATGTAGACGGATGTGTTAGATCTTTTAAAAGACCATTCGCACACAGCGAAACACAAGCATTTTTCCACCTTCTCTGCTTAAATTCTTTATCAAATCGGTCAGATGTTATTAGAATCATTGAGACATATCGAAAATGCACTCTCACGTGACCCCCATCGTTATTTTTCAAAATGGAAATAGAAATATCTTAAATATCTTGAAATCGGTTCCTTTTTGGAATTTTCGTCGTCATTTAATTCTTTCTAGACCAGTCTGAATCTTATAGCAGTCTGATCAGGATCGTTGTGGTTCTCTTACAGTGAGACGTTACTAGTCCGGGAACAACTACTAGAGAATAGCATGGATCTTGATCAGACTGTTCGTATGCACACACTGATCTAAATCATCTTGTTCTCGAATGCCACAAGCTTAGGCCCTTTTTTCCAGACCCCGGTTCAAACACTGTGAGAATTACAATGACATTATTGAGGAAAAGGGAACATCTTCTTTTGCCTCATCGCTTCACAAAGTTATCCTTATCAAGGACACCAAAACCAGATATTGTATCGGAAGGGTAAACAACGAACATTGTATGGACAGAAAAGCATGTTCAATTTGCTTCGAATTTATGATAGATTTTAATGAAAGTGGGGGATATGCCAGTAAATGTTTCAATTGTCAGATTTTTTACGTTTTTCATCAAAAACCTCGTAACGGCAGCTTGTTTTAAGGTTTTTGCTGAAAAGCGACAATTTTCTTCTACGCCAACATGGTCGGTAGCTTATGGGAAGTCTTGATACGCAATATCGCCTTTCATTGCTAAACTACGGGGTTCTTTCAAATCTGTGGTTATAGGCCTATGATTTTACACCTTGACTTTTTAAATAAAGATAGCCATTGAAATATAGTAGGAAAAGGATAGAAATTACTCGTTTCGAGCAATTGCTTCCCTTTTCCTACTATCATTTAATTATAAACGTACTTGATGACCAATAAAAATATGTATACATTACATCATTTTAATCGAAACTTAACAAAATCGGACGACTCGAACACCGGATTATATCGATGCATTTTGACGGTCCCTCTTATTCGACAAAACGAGTTGCGACTGTATATTGCTGACTAAGAGTGTTGTCTGTATCTTAATTTTGTTGTCTGGTAAAGCGTTCATCCAAAATTAGTAGTCTCTGTCAAAATAATGGGGTTACAGTTTACCTTATGTCGCGGTTAAAGTGGGAAAAGTACGCCCAAAGAATTATTACCAGTAATAGGATTTACTTTAACCCCTCATTTAAACATTTACCAAACAAAAATGTCTGGTTTTGATAGCCCAAGTACAAAACAAAAAAAATGGGAAAACATTGAGGCGAAAGAAGAAAATGCTGGTAAGCAACATTTTCTCCTTTTGCCCCAATAGTTTCTTCTAGATTATACCTATATACTTATACACTTTCATTCAACTGTCTGTAGCAGCTTTCAAATTGGTTGTTTGGGAAAGAGTAAGCTTTCATTTCTTTTGCACTTGAATAACATTTATCCTGATATTAGATTTGACGTGAAGCTATTTAGGCCTACGTTACCGTTTCTTTTACAAAAATGGTCAGTTTAAGATAATTTAAACTTCTACCACACGAAAAGTCGTGAACCCATTGTTATACAAGACATTGTTTTGACAATCCTTTAAAAAAGCGTTGTGGATTTGAGGAAAAGGCTGGGCATGTCGATGACCAACATTTTATTTTTTAGACTTTTAATTTGCACTAGAATACATTCTAAAGGCCCATCCTGATGGCTGGCGTAACGTCATTTACACCGCATTTTCTTCTTTTCTCTTGAAAATTAAATACTCATATAATAGTCTACAGGTTCGTCAAAACCTAGGCTTAAATGAAAAGTGATTCATTAAACTTGTCCCATTGTCAAACAGTTTGCCGATTTGGAAAGGCTTAACAACGTATACATTTTCGTATTATTTATTTAATGGTAATGGGATAAGTGAATATCAAATTTTAGACTGAAATTTGAAAAGAGTTTCAGAAGAATTAAAGGATACGCTTTAATCGAATAGAAAACATTTTTTGAACAGAAAAACTGAATGGTTCTTTATTCTGTCGATATTTTCTTAACCTATATCTGTTTCGACGTTTAGATCTAGAAACTTTATGGTTTTGACACTTTTACAGATAATAACTGGTTAAGATCATGCCGGTAGTAGGGACAGCTATAAAACATTGGGAGAAATGAAGAAAATGGTGTTTTCTGTAAATTTAAGTACACTTTTGTATTCAGTCATTTATGACATATACCGATATTCAGTCATCAGCAATACCCTGAATTTGGACATAACCCTTTTCCAAACAAGACCTGGTTTTGACGTTCCGAATATAATAGGCTTGGGAAAACATTGAAACAAAAGAAGAAACTGCTGATAACCAGCAGTTTCTCCTTTTGTGTCAATATTTTCTGTACAATATTTTACACAAATTATCGTTAGGGAAAGGGTTAACTGAATGTTTGCCGTTTAGTTAAAAATTTGATGGAGATAATATTAATTATACTGGTACCTGTGGCGTATAGAACACCCGTCCATTGTGATGAGAAAATCCAAAATTTCGTAACTTAAACTCCCTCTTTAGTACATCACACATGTCTATATTTACGTTTATAGTAACTCAGCATCCATAAAACTGAACAAAAATCAGTAAATATCCGCACAAAAATCCCGTCCAATTATTGGTGAAAAGTTTTGTAACAGAGATTGCTCCCTCTGCAGCAGAGTTCACGATTCATCTATGTTTGATCGATTAATGGCACAGAATCAGAATATCCGTACGAACGTGGTCTGAAACGAGTGCCGCCCCCGATAAATATCAATCGAGTGTTACGCTCACTGGAAAAGAAAATAGTTTAAGGCTAGATTAATTTATGAAACTTAATTTCAGTACGGTTAAACAATTTTCTTTTCATGACTCTTTCAAGAATAATATGTGCTGTCCAACAACATGTTAAAATGGCCTTTATTTTTCAATCGTCAATTTTCAAATGCTGAAGTTAGACCTAGATTTAAGACAAGCATGGGCCTATGTCTACAAAACTTAATGCCAATTCACAAAAGTGAATTGTAATGGAAAACTGCATGAAATAATGTTTTCGTGTTACATATTTTGCATTTAATAATTTTGCACCATACATATTATCGAAGGCTCCATCTTCGATCATTGGACGAATCCGTAAATTTGACGTTGAAGAAAGTGTCTACATTTTTTAATAAAATAGGTCGTTGATTTTGGAAATTTTGCGAGACTTGTACATTGATTATTTTGAATTCATTATACTAGATATCCCAGATAATTAAAATTCGTTGTTTTCTTCTTTGATGTGGGCGAGGCCAGAGATCCGTCTAAAGATAGTTTTTGAGTTCAGCGGAAAATTGAGCCGACTCAGCAAGGTACCGATCTTACAGATATATTATCTGTTGAGATATAGGCAATTTGGAACGGTTCGTCTGTGCCTTTAGACCATTCCCAAACATTGAAGATTTATTGATGCACTTCAAGATAACGGATTTGGAAAACATTGTGGAAAATGAAGAAATTGCATGTAACAAGCAATTTCTTCATTTTCCATAATGTTTTCTCCTAGAAAAGACCAAAATACATAGTTTCATTCACTAAAATTGTCGTCTGCAAATTCTTTGAATTTGGATCAGTTTAATTCATATATTTTTTATAGGCCTACAATTTGTTGAGATATAGGTAATTTGGAACAGTTCGTCTGAGTCTTTTAACTATTTCTCAAACAAGATCCTGGAGTTGACGTCCTCCAAAAAAAAACTACGGAAAGAATTGAGACAAAAAGAGTAAACCGGCATTTTCTCCGCACGCTTCAATATTTTCTCCGCCACATCATACATCACTTTTTTCAGATTTATCAACATCCATTTGCGGTCTGTTTCAGCTTCCAAATGGCAATGAATTTTATGCTAAAAATAGACTTGGTTTACCGTTATGTTTTGATAAACTGTCAGTGTTGTTATAAAATATCCGTAACTACGGCGAGTTATGAGATTTATAACAACACCCACGAAATACTATTCATTTGTCCGAAATTACGTCACAGAAAACTGAATAAAATCGTTCCCTATTGGAACGGTATAATAGTACAGTTTGCCGTTTGGGGCGGGGACGGAGGGGGGGGGGGGGGGATGTAACCATTTCCCAGATAGTATGCCTACATTTCAGGCTGTTCAAAGCGGAACAAAACGGAACACCTAATATGGCACATACAACATTGAAGGCGCTGTCTGATTCGCAACAGTTTCTTTTCCTTTTATGTTTTCATAATAAAACGCACACTTTTCAAGAACTGTTGTTGTTTTAGAATTAAAATCTCTTAAATCTATCTGGATTTTAATATATAGATAGGGTATATTTATATCAATTAATATAATTATATTCATTTTGGAAGCATAATTCCACACGAAAACGGTTATACATATTTCTGATAAAAGTGGCGTGACCCTATCCCAAACAATGGCATTTTTGACGGACACTTTACACAGAAAACTCCGTGCGAAAACATCGAAGAAAAAAAGAGAATGCTGTTAGTCAGAATGTCCTCTTTTAGCCTCAATATTTTCTAAACTATAATGCACACTAATTCTAACGTATTCATACCTATTTTGTCGTTTGCAGCAACTTCAATCGGGACCAAACCCAGCTTTTGCCGTTTGGGAAAAGGTAAATATTAATTAGGGCTGTCCGACCTTGAATTTGGCACCTCGACTAGGTACAAAAAGTGCTGATAAGCCCGTTCTAGTCTACTAACTACTTTTCCAATGTTGAAAGAGAAAAGATGTAGGAAAGATAAGGCGAAACATAGCAATAAGCCTACTTGAATAAAGTATTTTTAGTTGTTGCCGAACACTTTGAACATAATGACCTTTTTTTTTGTAACATATCCCTGTTGGTCCACTCCCATTTCGTCTACTACCTTTCAGTAAAAAAGTGTAAAACATAATGATAAATAAGTCAAAATATTGATATTTGAAATTAAAAATGTCCACATTTTCAATCATTAGAACATAATTTTGATGTACAAAGTAGACACATTTATTGGTAATGGGGTAAACAACTGGAGTAGACGAAATGGGACTAGTGTACAAAAAGGTAGACGAATTGGGAGTAGACAAAATGGGATAAAACCTTTTTACACCCCCCCCCCCACACACACACACAAATAATAATAAAGGTTCTGGGAAAACATTACATAGCAAACAGTATCTCACTTTCTGCTGTATTTTTGTACCAAGCATATTTCTAATTGAAACGATCATAAACAATATTTCCTTTTTAGCGGTTTGGAAAATTAGCAATCAAAGAACTGGATAAAAATAAATGATAACTTACTGAGTGAAATATCAAGCTAAACTGGCTAGTTTCTTTTCGCCACCTGATATTTGTATAATGTCTAGGGGATTGGGTGTTTAAATTTTGGAGATAAGAACTTTTTTAACCCGTCCCAAACAATACCCTGTTTGACACTGCTCATCAATTAGATTTGAAAAGCGTAGAGTTTAGAAGAAATGCCGAAAACAAGAATTTCCTTCTTATCCATTAATGATTGTATACTTACTTACATACTTTCTTTTTTAGTAAAATTGTCTTCCGCAGCCGCTGTGAATTTGGACGATTTAGGATTTTGTAGTTTGAGAAAGATTTCAATATGCCCAATTTGGGCTTGTTGTATGCTTGATATAAAATTAGCCACACCGTGTTAGAGAGTGTTTATCTTTTGTATTATCGAATTCGTGCACACATGTACCTGTCAAATGCTTTTAAAATCCACAGGGTGAATTTTGGTTTTTAAGTACATACATGTTCTTAAAATTATTGAATGATTTAACATTTTCCCAAACAAGAGCTTGCCTTGGAATCCCTAATAGAAAAGCCTTGAGAAAACATTGAGAAAATTGCACTCCCGAAAATTTATAAACACCAACATTCAGGAATGTCTGGTTTCATCAAAATTCTTTGAAGAAAATCTGATAGACAGCCGAAGATTAAATTTATAAGTTTCCGAGGAGAAGATTTTCGATGAAAACGTTGACGGAAGGACGCACAGTCTGGCGCCCGACGGACACACCGCCATGACATTTTCCCACTGGCCTAACCGCAATTTGAGATAAAATGTAAAATTCCAATCACTTGAAATTGTCGTCAGCACTAACTTTTAATTTGGACCAGTCCAAAGGTTTGCCGTCTAGTAATGCGATAGTTTACCTAAATTCGTAGTCGGCTATCTATCCACTCCTTCGTGATAAATAGTCGTGAAAGACCTGGGTTTTGACGTCCCTAACAGAGAAGGCTTTGCAAAACATTGAGGCAAATGAAGAAAACAATAATCATTTTCTCCTTTTGCCTCAATATTTTGGGCCATGTTGTACACAAATCCAATATCTATCAACATCCATTTTGCCATCTGCAACAACCTTCGAATTAAGCCACCTAAACATCAGCTGGACTACGGAATTGGATCAGCCATTGCATATACGCAGTCTGATCCAAATCCATATTGTTTTCTAATAGCTTCTTTCTTAGTCGTAGCACCTTTCAGGTAGAAGAATTGATACGTATTATAGTAGCCTACATGACCCATGTTGATCTGGAAACTTTTCAAAGGACTTTTTCCAGATCCTGGCTCGTGATAATTGTACACGACACTGGACAGTATACTCGTGCCTACTCCTGTATTAGGGCTGTGTTGGCTATCCGTCCACTCCTCTATGATAAATGGTTAACCACAGTATAACGCTGCTTTTCGACAAAGACTTCGTAACTGCAGCTTTAAACAAGCTGCAGTTACGAGGTTTTCGTTGAAAAGCGACGATAAACTGTCTGACCTCCACATTTTCTCTCCGGTCAGTGCACAGAGGTGACATTTGTGGCAGTCTAGATTACATATATAGGGCTAATAGAAACTTTGTAACCTAACACACAGAAAAGTGCATTCTCGACCTTTGATTTCTAAAGCCAGGAGCAGGATTTTGGCGCAATGGTGACGCATCGGGTCTGAAAGGGGTCGCTGGTTCGATCCCTCGCATCTAGTCTTTCGGATGAGACTTTACAACGACGTCGCGTCTCCATAGGACCTCATCTGTTGAGTGGGATGTAAAACTTCAATCAATCCTATCATTTCTAATGTCAGGATATTGAGATTTTGGCGTTTAATATTTACTCCCAATCATTCAAATGCACTGGTATTTCGCCATATATGTGAATAACATTAAATAGAGTCACCAGCAGAAAACTTTACTTTTTAAATGTATATTACATTTAAAAATTACATTTTCAATAAAATGCTTTTAAAAAGCGATACCGCCGTGTATTCTAGAGAAAGTTCGTGTGAGATTTGTTTGGTCGACTTCGCTATTTCTTGACATTCAGATTTTATTCCTTAACCCATGTACCAGACGGCAAAAATTTAGCTCAGTCCAAATTCAAAGATGTTGCATACGACAATTTTAAGGGAAAAGAATTCAAAATATTTTGGTATTTTTGGGTAGAAAATATTGTGGGAAATGAAGAAATTGCTTGTCACAAGCAATTTCTTAATTTTCCACAATATTTTCCAAGCTTTCTTCCTTTAGGGGAGTCAAAAGGAGTTCATGTGTGGGAATGACTTAACAGTGTTAAACAGAGCCTCAAAGACATTCCACTTTATATCTCTCATTAGGAAAAAGAAATGTTAAAACAGGGAAAACGCGATCATGTAGGCTTCAGCATTTGTCTACCTTTTTCAGAACAGTGAAAATTAAGAAAATCTCAGCCTCAATTATTGCTCTAATCAGCCCAAAACCACAATTCAAAATATGACAAAAACTAACAAAAAATCTGGTGAAATACGGTTCAGTAACGTCAAAACAAGCGTGCCAAATTAAAGAATTAGATACGCCAAAAGGATCGAAAAACAGGCGTAGGCTGAAACAAAATTAACCCTCTCCCAATCTGCATTAGCATAACGTCTGTAGTTTTAAAAGATGTTTGTAAACATTTGAGCATAAAAAGAAAATGTTGGTAACAAGTATTTTTACCTAAATATTTTCTCTTGCAAAATTTTCTGTAGTATTCTGCATGAGACATTGCCATTAGGAACGATCTACAGTTTTGTTGTTACGGAAAGGGTAAAAGATAAATATGCAAATTATTCTTACGAAACCCAATTTTGCTGTTTAAATAACCGGTGTGGTTTACACTTAAACATTTAATTTTGGCATCTTTATTGGATAAAATAAGAAATGCACACGTAACGCCACGTGAATTGGAATAGCACATTGTGATGACAGGATTGAGACGTTAGCTCCCCTATTTCGAATCAAACAAACACATTCATCCATTCTGAATCTTACATAAAGGTAGAATACCCGTAATTAGATTCGCACGACCTCGGAATTATTCTGGCGTGATCGAAAACATTCGGCGGTGGAACTTTCCACCGCCAAATGTTTACGACCGCGCCCGAATAAGTTCGGACACGTAACGAAGCCACTCGAAAAAAGCCAATGTCGTATGAACCTCATAATGGCGACATTACGGTTATTCTACCTTAATATCCCCTCCAATGTCAACTTTTACTACAAAACGGTTCAGAAACAAGATGTGTTTGTGAAACACGAATGTCCACCCCCACCCCCCACCCGCGAAATGACAGCCTCGGTAGCGCAGTGGATAGCGCACTGAACTTGAAGCCCGGAGGTTCCAGGTTCAAACCCCACCGGGGTGAGGTGTGTCTTTGGGCAAGACACTTAATTGTCACTGCCTCAGTCTACCCAGCTGTGAATGGGTAGCAGTGAGGTAATTTCGAGTTTCTCACTGCCTCTCTTCTCGTAGATGGTTTGATGGGTGGCTGTGATGTAATTTCGAGTTTGTCACAGCCTCTCAAAGGAGTTGTTGCGATTGCATCTGTAAATATGGTGGTGGGATGGTGCAATCACAAGAACTGGTGTAGGGTTTGATAAGTAACGCCGTTAGGCGGTTCTCCGCAAAGTCATCGGAGGAATTTACAGAAATAGATAGATAGATAATGGCCAATGCTAAGTTTTCGGACAGACGGGCGGACACGAGTAAATTAATATGACCCCGATCTTTCGGTACGTCACAACGTGGACATAATAGTCTCTGTACGGAGGGTAACGATTCGCAAGATCAAGAGACAGGAGAGAAAGCGTGTGTGTTTTGTGTGGGTTGGAGTTAATCCATTTTCTGACGAAAAATTTGTAGACTGGTCGAAAATAAAACAGAAGATATGATGCATTTTTTATCTCTAGGAGAAGACACTAGTTTGTTCAAGAATTCAATTCATTTTGTCTTATAGTTAGAAATTTTCAAATAAACATGGCCCCGGTTTCTCGAAAAAACTTAAGTACGTTCTCATGCTCAAATCTGAGCACCGTGCTCAAATCGCACGAAATCCATGTGAACTTCAATCGAATACCCTTCAACGTTGGAGAGTATCCCTTTGAAGTTGAACATGATCTCATGATAATATACAACAGTTTTTTCGAGAAACCGGGGCCTGGCCTTAATAATTACACGGTTAATTCATTCAACTGTCCGTCGTATATGAACACGAGGAGCACGTACAGAAAATAAAGTCACAATGCTCACGGAAAATAATCGAGTTTACTCGACAGTGTACGATGGCTGGCGAATACTGATAATTGTGCGTCACAATTTTTAATTGCATAATTATTATTCGCCAGGTTCAGGTGAGTTTCCTACCAATACTTCCCTCTTCTATTAAGGTAGTCCACCCCTTATGAGATTCACGCGACGTGGGAATGTTTCGTGCGACGACGTTAAAATTCAGTTACACATTCGAACCTATTCGGGCGACGTCGTAAACATTCGGCAGTGGAACTTTCCTCCGCCGAATGTTTTCGACGACGCCCGAATAATTCTGACGTCTTGTGAATCTCATTAGGGGTGGCATACCTTAACCCTTTCCCAAACAATGCCTGCTTTGACGTTCCTAAATGAGAAGGCTTGGGAAAACATTGAGACAAAAGAAGAAAATGCTGATGATCAGCATTTTCTCCTTTTGTCTTAATATTTTCTGGGCTATTTTGTACACAAACCATACTTTCATTTACATCCATTTTCTCATTTAAAGCAGCTTTCAAATCAGAGCACCCTTAAATTTATGCCGTTTGGAGATTTCTAAAAAATCTGAGATTCCTAACCAAATATGCCCAGAAAATATTAAGACAAAAGGAGAGTTTGAGTTTGAGTTTATTGGGGTTTTACGCCGTTTTCAACTACCAGGGTCATATCGCGGCGGCTGGAGCACCTAACCGTGGGTTCCTGGTATTTCTCGCACCAGTACAACCACAATATCCAAACCGAGCCTCCAGCTGCTCTCTCACATAGGTGATTCACACCCATTGGTGAGAGACAAATGACTTTTGTCAAATGTCAGAATGGATACTGGCCGAGCCGGGGTTCGAACTCACGACCCCTGGATTGACAGACTCCGACGTAACCGACTGAGCTATCCGGGCTCGGCAAGACAAAAGGAGAAAATGCTGATCATAAAGTAAGAAACCAAGAGTGAAAACATCATTCTGTAATTATTTCTTACTTTCTTACATACATTTGTACTAAAATTCACCATAGTCTGTCAGTCATTACACTAACAACAAAAATGTCAATAAAATTACAATTTCTAGAGTCAGTGATGTTCAAGGACTGGGTGGTTTCCATGACTGTACTTTAGGCTTGGCCGTACTGTAGGGCACATATTCTTGTGGTGTGGCTGATTTGTTGTCCTGAAATGTGGTCACCCATTTACGCTCCTTAGGCGGTGCAGTCACAGGGGTTTCATCAGTTGTATACATCAGCCAGTTACGCCTGAAAAGAAAAATGAGCTCAGATTTGGATAAAAGATTTCAGGGATTTTACACAATTATTGTCCTGAAGGTGTCGTAAGACATTGGTAACACAAAAATACACTTTAAATGTATTGATGACACTGGCACCTGGGCTTCCTTTGCCTTATCATACTACTGATACTAGTAGATTATCATTATTGGGCATTTTTGTTGATAAATTAATTTCATGGGATATATAGTAATTTTTTAACCAACATCATGATGAATCATGACACATTTCATTTTTCTGGTGGTCTGTGATGTTTAGTGTCACCCAGCAAAAATGTGCTTTTTACTAAAATAGCGTGCACAATGTGAAAATAAGTAGACAGAATGGGATGCATATTTCTGCAAAGATAGACTACATGTCATGGGAATATCCCTACTAGCCTTTGGCCAGAGTAGCCAAAAACTAGACTGAAACTGAATGAAAATTTTGCAGGAAAAAATAAATCACTGGATAAGAGAAAAACTTCTGTCAGCGTTGTGATCAAGATCAGTGATCATTTTGCTATGAAATTAATATTTATTTTTCTTATAACAAGAGTTGTCTATGGACAACGTAGCCCCCCCCCCCCCCCCCCCCCTATATGAGAGCTTGTCACAAAAAAAAGAGTCAAAGGTCACTAGGTCAAAGGTCATGATCTCAAAGTCAAGGTCATTGTGGCCGCTGCCTAAGCGCAGTTGGTAGCGAATCTGACTCTAAAATCAAACTCATGGTCATTGCATGAGGTATCCATATGTGAAATATCAAGGCTCCATCTGTAATAGACAGGCCCGTAGGAAGCATTTTCATATTGGGTGGGTTAAAGCCCCAGTGTCTGAATATTGGGGGGGGGGGGGGGGGCTATATTGAATTTTCCCTCAATTTTCAGTGTAAAATAAGGAAAAATTTGGCATTTTTGGCCAACATTGGGGGGAGGGGGCTAAGCCCCTCTAGCCCCCCCCCCCCCCCTCTGTTCCTACATGCCTGTAATAGTGCATGAAATAAAGACCAGGTTTCAGATTTTTTTAAAAGTAGGTAAAACTCCAAGGTCAAGGTCACAAATGAAAGCAGAAAGGTCTTGGCGGGTAGTATCCATGTATGAAATATCAAGGGTGTATCTCTAATGGTGTCTGAGATATAAACCAGGTTAAAGTTTTTCAAGTGAAGATGTGACGCGACGCTACGCCGACACTAGGGCTGAGACATAAGCTCCCCAGACATAAAGTCCCAGCTCGCTAATGAGTACTTACCATAGAGGTGGTACCATACTGGCATCATAATCCATACCAACTCCATGTGAGTATTCTACCCATCTACTGCGACCTGTAATGTAGGTACATGCTGATGTATCAATAAATCAATAGTAAATTAGCCCTTCGCAAAACAAGAAAATTTTAACTCATAATGCCATTACCAGACAGCAATATATTGTCAAACTCCAAGATCAAGGTCATGAGGTCATGGTCCCAAAAAAAGTCTGGTACATGTAGGAGGTCTCCGAGTGTTAGGTTTCAAAGTGCGAAATACCAAGGCTGCATCTATATAAATTATTTTGGCATCGGATATAAGCCAGACCAAGCTTTTAGTGGATGCCAAGACTGGCATCAGAGTGTATGCCAATTTTATTATGGCACTTCTGAGAATTTTGTCTCTAATAGGCTAAAACAGAATCATAACAGGTATTTGCAAATACATGTATTTCATTTGATGCACAGAGAACATTTTTTCTTCTAAATATCAAATAGTTTTGTCTTCTGAAATATATTGATGAAAGTCAAAGGTGACAAAGTTCTCATAATATCTGGTAGAATTCATTTGTGCTAGCATGGTTGCAATATTAACTTTTTAGCAAACAAGATCTTGTTTTACACCTTGTACAAAGTGTTTGGTAAAACAGAGACAAAAAGATAGCAAATATTGATAACCAAAATTTTCTCATTTTGTGGTAATTTATCATAATATTTTGTGCAATATTATACAGCAACCATATCTGAAATATATTTTGTCAGCTGCATCAGCTTTCAAATTGGAGCAGAGAAAGTATTTGTCAAATGGGAAAGGGTCAATTGTTACTTACCAAAAAAGTATTTTCTGTTCTCATAATATCTGTTACCAAATTCATCAGTACCCATATGGTCACCATGCTTCAACTGATCAGTGCTGAAATTATAAATACTCAAACAGTTAACCCATTCCACCTGTCACCTGTCCCTTGTAATTTCAGTATCATTGTCCCTTCATTGTTCATATTTTAAAATTACAGACAAACATTTTGTGCTGTTGTTCTATTCTATTCTATTCATAGTCTGAGAGTAGACCCATGACTTACATCCAAGGTATGATTCGACATAGTTGCAATAATGTAACCCAAACCTTTTTGAATTTGGATCTGGGTTTCAAACAGCATTCCCATCACAATTTTTGAAGTTGGGTACATGTACCCACAAATGACATGCCAAGTAAAACCTGGGTACATAACCCATATGAATATAAGTACATTGCCGAGGCCATGTATTTCAAGTACATGTCATTGTATATCATATTGTATCACATATTTATTTCTTAAATTATCTTTAAGGGAAATTAAAACCAGGTCTTGTTTGGGAAAGGGTTAATGCCGGCAATGATCATAGGCAACTCTTTTTGAACTTGATTTAGTGTTAGACGAGTGACGTCCCTTGTTGGTTCAAGCTACCGAATTGGGAGGGTCGGTCATTATTGTTTTGTCTACTCTACATGTACAAGTTACATAAAGTTAAATAGCCGTCAATATCCGACAGACAATACAATAAAATCAAAATTGTAAGCGTACTGTTGGGGAAAAACAATCCTATTTTCAAATTGGGGAAAAACAATCCTATTTTCAACTGGCGGCCTGACATTGCAGTCTCTGCAGATGCAGAAGACAATTTCGATGGCATCATTCGCTGATTCATGCGGGTTCGACCATTTTAACACACAACCCGAGTGAAAATTATTCGACTGGATATAAAGGTGATGTGTGTTGTTTGTTACTAGAAAGGAAAGGTCGAAAATGCCCGTAAACAAGGATGATAACACGGAGATTTACGGTGGCGTATTAGGTTTCTAGTTTATATTTAGCTTCATGCCCAAATTCGACACTGACCTTACAAAAAATAAATTGTGTGCATGTATGCAATATGAAAGTAACACTAGCGTGCACTTGTATTTATTTGTGTAAATTACGCATGTTCTTGCGTGAAATGGAATGCAGTCAAACCAATACCCATCATCAAGTTTGTGGCTATGATATCACAGTTAGATTCGACAGAATTGTCCGTGCTCTTCCAAAAGCCAAAAATGCTCACAAGTGCATTGGCAGTATCAGAAGATAGATAGAATTCTCATGTGTGGGCCCTCCATTCGACTCTTACGAACCTAGTATGGCAGTTATCCTGTAGATTGGCAACTGATATGACCCCCCAAGCACAGGTTTGAGCATTCAAACACATAATTCATCGTGATCAATACATTTTTCTTTGCTAAAGGAGAATGGACAGTTTCAAACAGGGTTTGTTTACAAATTGACGACTACAAAAAAACGCGAAAACTAATGATAATACCGATCAGCCTAAATCTCTGTTGCAATAGAATTCAACTGAAGTAAAGTTTTGATTCAACTTACAGATAGACTGTTAGGTATGATCCTCGCAAACCTCCATGGTACTTTATGAGCTGCCTAATCTCTTTTATCTTTTTGAAGTAGATTGACATTTTTGATGACAAGCCCTGCACCTCCAAGGTCACCGACTTTCCATTGGACAAAAATGTATATAAAATTTTCAGAAAAAGTCTATGTAAAACTTTTTGTTATTTGAAATTTTAATAATATTGTATTTAGACTGTCCTGGTCAATTTATAAGTTGATTGGAAATTACATTTTATGTTGCAAAACAATTCTGCAGACAATTACCAAGATGGCAGCCTTCATGAACTTTAGACCCGGTGGGGCCGAGGATGATGATGACGATTTTGATGATGATGGCTTCTTTATTGGTGGAGCTGAGAGCGAGCAATCAAGAAATTCAAAATTCTTTGACCCAGTGATAGTAAGAGCTAAGCATGTCACCCTGTCTTTGTGTAGAAATAGGATTAGTTTCACTTTAGGAATTGGTTCGCACCCGTTAATATTCGACCATATTTAGTTTTTGTAATCAATTTCATTTCTAGATTAATGTCATTTTTCCAGACTAAAAGGGATAAAGCTTCTGTGGTATGTACAAAAGAAATCACTGATGATCTAGCTGCAAAAGTAACAAAAATGATTTTTTGTACAAAATTGCATTCAATTTCAAGTTTCCATATCAATTTTTGTAAAAGCCTGTGCGATTTGGCTTCTTTTAGAAGATTATGTGACAGAAGAGACCTTGTCACATGATAGAAGATGTGTAGAAGACAGAAGGCCTGAAATAAATCAGACTTGTCTTGAAGATCTGTCAGAAATGGCCGCTTATTTATCAAAACACCCTTCAAAAAGGAGGAGATTAGTGTGGCGGCCTCCAATTGGGTAGACTTGTTACCATTACTGGTAATCATGCAACATTGTAGTTAGAAAGGCATTTCTCTTTTCATAGAGCACACATTTTGTGCTTGTTACTGCTGTAAATAGGCAATTTAAAGTACTTGAAAAAAATCTGCACTTTGTATTAGATAGAGGCTGTATAGTAGATTCTATGCAATATATACGTTCAAAAGGCACAGCCTTTGAACGTTTATGTCACGCAGAATCTACTAGATACAGACTCTATCTGACTTAGTGTTTGTCAACCAATGAAAACATAAGCTTCTAGTGCCATTCTTCAAACCAGGCTAGTGACGCTACTATCAAGCGGATCTTACTGGAATTACATCTTTTTCCCAAAAATAACATCATTTTCCCAAAAATTACTTCATCTTTTATAAGTGCATAGGAAACGGGGGCGTGGCTATGTATATCTGTGACATAAACTGACCGGCATTGCGTTTATGTGAAATATCAGTCTTTTCGAAACTCGTCAGACCAACGGACATGTCTTGTAAAAAATTACTCGTTCTGGTATGGATTTGTAGTTCACAGGACCGATTGTCCAGTAAAATATTTTAAGGCAGTGATTGGAACTTAGTAAAATTTTGCAAAACGTGAGTTTCAATTACAACATATATTCTGTGTTTTCAAACACTTGAATAAAGGCCTGGCTGAGAACAATTAGATTGTGAAGACAGTTAAAAATGCCATGTTTATTCATCAATAAACTTGAGAAAATTCTCATTATGCTTCAAGATCAGATGTTAATTTTGTTATTTGTGAAAATTTTCGGTCTTGTAAAAAAAATTCGGTCTGGTAAATAATTTTTTTTACCAGACCAAATGTCCAGTAAATATTCTGCAACTTTTGGAAAGACTGAAATATAGCGCTGAAATTTTCCAATATACTGCAATTTCATTGGTCCAAAAACTAGAAGAACACTAAGTTACTAAAGATGTCATGTTGCCAACCACATGACCTTTTCTATCTTCCGTTTTCCGCTCTAGATCGGAAGAGGCAGAAGAGCTTCCAGAAACAGAAGAACCCCGTTTGATTTAGTCAGAAGTGGAAGTCACATGGCTCTTCTGTTTTCGGAAGAGGTAAACCGAACAGAACTGGCCTAAATTGCTAGCGGCTTAAGAAATGACCTCAAATTGCTTTTTGAATTCCTGATTTCAAAAATTTTCTGGGGAGGCCCCCTCCTCCCCCTTTGAGAGTGGGTTACCTTCCCTCATAGACATAATCTTCTAGCTCACACAAGTGCCATCAGCAATCGCTTTACGCCAACAGCAGTCAAATTATGCCACATACAACTCTTTTGGAGCCTCATACTTTTGAATCTTTTTTTATCACTGACAGAGACAATTCAAATGAGTATCCACAACATAGGTGTAGATTTGACAATTTTAGGATGCCTTTACCCCCTCTGATCTGTTGCTATGTTTACTTGTAGAACACCTCAACAAATGCTAATAGAGAAGGATTTACAGGATTTGGTCGCCCAAAGCCAAAAGTTGAAAAAACACCAAGTAAAACCTACAAAAGAGTATCAGATAGACTGTCAGAGTTGGATGAAAGAACTTTAGATATGGGAGACTTTCAGATGGCGATTATCCGTGGACAAACCAGCCTTGTAAAGACTTTCATTGACAATGGTAAACTTTTCACTATTTTTAAAAGTTTAGGAATGTCAGACTGCCAGTGCTTAGATTTCAAAATTTTGTTCCTATTCCAAACAAGCTTTGGTATGGTGACTTCAATAGAGAAAGCCTTCGAAAATTTTGAAAGAAAAGAAGAAAATACTGATTGTCAGCATTCCCTCCATTTCAAAATTATCTTTACTTTAACTTCAGGGTTACCGCTTTCTCTGGAAGATTCTTTTTGTCTCACTTTGCAACTTCTTTGAAATAGGACTAGATATAACCCATTTTTTCCCATCATAGCCTTTAAGAAAAAGAAGAACTAGTACCTTTATGCCAGTCAAAATTCCATTATTGCTTGATACTGCAGGCAGGCCCATAGGAAGCAATTTCATATTCGGGTGGCTAAAGCCCTTCTGTCAGAATATTGGGGGAGCTAAAATGGATTTTCCCAAAATTTTCAGTGTTAAATAAGGAAAATTTGGCATTTTTGGTCAACATTGGAGGGGGGCGTAGCCCTCTTTTGTCTTTGTTTTTCCATATGTCAAAACCAGGTCTTGGTTGGGAAAGGGTTTAACCCTTTCCAAAACAAGACCAGTTTTGATGTCCCTATTAGGAACGGCTTGGGAAAACATTGAGGCATTTTCTCCTTTTGCCTCAATATGTTCTGTGCCATATTGTACGCAAATCCTTTCCCTTTTAATACGAATTTTGTCGTCTTATTGCAGCTTTTGAATGGGATCATTAAAAAATTTTGTTGTTTTGGAAAGGGTCTAAGGAAAATGACAAATGTATTATAGGTTTTCAGGTGGACACAGTATTGAAGAGTGGCTGGACTGGCCTAATGTATGCAGCTAGCAATGCCAATAGAGAGCTTGTCACAATGTTGCTTGATAATGGTGCTAACCCAAATTCTCATAAAGGTCAGTTTATAAACATTTTCTTAACTTATTCCAAGTAATGACGTCTTTTGATACCATATGAGATAAAAGCTTTGGAAAGCATTGTGGGAAATGAAGAAATTGCTTGTGACAAGCAATTTCTTCATTTCCCACAGCGTTATCTACACTGACAGACCAAAATAGGTAAACTGTCATGCAATGGAGATTGTTATCTTTAGACAAGTAAAAGAAATTGCTGTGTGGTAATGATTAAACACTTCCTGGTTTTCTTGTCCTAAACCCTTTTCCAAACAATGACACTTTTTTATGCTTCATATAGGAAAGTCTTGGGAAATCATTGAGGTAAAAGAACAAAATGCTTAGAACCAGCTATTTTAGCTCACCTAAGCATGAAGTGCTTGAGATGAGTTATTGTAGTCACTTACTGTAGGTCTATACTTCCACCCGATATGTTTGAGGCTGATCAAACATTTAGAGTTATCTTCCCTTGAGTTTGATAAAATTGTTGTTTTCGTCTTTGTTCAGTCTAACTGCCACAAACGTTGACCAATTAAGACAAAACTTGGACACAATGACCATAAGATCTTGGATGACTGTGACTATCATTTTGACCTGACTCTAATGTCTATAGTCAGGAGCCCTTGAATTGGACAAAATTGCTGGTTTTGAACCAGCCTTTTTTCCATGTACAAATGTACTCAATTATACAACTTGTCTTCTCTATAGAAAAGATTTTCTCTTACAATTAGTTTTTGTTTCTGCAACTATTATCACCTTTTTAACCAATTCTAAAATTATGTCTCCTCTCGCTTGTGAATTGACCAAACGCCGACTGTCAATCAAAAGCATCGATTAGCCAATGGACAATCAGAAAAATGTCATGCCCCAATTGTTCTTCGTTGCACATGTTATTGTATCGATTTATGGACTGACCATCAAAAAAATAGACATGCCAATGGCAAAGAATTTAATTGCGCTAACAATAGATTAGGTTTACCGTTATGTTTTGATAAACCGTCAGTGTTGTTATGAAATCTCGTAACTACGGCTTAAATCAAGCCGTAGTTGCGAGATTTTATAACAACACCTACGAAATATGATTTTGTTTGTCCAAATTTACGTCACGTTTAACTGGATAAGATCGTTCCCTATTAGCGATCACATCCCCATTGTTTGTCTTGAATTCTATGTTGGGCGGAGCGATCTGTCGATTGGCGTTTGGTCAGTTGGGTTAAACCAAAAGGGTTAATGATTTAACCCTATCCCAAATGGCAAAATCTAAAGGGTAGTCCAATTCAAATGCTGCTGCAGACGGCAAAATGGATGTTATCAAAGATTGGAATTGTGTATGATATAGTCAAGAAAATATTTAGGCAATGGGAGAAACTGCTGGTTTTCAGCAGTTTCTTATTTTGTCTCAATGTTTCCCAAGCCTTTTCTATTAGGACATCAAACCAGATCTTGTTTGTGAGGTGGATAACTGTTGTGTGTTTCAGATATGTACACAGTATTAACCCTTTCCCAAACAAGACCTGGTTTTGACATCCCTTATGGTAAAGGCTTCGGAAAGCATTTAAGCAAAGGAAGAAAATGCTGATAATCAGCATTTTCTCCCTTTGCCTCAATATTTTCCTAGCTAAATAATACACAAACTCACTCTTCATCAAATTCCAATTTGCCGTCTGCAGCAGCTTTGAAGTAGGAGCAACCTTATGTTTTGTCGTTTGGTAAAAGGTTAATGGCTACGTGTGGAGCTGCAGGGTTTAACCCTTTCACTGCCAAATATTTTTTTCGGACATGTTTCTCACTGCTGAATTAATTCGAAGAAATTTTGATACCCTGTTCACAAAAACATGCATAACTTTTGACTCATTTGATGGATTCCTTTCAAATTTTTCAGCACATACAGACAAATGAAGCACCTATATGTGACCAAAATTTAAAGGTAATTTATGAAATGACAATATTTTTTTTCTTTTTTATGTTGTTGTTGTTGTTGTTGTTCGTCCCCATAAATTTGTCGACAAAAGTCGCCTATGGCAGGGACCCCCTATAGTCGACAAAAGTCGCCTATGGCAGTGAAAGGGTTAAAGAAGATGTTTTGGAGTGTGAATACCTGCAGTAGCTTTCAATTTGTTGTTTGGTAAAGGTTTTATAATGGTCAAATATTATGTCTTCAGATATGTATACAGTATTAATGGCTGCATGTGGAGCTGCAGGGTTTAAAGAAGAAGATGTTTAGGAGTGTGTTTGCCTGCAGTAGCTCTGAATTCGTTGTTTTGTAAAGGTTTTATAATGGTCAAATATTACGTCTTCAGATATGTATACAGTATTGATGGCTGCATGTGGAGCTGCAGGGTTTAAAGAAGAAGATGTATTGGAGTGTGTTTACCTGCAGTAGCTCTGAATTCGTTGTTTTGTAAAGGTTTTATAATGGTCAAATATTACGTCTTCAGATATGTATACAGTATTAATGGCTGCATGTGGAGCTGCAGGGTTTAAAGAAGAAGATGTTTAGGAGTGTGTTTACCTGCAGTAGCTTTCAATTTGTTGTTTTGTAAAGGTTTTATAATGGTCAATTGTTATGTCTTCAGATATGTATACAGTATTAATGGCTGCGTGTGGAGCTGCAGGGTTTAAAGAAGAAGATGTATTGGAGTGTGTTAACCTGCTGCTTGGAAAAGGTGCTAAAGCTGACGCATGTGACAGGTCTGTGTTGTTCTCACATAACTTGGTCTGGTTTTCTTAAACGGTAGCAAGATAACTCGTACCAAGTCAAACTCGTACCAAATCCAACTCGTACCATTTTAGTCAACTTTTTCCAAATTTTAGTCAACTCGTACCAAATTTTGGTCAACTCCTACCAAAAAGGGGAAATTCAGGAGTCAACTCGTACCTTTTTTTAAATAACATTTTTTCCCAAATGTTCTCTATATATCTATATATTTTTATACTTATTTATTTGCTAGCATCGGAATGAACATTTGTTATCCAAAAATACTATTGAAAGACTTTGTTAACGTTTTTTACTGTTAGAAAACATCAGTATAAACCTTTATTAGATCAAAATTTTGACCGAATACAAATATTTAGTGAAATTGTATTTTCAACTAAATCTTTAAAATATCAAAATTTTGACCGAATACAAATATTTAGTGAAATCGTATTTTCAACTTTTTTTTTAAATGTATGTATAGATAACAATGATAAAACATTTAAGAAAAAAGAGAAAATGGCGAATATTACAATTGGAATAAGTGGGCTTTTGTGCCATGTTTGCTCAAACTTGTATGTTGTTGAATTTTAATTAGATTGTAAATATTTACATGTATATTTATTTATCACAGTTTGCGGAGTTTTTTATTATCAGGATCGTAAACTAATTGTCTTTTATGTATTTTGGTCAAAGAAGTCTTTGAAGCACATCAGTTTGTTGTGCTTCAAATTAATCAATAAAAACTTGATTGCGTGTTCTGTTTAATTAGCCTTTTACAACATGAAGACGCATTTTGATGGCCCACATGATAAAGGCTTTGGAAAACATTCTGAAAAAAGAAATTGTTTCAGAAAAAAAAAAAACTTAAAATTTCTATCACTTGAAATTGTCATCTGCATTATATCTGTGAATTTGATCATGTCTGAAGTTTGGTCTTCTGGTAATGGGTAAACATAATCTTTCTGTCTTTTCGGTTGGTACCATTGTCTGAAGAGGAAGCCCGGCAGTAGAACAAGCTTCTATAAGATATAATGCAGATGACAATAAGCTTCTATAAGCTTGTTCCTCTGTTGCGCCAAGAAGCTGTTTTATTCCTTTACTAAGATTGTATATGATGACAAAATATCGAACTGTCCAGTATAATTGCTTTTATCAAAAACTGGCTCTGGAATAAAACTTAAAAAAGAGAAGAAAATGTGGTTGCTGAACTACAGGGACAGATAAAACTGCCTATTATTTTATCGCTGAGGTAAAGGGTAGTCAATAGCCACGCGTCGATAAATAGTAGACACACGTCCCAATTAAAGTAGCGCGTGATTCACACCCTTAATTATTGGAAAAAGGTTAAATAGAAGGTTTGTTGTTATTGTTTCAGAGTATTGTGAGGAAAAGAGTAGAATGTCACCAAGTGGCATTCTTACTATTTTCTACAATACTCGTTTTAATTTTAGAGCAGACGAGTCCGAATTTTTATTCAGAATGTCATATTTATGTATTCAAATATACTGTGAGTTGGGTTATCATATACTTTTACAGGGTGTTTACCTCATTTAATCGATTAACCATTACCTGTTAACCATGAGATGAGGTTAAAGAAACTTTGGAAACCAGAAACCAGACTATTATCATTGTTTACTCCATAATAAAACCCGTCCATAGAAGAACCCTATCATAAACAATCATTTTAGTCCTATCAACTTGATTTGGGGTCCTGTTATACTGAGACAAAGGATAAACAGTAGCCACGCGTCAGTTAACAATAGCCACGCGTCACAATTAAAGTAGCGTTTTATTCACACCCTTAATATCGATCAAGATAAAGTAAAATAAATTATTTACCGTTTTACAAACAATACCTGGTTTTAAAGACCTTAATGAAATAGGCTTGCGGGAATTGTTTAAGCAAAACAAGAAAATTATGATTATCAAAATTCAATGTTATCTTGTAAATTATTATTTTCTTCTTCAATAGACATTCTGAAGGCTGCAGCAGCTAATTAATTGAATCAGACATTTTGACAATAAGAGAATATGCCGCCTTAAGATCAATGTGGCATAATTGTTATGTCATCCAATGTATAATTATATTTATTAAAAGATTCGCGTGTTTCTAATTAGGGATTGAAATTTGGACTTTGTCGCTTTGATAATATTTTCTTTTTGTCGGCGTGCTTCTCTGTATTATATTCTTCCCTCTTTATACAAGAAAACATCATCATATCTGAAAAAAAAGAGAAAAAATAATGATTGTTGAACTAATGTTAAATATCAAGATTAACTATTTTTTGGTCGGGGGAATGAAAACTGAGATAAAAAAAAGGTACGAGTTGACTCCTGCATTATTCCATTTTTGGTACGAGTTGACTAAAATTTGGAACGAGTTGACTAAAATGGTACGAGTTGGAATTGGTACGAGTTTGACTTGGTACGAGTTATCTGTAAACCTTCTTAAACTGCATTTTCTTAGTAAACGAAGTTTTTAATGTAATTTTTGATGAGGAATTCAAAAATCATGCTTATTTTTCATTTAAATGCCTTTTTTACAAAAATCGGCTCGCTAGCGCGAGCCTCTTATAAGAGGGCGCCTACGGCGCCCTCTAGCACGCGCAAGCGCGCTAGCAACATAGATTAACTTCCGTTTCCGCGTACCGGTAAAGTGCATTTGTCACCCGGCTAGAATGCACTTTACCGGTACGTCATCAATACGCATGCTCGGAAAAGAATTTCCGGAATTAGCAGGTGCGCGTCCGTTGCTACGCTGATATTTACAAATGGTGGCCATTTTTATTCTAGCGAGGCGACGGGGTGGGCTTTGAAGGAAAAAAGCGGGGGTTCGGGGGCGGCAGCCCCCGATTTGACAATTATTTAATCCTAAATGATAAAAAAATAAATATAGAATTACCTTTTTTAGTCAAATAAATCCATGCTGGTATTCTGGACTTCTACTAGCGGTTGTCGTCTTCGGCACGAATAAACCCTTTTGATCAAGTCGAGATAAGTCATAAATTTATCGTCCGAGTCTTTTAGGTACTTTTTTCTGATAGCGTACTCTATTAGGTAACTGTCATACAGTTGCTTTTGGGTTCCGGTTCTTGGGAAGGATTTTTTTACTGCATTCCAAGTGGACTCGATCAAATTTGTGCAGGCCCCGGTTTCTTTATTTACGAACTCGATGGAGTGGTTGACTGTTAAATGCTCATAACCTTCGGACTTCAAGCTGGAATAGGCTTTCCAACAGTCTGACAGGATTGTGGTTCCGGGTTTCACATACTTTTTTATGATGGGAATGAGTGTTGCAGCACTCCTATCTTCTACGACTTCAAAAAATCACCTTTTTGACTCTCTTTCAATTCCGCCGAAAACCCAACATCCGTCTACACGCTTGCCTCTATTATATTTCCTTTTCCCGAATTTGCTTTCGTCTATTTCAACGTATTTCCCGGGCCCTCCTACCTGCTCACTGTCCTGCTCTAGTATACTCAAACACACTTCTCTGGCGAAATTCTTCCAGTCTACTAGAGTATGTTCACTCCCTATTCTCAGTTCCCTAGATATGTGGTCATTTGGTAGGTTGTAAACCCAGTAGTATGTTAATTTGAGGGCCTGTTGCAATTTTAAATGCGTACCTGAGAACCAGAAACCTTCTCTTATGGATGTTTTTTTTTATTACATTTGCGGTTGCTGCATCTCCAAACTATTTCATCAGTGCTGTAACTCTTGTCTTTTACCAAAGAAACTGTACCTTCCCCACAACAACAACACGGACCGCTAAAATCACCTAGCAAACCTTTTTCTCTTAACCAATCTATTAATTTATCTTTCTTTCTGCAAATTTCATACAAGTCATCGTAGTTGATGCTGCACATCATTCATCAGCTGATTTTACTACGTGTTTACGTTCGTTTACTTACCTGACCAATCAAAATGCAAGAAAATTTCCCACGTTAGCAACAGCCAATCACAGGCTAGCAACGGTATACAGTCATTTCGTACCATAACCATTTCGTACCATAATATAATTGGTCATTTCGTACCATAGTTTGGTCATTTCGTACCATAATTTGGTCTTTTCGTACCATAATCGCGTACCATAATTCATAATTTGGTTCCACATTTTATCTCAAAAGCTGTCGACAAAAGTAGAAAAATAGATAAAGATATGAAAAATATTTATGAAAATAAGACATATAACTTTACCAAGAACATGCTTTTAATCAACTTATATATCAAAAACCAGTCATTTGGTTCGATTTATAATTGATTATTTGCTGTTACTGATTGTCACACCTTTTATGTGTTAATAAATGAACCGATCGATCTATTATCAATTAAAGTCTACCCGCAAACAAGCAATTATCATTTACAAGGATGATTATTAGGCATTTCTTTACTCTTTCCCAAACGACAAAAAATATGGTTGCAAATTTGAAAGCTGATGTTGAAGACAAAGTTCATGTTGATAAAGAAGGCATTTATTTAAGCTTTGAAATATTGAGACAAAAGGAGGTACTCGTCTGTGTTATTGCAAAACCTCGTAACTATTTACTATTCTATTTTCATATGAATTTATTTCATGGTCAAAATTGCATATAAAATGTTTGGAAATCTGTTCATCTTCGAAAAGTATTCATATTTTTTTTATATTTCACATAGGAAATCAATGGTACAAGGTTTAAAATATATGGTACAAAACGGTGAAATTATGGTACGAAATGACCAAAGTTATGGTACGAAATGACCAAAATAATGGTACGAAATGACCAATTATGGTACGAAATGACTGGTACGAAATGGTTATGGTACGAAATGACCATAATTCCTAGCAACGGGCTACATTGGAATGTCATTCATAAATTGTAAACAAAACAATTGATTGCGTTGTTATTTCATTTCTTGTTAAAAACTTCGTTTTAAAAAACGAAGTTATTAATGTAATTTTTGATGAGGAATTCAAAAATCATGCTTATTTTTCATTTAAATGCCTTTTTAACAAAAATCGGCTCGCTAGCGCGAGCCTCTTATAAGACGGCGCCTATGGCGCCCTCTAGCGCGCGCAAGCGCGCTAGCAACATAGATTAACTTCCGTTTCCGCGTACCGGTAAAGTGCATTTGTCCCGCGGATAGCACTAGTGTCCGGATATTTTTTTTTGTTTGTTTACATACTAGCAAGTTTTACAAAATATTTTATTAAGTATTCTTTGCAAATGATGTAATGTCACTCAAACCACTGGTATCTGTATTATAAATGCATTTTATCTTCCTAATTAATTTGCAAACTGATTTGACCACCTCGTAAACCGGTCACCTCGAGGGTCACACGACTTACCTAAATAGCGGAATACTAGTACAGTATACAATAAAAAAAAGTTTAATCAGGGATGATCAAATTTCGGATTAATCCTGAATTCGGGATATTGGCTGGCAAAATTCGATTTGGAGATCGAAGTAAATCCGAAGAGTTTATGTAGGGCGGTATGGGGCAAAAGACTCCTCAGAATAAACCATCGATGTGCTGATTTTATTACGTGCATTTTGATTGGATAATAGCTTCATTTTCCTTTAATCCATGACTAGTACAGCCAATCAGGAATAGTCTTACACGTTGGGTTCTTATTTGTTTATTATGTACCAGAAATCAGCTACAGTATTACAGACTGCTCAACAGCCTTTGCCTAATCCTAATCCGGCTCAATTTCGCCACCAGCGAACATCATCTGTAGTACAGACTGCTCCACAGCATTTTCCTAATCCTGCGACGAACAGACTCTGTGCTGGCGGACGGGAAGTACCCCCAAGATTCCAGAAACAGCAACCAACACAGCGTAGGCAAACTTCTAACAAGACGGGTAAGAGAGTGATCCAACACCAAAAACCGAGACGTGAACTATGCTCAACCCCGAAAAAGGTTCGTTTCAATGATAACCCGCCAAATTTCAGGGATGAACCCCCTACAACACCCATCCATTCATCTCCAATGAATGAAAGAAGTACCCATCCCACACAGTCTTTTTTGTCGAAAGGCCGAGCATCCGAGAGAAGGGACATATAGATGACCACCAAACCTTAAAACTAACAACCCTGAATATAAAAAATGTCAACTCAAATCAGCTTTTTATCCAGAACCTACTTCAGTCTTCCAATATCTGTTGCCTTCAAGAACACTGGCTTTATCGGTTCCAATTAGACAGATTGGATGGGATTGCTCCTACATTCCAAGCCCACTCTAAGGCGGTGGATGACAAAGATCCAATTTCCCCAATCCAAGTACCAAGAGGATTTGGAGGAACGGCTATCCTTTACCCAAATACCTGGACATTCAAAACCAACAAACACACAGATGGCAATGACAGGATTACAGTTATCTCCACTGAAACAACCCCCAAAATTTGTATAATAAGTGTCTACCTTCCATGTAGAGGAACCTCAAAACAAGAAGACTTCACAGCTGTTTTAGACCAAATTGAAGAGATATACCACAAATTCCAAGGCTATGGAATATTTATATGTGGCGACTTCAATGCCTCACTATCCAGAGATCCACCAAATGACAGAGATAGAATCCTACAAAACTTTACCACCAAACACTCACTAGCGAACCAGCAAACTGGAGCCGCTACGTTTTACCACGAAAATAAAGAGCAATCAGCTGAGTTAGACTACATTCTCAAAAACGATATTGCAGTTCAGATATCAGGAGGAGTCTTTATAGACAGGGACCAATCCAACAACGTATCCGACCACCTAGCTGTGTCAACCATCTTGAACATTTCCACTAAATGCAAGGTTGATGTCACCCTGAAGGACCCCAAACCAAACTGGGAGAAATGCGACAAAACTTCATTTCAAGAAGAGATCAACAAAGACACAAATTACCTTAGAAACTGCATAGCAAATGGTCACATACAGGAAACAATCTCTGCTCTGAAAGATACTCTAGACGCGGCAGCCCAAAAGAGTATTCCTGGCTATAAGCCAAATAAGAAAAAGAAGCAAAAAAGGAAACCAGCCCCGACCACCCCTGAAGTAATCAAAGCAGCAAAAAGCAGCAAACAAGCTTGGTGGAAATGGAAGCTAGCTGGGAAGCCTACCAGTTCTTTACATCCATTAACTAGGAATATGAAGAATGCAAAACATAACCTTAGAAGAGCCCAAAGACAAGTTATGGCGAAGAAAAGACATGACACCATGAACAAGATTATGACAGCAAAAACAGCTGACAGCAAAACTTTTTACAAACTTATTGCTTCTCAGAGATCTAAGGAAAGAAACCCTGTAAACTGCCTAATATATGATAACAAAGAGATAACATCCAAAGAAGGTATAACTGAAAGCTGGGCCGATCATTTCCAAACTCTGGCGACCCCAGAAGACAAAGCGACATACGACAATAACCATCTTCTCCAAGCCAAGGAGTCCTGCAAACGAATAGAAACCCTCATTAATACCTACGGTGCCAAATCTGAAGATATCTCTCTGAAGGAAGTTAAAACAGCTCTGCATAAACTAAACAACAATAAAGCCGCAGACATATTCGGTCTGTCCGCTGAACACCTCAAATTTGGTGGGAACCAGCTACACATTGTTATTAAAGACTTACTCAACTATATCCTATCTGAAAATAAGGTACCTGGAGCCTTGAAAAGAGGAATTATCACCCCTGTGTTCAAAAAAGGAGACGTGGCCCTCCCTGGTAACTACAGAGGCATCACTGTAACCCCAATTCTGTTAAAACTTCTTGAGCACGTACTCAACAGTAGACACAAACCCATTTTTAAACCAACCCAATCCAAACTACAATCAGGCTTTACTGAGAAGAAATCTTGTATTAACTCGGCACTTATTGTCTCCGAATGCCAAACGGAATCAAAGTCAACAAAGACACCCTTGTTCTTTACAACCTTGGATACAAGAAAAGCATTCGATGTTGTAAACCACGAGATACTACTCAAGAATCTGTACTATGATGGAATCACCAACAGTGACTGGTTACTCCTGAAAGACATGTATGACGAGACAACTTCTGTTGTGAAATGGGAAGGCTGTATCTCCAATCCAATAAACCTTCAGCAAGGAGTCAGACAGGGTGGGGTACTCTCAACCGAACATTATAAACGATATAACAATCCCCTCCTCCTGGAATTGGAAGACAAGTTTGCTGGAGCAAAGATTGGTACCATTAAGATACCACACACAACATGTGCAGATGATTTAGCGCTCTTAACACACTTTCCCATGGAAATGAAAGCTATGCTAAAAACTGTGGAAAACTTCAGTGCCCGAAACAGATACGAAATCAATCCTTCCAAAAGTGCCTGTGTTCCTTTGAATAACAACTCAAAGATAGCCTCGAAAGAACTATCTCTAAATGATGTTCCTATCCCGGTAGAATCGGCAACCACTCACTTAGGGCTGAACAGAACAACCAAGGGCGACGCCAAAATTGATGAAAAAATCACTTGTGGCAGAAAGACAGCATACTCCCTGCTAGGCGCTGGACTACATGGCAGAACTGGGTTAAAACAAGATGTTAAAGGGCATATATGGACCACTTTTGTTGTACCACGCACTATCTATGGCCTGGAGGCCCTTCATTATACAAACTGTGAACTTGGCAAGCTGGACGCCTTCCAAACAAAGGCAATAAAGCAAATACAATATCTTCCAGACAGAACTTCGAATACAGCAGCTTTAGCCCTAATGGGAATACTACCCCTCTCAAACATTGTTCACAAGAATACCCTAAACCTATTATTCAGAATACTACTTCAGAAAGACTCGGTTGAATTCGCCATTGCGGAAAGGCAGCTCGCCGTAAAGAGTCAACAGGACAAAAGTTTCTTCTCCCGTTGTAGGGTTCTACCTTCACACTATGGCCTCCCAACAGTCTACGACTTACTAAATTCTCCAATGGATCAACAGAGATGGAAACAAACACTAAACTCTGCAATATACACTACAGTCGAAAAATCTTGGACTGAGGACATCCAAAATAAACCAAGCCTCAAATATCTAAACCCACAGGCAGTCAAAATTGGTCAGGTACACCACATATACTCTACAGTCAATTGTAACCTGCAAAACATCCAGAGAGCAGAAACCAAAGCTAGACTCTTAACAGGAACCTATACCCTGCAGGGGAATAAAGCTGCCTTTAACCAGCACCGTGTTGACCCTACCTGTAAACTATGCAAACTTGAGCCTGAAAACAGAGAGCATTTCATCAGCAGATGCGCTATGACTCGTGATATCAGAGAGAGCTGCAAAGAAAAGATAATCAACTACGTCCCACTACATTCCAGACAAGAAACCAAGGAAATCCTAGGCGACAGTGAACTCTTCACACATCTGATACTTGACTGTACTCATCATAAACTGGGAACAGAACTTTTTCAACCAGATATTATCAACCGCCTTGAAATCCTGTCCAGACAATACATATGGAAGATCCACAGCTTCAGGGTCAGAACCCTAGCTCAGAGCGCCCCAACTCAGCAATAGTAATATTCTGTAATATCTATTTATCCTCCGCGACGTAAATAGTATTGTCATTAACACGTTTGTTATATTTATATAGCAGTGCAATTATTTAGAGGTAGTACCTATTAACATTATCGCTATTATTTACTGCGGTACCGTCAGTCTGACATTTTACCGAATTACTAGAGCACAAACTTTATAATAGACACTTGCGTATATATTAATAATCTGTACGTGGCGTAAATAAGTAGCAAAAAAAACTAGTGTATCTTCATTATAATCAAGTGTGCAAGTGCTTAGTATTCCGGATTTTGGATTTAACCTCGACGGGATTTACCCGGGTGCTCCGACAATCAACGGAGGAATCGACCAACAACAACAACAACAACAATGGCATCTGTTTTGAAAGAGGAGAAAAGAAACCATCACAATGAAAATAATACAATAACTTCGCTCACATATTTAGAAAACCAAGAATAAGTGATAAAGGTATCTGCAAGGAATACAGAAGAGATAGGTATGTTATTCTTTTAATTTCCTATCTAGGCAAATCAAGGAAAAAGATGGAACAATGAACGCCGACACTTGTCATTATGAGTCATGTTCCTCTCCCAACTTTTTCCTTTACTTCTCTCTCTACCCATATCTTTTAGACGGCCAAAAAAAAAGAGAAAAATGCAAATTATAGGGGGAACCCCTGCCCAATTTTTTTTTAGATATGGACTTTAGGCCAATTTTGTAGCTTGGGGGGGGGGGGGGGGGGGGGGTCACAAGCAGATGCAGTGTTTTTTCTCGTAGTTTTGGGAACGGGTCCAAGACCAGACAAATTGGGAAAAATGCGTTTTTTTGTTTAAAATTGGGAAACTATTTTCATCACAGACTCCAACAAAAATTGAGTCCTGTGCGTAGTTAACTTAACTATATGAAGTCAACTGAAGGGACTTCCAGTTTGTCTCTGGATATTTTTTTTCTCTACATATGAAAGGGAATGATTGAATTTTCATTCAAAAAGAAGGAAGGACTTTTGCATTGGGAATTTTCTTCTAGATTTTGGGAAAAAATTACTCTATTTGGCATTGGGAACGGGTCCTTTTTACGGACCCGTCCAAAGAAGGAGAAATAACCCTTAGATGAAATCCATTTATCATGGGGTGATTTTTTGAAAGGAATTGCCTTGTGAATTTTAATCCTTTCCCAAACTAAATACAACTTGACCTTGTTTAATGTCTCCCTATCAGAAATCGGTATACCGGTAAACCGTTTCAGTCCTAGAATTTGCCACTCAAAGAGATGATGTGCACAGTAAAGACAGCACAGTAAAAATAAGTGGAGACGTGATTGGCTAGATGATGATCTCATGAAACGGTACATTCGAAAATTAAATATGCCAGGGCAAACTTCCTGTACTATATGTCAAAAGTCATTACTGTACCAGTCTGGACCAGTGGTGGAAAGAAAATAAGTTTATCTTGAAAAATAAAAATGTTATAATTTTGGATTTTTTTCACTGAATAAAGCATTAACTTTAAGAAGCTTTCTATTAATTTAATGCATTATTGTTAATGATTTTTTAGTATTTTAAAATGCTAAAATCCATTTTCGCCCAGGGGTATGACCCCCCACTAGGACCATGCTGCCCCCAGACCCCTGGCTTTTTAGGATTGGACTTCAGGCTCCGTTATCACCCCTTATTTGATAATATTTTCATGTGAAAAAAGCAGTGCTTTATTTGAAATTATTTGTATGTACAAGTATTAATTTAACATGTCTCCGATAAACTTGAACATGAATATATGAAAAAGTTTCCGATAGTACCGGTATCACTGTTTCATAGACATTTTGGTAAATGAATCAAACAATTAGCAAAACAGCGATTAAAACTGTCTTTAACATCATGAAATCGGGTTCATTCGGTGTCACTTTTACCATAAATAAGCATAGAAGTACATATCAACAATGTTTAACTGAAAAACACTGTGTATACTTGTAAACTGTACGCCAGGAATACCTAAACCAGTATTATCGGGTATTCCAGTTTTCGATAGTATTCTGGTATTTTGGTAAGTCATGTGACCTGTTCTTGGAGTTTCTATCTGGACTGAGCACAGCAATATAAATGAAATATTGTCAAAAGACTATTAAACTCAACACAGTTCTGAATTGTTGCTTTGTTTTTCTTTTTCATACTAGTAAAGAATGGCTAAAAGAAAGAAAAAAACGGGAAACTGGCAAAGGAAAAAAGGTTTTTAGTAAGGTAGGTGTATTCTTTGCAAGTTAAATTGTTTAGATTTGCAATTTTTAAGTCACCTGACCGATCGTCATGGTGACCTATTGCGACCGTGTTCTTGCGTCGTCCGTTGTGCGTTAACTTTTAACATTTTCGACCTCTTCTTAGGAACTACTGGACGGATTTCAACCAAACTTGGCAGCAAGCATCCCCTTGGCAAGATGATTCAAATTTGTACAAATCGTGGAGTTACTTCCTTTGGGGGCCCCTATGGTGCCAAATTAGGTGCAGGCTAAAAAATCTTATTCTCATGAACCTGCAACCGGATTGGATTCACATTTGGTATTTAGAGACTTCAGGACAAGGACTTCAAAGTTTGTACAAGAGAAAATAATCTGTCAAGAAATGACTGTGCTGGGGGGGGGGGGGGGGGGAGCAGGGGGGTTTGCGTTGTGTGTTAACTTTAAACATTTTCAACTTCTTCTTAGGAACCTTTGGACTGGGCAGGAAGCAATCCCATGGGAAGGTGTTTCAGATTTGTACAAATCATGGAGTTACCTCCCTTTGGGGCCCCTGGAATGCATTGATTTCAAATTTATTATTTAGAGTCTTTAGGGCAAGAACTACAAAGTTTGTACAAGAAAAAAAATCTGTTCATGGCCATGCCGGGGGGGGGGGGGGGGGGGGGGGGCAGGGGGTTGACTTTTAGCATTTTCAACTTCTTTTTAGGAGCAATCAGATCTATTTTAACTTAACTTGGCAGGAAGCATCCACATAGTATGTAAAAATGGTTTGTACAAATTATGAAGTTATCTCCCCTCTGGATCCCATTAAGTTAAAAGGGGTAAATTGGTACATGATTCAGGTGACTGATAAGGCCCACTGGCCCTCTTGTTTCGATACCATCTGTTTAAGAAAAGTATTCCAGTACCTAATACAGAACATGCAATTTCTGCTTCTCCCAAGTTTTCTAACCCAGAGAAAACCAGAATTGTCGCCAAATAACATCTGTCAACAGCGGTCATTGCTCTGGGCCAAACTTTATTCTTAATGGCTTTATTCCCCTATCGGCATTGCCCCTTTGTAACCTGTCTGTTTCTGCATAAAACACAAAAAATATGTCTTTTCTTCCAGCCTAAAGTACCTACAACTACATGTATAGGAGAAACAGGGTCACAGGGAGCAACTTGTGGATTCATCTACAACTCCCCGGAGAACCAGGATGAGTCACAGGTACAACTTGGAACACTAATTCTATTTAACCCTTTCTCAAACAGCCAAATTTTAGGGTGGTCTAATTGAAAATCTGATGCAGACCACAAAATAGATGTTGATAAAGACTGGATTTGTGTACAATAAAGCGTAGAAAATATTGAGGCAAAAGGAGAAAATGCTGATTATCAACATTTTCGTCTTTTGCCTCATTGTTTTCACAAGCTTATTTTACCAGGGACGCCAAAACCAGGTCCCTGTATTACTAAACATCTTACGATCCAAGTTTTTGTGTAAACTGTGTAACAACACATCTGATTGCACGAGAAATCCGATTGAGCCAATCAGCTGTGTTACATGTAAATATGCAAAAATTAAACGTATGGTCATTAGTAAAAGGGGGACCAGGTCTTGTTTAGTAAAGGGTTAAACACTGCAGTGTAACCATTGTGGACAGTAAAATATTGACCTTCGTAGGTCATTTTCCTTTGATGGCAAATGCTATGTAACTGGTTTGTTAGAATATCACAATTTGTCTTAGTTCTTGAGGATCTGTTGGAACTTAATGATTTTGTATGAATGAACATTATGTCCTTCCATCCATCAGTCAGATGTGATGTTTAACAATCCACTTGATATATAGTTAGTGGTTTGATATTGGTATCTTTTCAGAACTACAGATGGGCAAAAATACCTGGGATGAAAATATATTGGCCTGTTCAGGTCATTCGACAGATGCCCACACAACTTATCTTGTATTGCAAATCAGACAATACAGAGTAAGTAAAAAAATGTTCTGTTCTGAATGGACTTTTCAAAAAAATAAATCATTTCAATACCTGCACATCTTCAACAGTCCCAAATTAAAATGTGGAAACAAAGTTCAGCCCGTCAGGCTAGCTCAGTTGATATAACATTAGACTGTGGATCGGAAGGTCTGTGGTTCAAATCCCGGTCGGGGCAAACTTCTCTCTGGTAAATTTTCACCATTCACCTCTGCTTCAAGTGATAACGCAGTCAGTGGCATGGAGAGAAGTGTGTGAGTACTGGTATGAGTAAACCAGGAAAACACTGGTATGTGCACTGACCGCCATGATATGACTGAAAGATAGTTAAAACGGCGTGAAACCCCGTACATAGAAAACAGACACATTTTGAAAATGTGAGGAAAAATAGTACTTAATGAATATTCTTGTTTAACCCTTTCCCAAACAAGACCTGGTTTTGACGTCCCTGCTGGATTAGGCTTGGGAAAATATTGAGACAAAAGAAGAAAATGCTGATAACCAGCATTTTTTATTTGCGCCTTAATGTTTTCTTCGCTATATTATTCACAAATTTAACCTTTAGTAACATTCGTTTTGTGGTCTGCAGCAGCAATTAAAACTGACTACAGTAAAATATTGTCATTTAGGAAAGGGTTAATGACAAAATCTTCCATTTTATCTAGATACAGGTGAGCGATTAAGGACTATCATGGTCCTCTTGTTTGATCCAGTGCTTTTGAAACTTTTGGAGAATAATTGTTCCTTCAAGGGCTTGAAAGGGGCGGATTTGGTGCAGTGGTAATGCGCTGGACTTGTATAACGGGTCGCAGGTTCAATCCCCCGCCTCTCCAGTCTTTTGGATGAGACTTTAAACCGAGGTCCTGTCTCCATATTACCTTAGCTGTTGAGTGGGACGTAAAACTCCATACAATCCAATCCAATTCAAGGGCTTGAATAATAGAGAAAAAGCACGGCTGAAAGGTTCCACTCATCCACTTGTCCTGATGAGTGAACTCAAGGTCTAGAAAGCTAATTTCAAAACACAGTCATATTTAACTGTTCAGTATAAAGTACAAAAGTTAAAAGTCTAAAACTTTTTTATTAAGTTTCTGTAAGTGATCTGAAATAGAGGACAAGTAAGAGTTTCATCTCACTCGTATAAGAGGAAGAGTTAGTATTGAAAAAAATTCAAGCCCTGAAAAAGAGCTGTTTGGTGTTGAAAAACAATGATTTCTATAGGCTCAGAATAGCATCTCTTGGAATATTTGTCTAAGATTAGATGCGAATTGTACGTCAACATTATTATTTCTATAAACTAGGATGAACTAGTAGACTTTTTTTGTCCTATCTCTGGGGATATTTGTCTAAAATTATTTGCGAGTTGTTAATCAACATTAGGATTTCTTTAAACACGGCAAATTAGTGGGGAGTCTGTCCACATCTCCGGGGATATTTGTCTAAAATTATTTGCGAGTTGTAAATCAACATTGGGATTTCTTTAAACATGGCAATTTAGTGGGGAGTCTGTCCACATCTCTGGGGATATTTGTCTAAAATTATTTGCGAGTTGTAAATCAACATTGGGATTTCTTTAAACACAGCAAATTAGTGGGGAGTCTGTCCACATCTCTGGGGATATTTGTCTAAAATTATTTGCGAGTTGTAAATCAACATTGGGATTTCTTTAAACACAGCAAGTTAGTGGGGAGTCTGTCCACATCTCTGCGGATATTTGTCTAAAATTATTTGCGAGTTGTAAATCAACATTGGGATTTCTTTAAACATGGCAATTTAGTGGGGAGTCTGTCCACATCTCTGGGGATATTTGTCTAAAATTATTTGCGAGTTGTAAATCAACGTAGGGATTTCTTTAAACACAGCAAATTAGTGGGGAGTCTGTCCACATCTCTGGGGATATTTGTCTCAAATTATTTGCGAGTTGTAAATCAACATTGGGATTTCTTTAAACACAGCAAATTAGTGGGGAGTCTATCCACATCTCTGGGGATATTTGTCTAAAATTATTTGCGAGTTGTAAATCAACATTGGGATTTCTTTAAACACAGCAAATTAGTGGGGAGTCTGTCCACATCTCTGGGGATATTTGTCTAAAATTATTTGCGAGTTGTAAATCAACATTGGGATTTCTTTAAACACAGCAAATTAGTGGGGAGTCTGTCCACATCTCTGCGGATATTTGTATAAAATTATTTGCGAGTTGTAAATCAACATTGGGATTTCTTTAAACATGGCAATTTAGTGGGGAGTCTGTCCACATCTCTGGGGATATTTGTCTAAAATTATTTGCGAGTTGTAAATCAACATTGGGATTTCTTTAAACATGGCAATTTTGTGGAGTCTGTCCACATCTCTGGGGATATTTGTCTAAAATTATTTGCGAGTTGTAAATCAACATTGGGATTTCTTTAAACACAGCAAATTAGTGGGGAGTCTGTCCACATCTCTGGGGATATTTGTCTAAAATTATTTGCGAGTTGTAAATCAACATTGGGATTTCTTTAAACACAGCAAATTAGTGGGGAGTCTATCCACATCTCTGGGGATATTTGTCTAAAATTATTTGCGAGTTGTAAATCAACATTGGGATTTCTTTAAACATGGCAATTTAGTGGGGAGTCTGTCCACATCTCTGGGGATATTTGTCTAAAATTATTTGCGAGTTGTAAATCAACATTGGGATTTCTTTAAACATGGCAATTTAGTGGGGAGTCTGTCCACATCTCTGGGGATATTTGTCTAAAATTATTTGCGAGTTGTAAATCAACATTGGGATTTCTTTAAACATGGCAATTTAGTGGGGAGTCTGTCCACATCTCTGGGGATATTTGTCTAGAATTATTTGCGAGTTGTAAATCAACATTGGGATTTCTTTAAACACGGCAAATTAGTGGGGAGTCTGTCCACATCTCCGGGGATATTTGTCTAAAATTATTTGCGAGTTGTAAATCAACATTGGGATTTCTTTAAACATGGCAATTTAGTGGGGAGTCTGTCCACATCTCTGGGGATATTTGTCTAAAATTATTTGCGAGTTGTAAATCAACATTGGGATTTCTTTAAACACAGCAAATTAGTGGGGAGTCTGTCCACATCTCTGGGGATATTTGTCTAAAATTATTTGCGAGTTGTAAATCAACATTGGGATTTCTTTAAACACAGCAAGTTAGTGGGGAGTCTGTCCACATCTCTGCGGATATTTGTCTAAAATTATTTGCGAGTTGTAAATCAACATTGGGATTTCTTTAAACATGGCAATTTTGTGGGGAGTCTGTCCACATCTCTGGGGATATTTGTCTAAAATTATTTGCGAGTTGTAAATCAACGTAGGGATTTCTTTAAACACAGCGAATTAGTGGGGAGTCTGTCCACATCTCTGGGGATATTTGTCTCAAATTATTTGCGAGTTGTAAATCAACATTGGGATTTCTTTAAACACAGCAAATTAGTGGGGAGTCTATCCACATCTCTGGGGATATTTGTCTAAAATTATTTGCGAGTTGTAAATCAACATTGGGATTTCTTTAAACACAGCAAATTAGTGGGGAGTCTGTCCACATCTCTGGGGATATTTGTCTAAAATTATTTGCGAGTTGTAAATCAACATTGGGATTTCTTTAAACACAGCAAATTAGTGGGGAGTCTGTCCACATCTCTGCGGATATTTGTATAAAATTATTTGCGAGTTGTAAATCAACATTGGGATTTCTTTAAACATGGCAATTTAGTGGGGAGTCTGTCCACATCTCTGGGGATATTTGTCTAAAATTATTTGCGAGTTGTAAATCAACATTGGGATTTCTTTAAACACAGCAAATTAGTGTGGAGTCTGTCCACATCTCTGGGGATATTTGTCTAAAATTATTTGCGAGTTGTAAATCAACATTGGGATTTCTTTAAACATGGCAATTTAGTGGGGAGTCTGTCCACATCTCTGGGGATATTTGTCTAAAATTATTTGCGAGTTGTAAATCAACATTGGGATTTCTTTAAACACAGCAAATTAGTGGGGAGTCTATCCACATCTCTGGGGATATTTGTCTAAAATTATTTGCGAGTTGTAAATCAACATTGGGATTTCTTTAAACATGGCAATTTAGTGGGGAGTCTGTCCACATCTCTGGGGATATTTGTCTAAAATTATTTGCGAGTTGTAAATCAACATTGGGATTTCTTTAAACATGGCAATTTAGTGGGGAGTCTGTCCACATCTCTGGGGATATTTGTCTAAAATTATTTGCGAGTTGTAAATCAACATTGGGATTTCTTTAAACATGGCAATTTAGTGGGGAGTCTGTCCACATCTCTGGGGATATTTGTCTAGAATTATTTGCGAGTTGTAAATCAACATTGGGATTTCTTTAAACATTGCAAATTAGTGGGGAGTCTGTCCACATCTCCGGTGATATTTGTCTCAAATTATTTGTGAGTTGTAAATCAACATTAGGATTTCTGTAGGCACGGAAAATTAGTGGGGAGTCTGTCCACATCTCTGGGGATACTTGTGTTAATCTTTTTGCGAGTTGAAAATCAGTATTGTTTTCGGTTGAATTCACGAGACAAGCTAGTGGGGTGTTTGTCCACCTGTCTGCAATTACTTGGGAGCTGTAATTAAACATACCATATAATGTTTTTTTCACATGTATAAATGTTTGTGATTTGTGTCAAAAACAATATTTCACGATTTCAATTTTAGCATATTTGCTTATCTATATTATAATTTTCACGAGTCACATATGACTATTATAATTTTTCTTGCTGGCAACCTTATTTGTGAGGATTTCAAAGTCCAGTCACCTGTGTATGCTCTGATTCACACCTACATGACAAACCTGAAACCATTGGGTATCTGTAATTATCATGTAGTGCGTCAAAAGCTATCAATGTTTGGTAAAGGGTAGAGCTGTAAATATTTTTTTCTCTTACAGTATTGACGCAACAGGGGAGAGTGGTAAACTAGGCCGTCTACTGAATCACAGTAAAACGTTGGGTAATTGCCATCCAAAGACAGTGGGTATTGAGGACCAACCATGCGTCATTCTTGTTGCTTCTAGAGACATTTCTGTAGGAGAGGAGTTGCTCTTCGATTACGGTGATAGAAGTAAATCAGCACTGGAATCTCATCCATTGCTAAAATGTTAAAGTTTCGTTAATCATACAAATGAAGGTGAATTGACTATACTGATTAAAGAAAAAACAAAAAAAAAATGATGGGTGACGATTAGTTAACTGACTGTTTTGACGATGGACACGTGTAAAACCACGTTATAAAAGGTGTGGACCCTGACTGACTGGTTGGACAATGGACATGTGTAAACCCACGTTATAAAAGGTGTGAACTTATTGTACATAGTGACGTTTTGTTTACTATTTACTGTTTTTTGTTTGTCTATTTGATAAAATGAAAACTTAAAATCATTTCAATGATTAAATGTACATAAAATGTTAAACTGTTTTATTCAATGAGTTTGCGAATGCCCCTATAAAAGACCAACACAGACTCAATACCGAGGATGAAATAATTTTGGTCAGTCTGCAATTTCGTTGTATACTATAAAGGTGATTATCAATGAAAACATCCTAAATACAGCTTGAATCAAACTGTAGTTACGAGGTTTTCCTTGAACATCGATTACATGATGAAATGTGACAGTCCGTAGGCCCATTACGTTCCAGTACATGATGGAATGAATGCTATAAAGTGCATGTCTGTCCGTCTGAATGGCTGAAGGAGATGCCAAAAGAATGTAACGCTGATAACTGTCAAGGATTCCTTCACCCCTGCGTCCAAACAGAACTTGTAACAACGCAATAACACATTACTTAGGAACGAAAGGTATCCAGCCGTCGAGTTCACATGTCTACGGAGGAGATTCTTTGTTTTGGTGTCTGTTTGTCTGTCTGTCAGTCTCAGGAAGATGCCAAAAGGTCGTAACTCTGACTAAAATACACTGATTCCTTAGCCGCTTCCTCGTATAACTTTCCTAAAACCAATTATTTAGGAACTAAAACTACCCAGCTGGACACTCTCTTTGCAGTTTCTGTTACAGTTTTGATTTGGTTCGGAAGTTGCTTTCTTTAGTTTCAGTACTGTAGCTATGTACATGTATTAATATTGATGAGAGAAAGCCAGGAAAATATTGGTAGGTGTGCTGACAAGTGATATGACCAAATATTTAAAAACCAGCGGTGTACTTCAAATAAATGCAAGGTATCTTCTTGGCATGTTGAATAATTTGTAAAGATAACTTTTATAAAGGTAATTCAAATGACTTATGTGCACAAGTTTTGGACATAGTTACCCACAAAACAGTCGGGATGTGGTGTTTCCCAGTAATCTTCTTGGACACTGTTCCCCAGAACACGGACAGTAATGCGTTACCCAGAAATGCATTATGTACAGGAATGCACCTCACAAGAGGCAATCCCCACACTCTAGCATCTATGAATATAAGCCAATCTCAACCAAACTTGGTCAAAACATGTATGACCATGAGCTCTCGGATGAGTTTGAATTTGGGTCAGATCAGACAGGAAAGTCCGGAGTTATCTGCCCTTGAATGTAAGAAATAGCTACTTTTGACATTGTTTACACTCTAGCATCTACAAATATTGACCAATCAATACAAAAGTTGGACACAATGTTGGTGACTATAAGATCTCGGATGAGTTCGACTTTGGGTGAGATCGGACCAGAAAGTCAGGAGTTATCTGCCCTCAAATTTGACAAAATTGTCGTTTTTGAGCGTTTTCGACTTTGTTTACACGATAGCATCTACAATTATTGACCAATTAAGACAAAATTTTTACACAATGTTAGTGACCGTAAGATCTTGGATGAGTTAGATTTTGGGTGAGATGGTACCAGAAAGTCAGGAGTTATCTGCCCTTGAATGTAAAAAATAGCTACTTTTGACCTTGTTTACACTCTAGCACATACAAATATTGACCAATCAATACAAAAGTTGGACACAATGTTGGTGACTATAAGATCTCGGATGAGTTTGAATTTTGGTTTGATCGGACCAGGAAGTTTTGAGTTATCTGCCCTTGAATTTGACAAAATTGTCGTTTTTGACCGTTTTCAACTTTGTTTACACTATAGCATCTACAATTATTGACCAATTAAGACAAAACTATAACACAATATTAGTGACCATAAGATCTTGGATGAGTTCGATTTTTGGTCAGATCGGACCAGAAAGTCAGGAGTTATCTGCCCTTGAAAGAAAAAAAGCTACTTTTGACATTGTTTACACTCTAGCATAGATCTACAAATATTGACCAATATATACAAAAAATGGACACAATGTTGGTGACCTATTATAAGATTTTCGATGAGTTTTTGTTTTGGTTTGATCGGACCAGAAAGTTTTGAGTTATCTGCCCTTGAATTTGACAAAATTGCTGTTTTCGACTTTGTTTTTACTCTAACAACCACAAAATTAATGGTGACCAATCAAGAAAAAACTTTGATCTTGGATATAATGGTTAATCACCATAAGATCATTGATGAGTTTGAACTTCAGCACAATAAGACAAGCAGTTGCTGAGTTATCTGCCCTTGAAATGGACAAAATTCTTGTTTTTATACCCCCCACAACAAAGTTATGGGGGGGTATACTGGAATCAGGTTGTCCGTCCGTCCGTCCGTCTGTCCGTCCGTCTGTCCGTCCGTCCGTGGACATAATCTTGTGTCCTCTTCTCCTCCCACAGTTTTTGACCAATTTTTCTGAAATTTTATCAGGATGTTCCCTATCATATGAAGTTGTGCACCTGCAATTTTCATCTTGATCCAGTCATTAGTTTTAGAGTTATGCCACTTTGAAGTTTTTAAGGGGGGGGGGGGGGTGGACATAATCTTGTGTCCTCTTCTCCTCCCACAGTTTTTGACCAATTTTTCTGAAATTTTATCAGGGTGTTTCCTATCACATGAAGTTGTGCACCTGCAATTTTCATCTTGATCCAGTCATTAGTTTCAGAGTTATGCCACTTTGAAGTTTTTAGCTCACCTGAGCACGAAGTGCTCAAGGTGAGCTATTGTGATCGCTTTTTGTCCGTCGTCCGTCTGTCCGTCTGTATGTCCGTCCGTCCGTACGTCCGTCCGTCCGTCCGTCCGTCTGTCAACAATTTGGTGTTTACACTCTAGCATCTACAAATATAGGCCAATCTTAACCAAACTTGGTTTAAACATGTATGACCATGAGCTCTCGGATGAGTTCGAATTTGGGTCAGATCAGACCGGAAAGTCAGGAGTTATCTGCCCTTGAATGTAAAAAATAGCTACTTTTGACATTGTTTACACTCTAGCATCTACAAATATTGACCAATCAGTACAAAAGTTGGACACAATGTTGGTGACCATAAGATCTCGGATGAGATCAATTTTGGGTCAGATTGGACCAGAAAGTCAGGAGTTATCTGCCCTCAAATTTGACAAAATTGTCGTTTTTTACCGTTTTCGACTTTGTTTACACTATAGCATCTACAATTATTGACCAATCGAGACAAAACTTTAAGACAATATTAGTGACCGTAAGAACTTGGATGAGTTCGATTTTGGGTGAGATCGGACCAGAAAGTCAGGAGTTATCTGCCCTTGAATGTAAAAAATAGCTACTTTTGACATTGTTTACACTCTAGCATCTACAAATATTGACCAATCAATACAAAAGTTAGACACAATGTTGGTGACCATAAGATCTCGGATGAGTTTGATTTTTGGCTTGATCGGACTAGAAAGTCCTGAGTTATCTGCCCTTGAATTTGACAAAATTGTTGTTTTGGACCATTTTCGACTTTGTTTACACTATAGCATCTACAATTATCGACCAATCAAGACGAAACTTTAACACAATATTAGTGACCATAAGATCTTGGATGAGTTTGATTATGAGTCAGATCGGACCAGAAAGTCAGGAGTTATCTGCCCTTGAAAGAAAAAAAGCTACTTTTGACATTGTTTACACTCTAGCATAGATCTACAAATATTGACCAATATGTGCAAAAAATGGACGCAATGTTGGTGACATTATGTAAGGTTTCGGATTAGTTTTTGTTTTGGTTTGATCGGACCAGAATGTCCTGACTTATCTGCCCTTTAATTTGACAAAATTGCTTTCACGACTTTGTTTTTACTCTAACAACCACAAAATTAATGGTGACCAATCAAGACAAAACTTTGATCTTGGATATAATGGTTATAATCACCATAAGATCATGGATGAATTTGAACTTCAGCACAATTAGACGAGCAGTTTCTGAGTTATCTGCCCTTGAAATGGACAAAATTCTCGTTTTTGACTTTGTTTTCACTCTTTACAACCAGCTACATGTATATTGACCTATAAAGAGGAAACAGGGACATAATGTTGATGACCATAAGTTTGTTCAGTCTTAATGTCACAAATATTAATTGATTCAAACATAACTGTGGCTCATATCATCTTGGTTCAGGTGAGCGATATAGGACCATCATGGTCCTCTTGTTATTATGGGGGGGGGGGGTGGGGGGGTGTAGTTAAAATTTACTATTTTGTTTCCGTGTTCTAACTTGAGAACCGGTTGACCTAGGATCATGAAACTTTACACAGTTGTTGCCTATGACCAATGGAGGTGCCCTACTGTTTTGGGGTCACCATGGTCAAAGGTCAAGGTCACAGTTAGACTTTGTTTAAAATCCGTTTCCATGCTCTAAGTCAAGAACATTTTGACCAATAGCACTTTTTCAGTGACAAGGCCCTAGTGGGGGGTATTCGTCCGCTTTGCGACAGTTCTAGTTGACTTTGTTTTCACTCTTTACAACCAGATATATTGACCTATAAAGAGGAAACAGGGACATAATGTTGATGACCATAAGTTTGTTTTCAGTCTTAATGTCACAAATATTAATTGATTCAAACATAACTTCATTCATTCTTTCAATTTTGAAATGTGTTCACGCTCGCTTTGGTGATACTGGACCCTGGTCTTGTTTGGCTAAATGTAAAGGTTGATAACCCATTAACACACATTGACGCTTATTGACACCCTAGAGGAGAAAGACTTTGGAAAACAATGTTTACTACCCAAAATAACGAAAAATGTAAAATTTCATTCACTTGAAATTGTCGTCTGCAACACCTTTGAATTTGGAAAAGAAAAAAAAATTATGTCTGGTAATGGGATAAATTGATATGATTGTTGCATTATCAGGTATCACACGACACCCCTGATGTATGCAGCCAGAGAAGGGAGAAGTTCAGTGATACAAAGACTGGCTGAATGTGATGTCAATGTGAATAAACAGAATAATCGGGGATGGACGGTAGGTATTGTCTATTGTTTATCATATTTTAAACAAAGCATTGAAAATTTATTATACGGTATAATAAATTTCCAATGTTTTGTTTAAAACATATAATACACCCCACATCTACACTCCTAATGTATGCAGGAAGAGAAAGGCACAGGTCCCTGATAGAAGACTGACTATTTGTGATGTACAAATAGATAAACAATACAACAAGGGATGGACGATGCATATTGTTTTAACTATATTGCTTAAAAACACTACATTCGAGATTTATTGTGCTAGAAAATTAAAACTCAAGAATTAAATCTTTGAGCATTTCTGTGTTCACAGTCTCCAACAAATGAATTTGTTACCTGTAAATTCTTTGAATTTTGACCCATGTTTTGATAAGTAAGAAAATGATGAGGGGAATAGAGAAAAAGTTGGTAGTCAGTATTTTTAGCTCACCTGAGCACGAAGTGCTCAAGGTGAGCTATTGTGATCGGTTTTTGTCCGTCGTCCGTCTGTCCGTCTGTATGTCCGTCCGTCCGTACGTCCGTACGTCCGTCCGTCCGTCTGTCAACAATTTGGTGTTTACACTCTAGCATCCACAAATATAAGCCAATCTTAACCAAACTTGGTCAAAACATGTATAATCATGAGCTCTCGGATGAGTTCGAATTTGGGTCAGATTGGACCAGAAAGTTAGGCGTTATCTGCCCTTGAATGTAAAAAATAGCTACTTTTGACATTGTTTACACTCTAGCATCTACAAATATTGACCAATCAATACAAAAGTTATACACAATATTGGTGACCATAAGATCTCGGATGAGTTTGATTTTTGGTCAGATTGGACTAGAAAGTCAGGAGTTATCTGCCCTTGAATTTGACAAAATTGTCGTTTTTGACCGTTTTCGACTTTGTTTACACGATAGCATCTACAATTATAAACTAATCAAGACAAAACTTTAATACAATATTAGTGACTATAAGATCTTGAATGAGTTCGATTTTGGGTGAGATCGGACCAGAAAGTCAGGAGTTATCTGCCCTTGAATGTAAAAAATAGCTACTTTTGACATTGTTTACACTCTAGCATCTACAAATATTGACCAATCAATACAAAAGTTGGACACAATGTTGGTGACCATAAGATCTGGGATAAACTTGATTTTTGATTTGATCGGACCAGAAAGTCATGACTTATCTGCCCTTGAATTTTACAAAATTGTCGTTTTTGACCGTTTTCAACTTTGTTTACACTTTAACATCTACAGTTATTGACCAATCAAGACAAAACTTTAACACAATATTAGTGACCATAAGATCTTGGATTAGTTCGATTTTGGGTCAGATCGGACCAGAAAGTCAGAAGTTATCTGCCCTTGAATGAAAAAAGCTACTTTTGACATTGTTTACACTCTAGCATAGATCAACAAATATTGACCAATCTATACAAAAATTGGACACAATGTTGGTGACCTTATATAAGATTTTGGATGAGTTTTTGTTTTGGTTTGATCGGACCAGAATGTCCTGAGTTATCTGCCCTTGAATTTGACAAAATTGCTGTTTTCGACTTTGTTTTTACTCTAACCACAAAATTAATGGTGACCAATCAAGACAAAACTTTGATCTTGGATGTAATGGTTTATCACCATAAGATCATGGATGAGTTTGAACTTTAGCACAATTAGACAAGCAGTTGCTGAGTTATCTGCCCTTGAAATGGACAAAATTCTCATTTTTGACTGTGTTTTCACTCTTTACAACCAGATATACAGACCTATAAAGACGAAACAGGGACATAATGTTGATGACCATAAGTTTGTTTTCAGTCTTAATGTCACAAATATTAATTGATTCAAACATAACATATCATCTTGGTTCAGGTGAGCGATATAGGACCATCATGGTCCTCTTGTCTTCCTTTTCCACAATATTTTCCAAGTATAACTCTTATGTGTATCATAACAGTCTGTTTTGGAGGAACGGCAAAATTTTACGGTGATCCACTTCAAAAACTGCCTAAAATGACAAAATGTAAGTTATTAAAGATAGGGTTTGTGTAAAATATAGCATAGAAAATATTGAGACAAAAGGAGAAACTGCTGGTTATCTGCAGTTTTTTCTTTTGTTTCAATGTTTTCCCAAGCCTTTTCTATTAGGGACGTCAAAACCAGGTCTTGTTTGGGAAAGGGATAATCTATCTGTTTATAGTTTTGCCATGTTCATATTGTAGGCACTGACCTGGGCCATGAGTAAACAACACATGACTGCAGTAAAGACCCTTTTAGAGTTACGAGCTGACCCTAGAATGAAGCATTGTGATGGTCAATCTGTTATTGATATGGTCAATCTGTTATTGATATGGTCAATCCATCTGTTTATAGTTTTGCCATGTTCATATTGTAGGCACTGACCTGGGCCATGAGTAAACAACACATGACTGCAGTAAAGACCCTTTTAGAGTTACGAGCTGACCCTAGAATGAAGCATTGTGATGGTCAATCTGTTATTGATATGGTCAATCTGTTATAGATATGGTCAATCCATCTGTTTATAGTTTTGCCATGTTCATCTTGTAGGCACTGACCTGGGCCGTGAGTAAACAACATGTGACTGCAGTAAAGACCCTGTTAGAGATACGATCTGACCCTAGAATGAAGCACTGCGATGGTCAATCTGTTATTGATATGGTCAATCTATCTGTTTATAGTTTTGCCATGTTCATATTGTAGGCACTGACCTGGGCCGTGAGTAAGCAACATGTGACTGCAGTAAAGACCCTGTTAGAGTTACGATCAGACCCCAGAATGAAGCATTGCGATGGTCAATCTGTTATTGATATGGCCAATCTGTTATAGATATGGTCAATCTGTTATTGATATGGTCAATCTGTTATTGATATGACCAATCTGTTATTGATACGGTCAATCTGTTATTGATATGGTCAATCCATCTGTTTATAGTTTTGACATGTTCATATTGTAGGCACTGACCTGGGCCGTGAGTAAACAACATGTGACTGCAGTAGAGACCCTGTTAGAGTTACGAGCTGACCCCAAAATGAAACACTGCGATGGTCAATCTGTTATAGATATGGTCAATCCATCTGTTTATAGGTTTGCCATGTTTATATTGTAGGCGCTGACCTGGGCCGTGAGTAAACAACACATGGCTGCAGTAAAGACCCTGTTAGAGTTAAGATCTGACCCTAGAATGAAACACTGTGATGGTCAATCTGTTATAGATATGGTCTATCTGTTATAGATATGGTCAATCCATCTGTTTATAGTTTTGCCATGTTCATATTGTAGGCACTGACCTGGGCCGTGAGTAAACAACATGTGGCTGCAGTAAAGACCCTGTTAGAGTTACAATCAGACCCCAGAATGAAACACTGTGATGGTCAATCTGTTATTGATATGGTCAATCTGTTATAGATATGGTCAATCCATCTGTTTATAGTTTTGACATGTTCATATTGTAGGCGCTGACCTGGGCCGTGAGTAAACAACATGTGGCTGCAGTAAAGACCCTGTTAGAGTTACGATCAGACCCCAGAATGAAGCATTGCGATGGTCAATCTGTTATTGATATGGTCAATCTGTTATTGATATGGTCAATCCATCTGTTTATAGTTTTGCCATGTTCATATTGTAGGCACTGACCTGGGCCGTGAGTAAACAACATGTGGCTGCAGTAAAGACCCTGTTAGAGTTACGATCGGACCCTAGAATGAAACACTGTGATGGTCAATCTGTTATTGATATGGTCAATCCATCTGTTTATAGTTTTGCCATGTTCATATTGTAGGCACTGACCTGGGCCGTGAGTAAACAACATGTGGCTGCAGTAAAGACCCTGTTAGAGTTACGATCAGACCCTAGAATGAAGCACTGTGATGGTCAATCTGTTATTGATAAGGTCAATCTGTTATAGATATGGTCAATCTGTTATTGATATGGTCAATCTGTTATTGATATGGTCAATCTGTTATTGATATGGTCAATCTGTTATTGATATGGTCAATCCATCTGTTTATAGTTTTGATATGTTCATATTGTAGGCACTGACCTGGGCCGTAAGCAAGCAACATGTAGCTGCAGTTAAGGCACTGTTAGAGTTAAGATCAGACCCCAGAATGAAACACTGTGATGGTCAATCTGTTATTGATATGGTCAATCTGTTATTGATATAGTCAATCTGTTATTGATATGGTCAATCTGTTATTGATATGGTCAATCCATCTGTTTATAGTTTTGATATGTTCATATTGTAGGCACTGACCTGGGCCGTAAGCAAGCAACATGTAGCTGCAGTTAAGGCACTGTTAGAGTTAAGATCTGACCCTAGAATGAAACACTGTGATGGTCAATCTGTTATTGATATGGCTATACAAGCAGGAGACGAACAGGTAAATACATGTACATACAAGTTTAAATATTGAAGGGCAGTCAAGGGGTGTTAATATATAGTCATGAACGCTGTAACTTTTAACCCTTGTCATGCGAGATTTAAAGAAGCAGGCAGTACAGAATAAGGCCAGACTGCATGTATGTGCAGGCTGGTCTTTGTTCTATTCTGTCAGCCAATATTCCGAGATCAACATGACCAGGGTTAAATTTTAAATATGTGACAATTTATCATTAGCTCATTAGGGCTGCTTTTACACCTGAAGTCTTTTGTCATAGTCAGTTTTCAAGCCAGAAACTAAACAAGCAGGTTATGGAAAAAAAATTCAGAGTTCTGTACAAAATGATATGTTGATCTTGTTCTGTTCTGTAATAAAGTGACAGGGATATAACAAGATCAACATGACAATTTTATGAGACACCATTATTCCAAAAGGTCTTATTTGGAAGTACCAAATACCAGACAACAAAGTTTTATACTTGCCCAAATTCAAAGATGTTGCAGGCCGCAGTTTCAAGTGAATAAAGTTTAGCATCTGTTTGTCTCTAGGGTAGAAAACATTGTAGGAATTCAAGAAACTGCTTGTCACAAGCGATTTCTTCATTTCCACAATGTTTTCCAAAAGCTTTTATCTTGTTGGATGTCCAAAAATGTTTTACTTGAAAGAGGGTTAATACAAGTTTTCCTGTACATGTTTTTACAGATGATAGCCATTCTAGAAGGCAAACAACCACAAACAGAGGTCCGTCCAACTGTTGTTCCTGCACAAAATGGTGTCAACTCTGCTGTAAATGTCAGACCAACTTCACAACAACAGTTTAGGTTAGGAAATCTTGCCTTTTGGAGTTCATTTTTCATCTTAACCAAACAATTACTGGTTTTAATGACTTTTACTTAGACCTCTTTTAGAAGCCTTGTGAGAAAAGGACATGTTGATTACCAATATTTTCTCCTTTTGCCACAATGCTTTCTAGCATAGTGAGTCAATTTAGTATGCTGTTCTTTTGAATTTAGACCAGTTTTATTCAACCTTTTACTGTTTTATTTTAACATACAAACATGATACGATACAGCCTTTGCAGAAATTTCTTTTCTATATTTAAACCACTAGTGAAGAATCGTCACACAAGTAGCCTATACATTAATTCCGAATGTTAGCTACTACAACTTATAGCAAGCTAGATGTTGTATTGTTGGTATAATTAATATATAAATGGGATCATTGTTGCTTGTCTGCTCCTTCCGTTTGTTTGTCTAATTGATTTGCATAAATCATTGTATTATATGGCCATTGGTGTATTACAAACTATTTTTCGTCATTTTGTTTTCTGTCAATATTGATGCTCCATTAACCCCTTCCCAAACAACACCTGGTTTTGACATCCCTGATAGAAAAGAATTTGGAAAATTTTGAGATAAAAGAAGAAACTGCTGATAACCAGCAGTTTCTCCTTTTGCCTCAATATTTTCTATGCTTTATTGTACACAAATCTTTACTTGAATAACATAACTGTGTCTACAGCAGCTTTCAAAGTGGAATTGTCTCATTTTTTGTTGTTTGGGAAAGGGTTAATGAATGCACATGTACTATTTCAGTCATACAGAATCCTCTGGTACCACCTATGGAGAGTTAGAGTTGTTCCTGGTCGGGCTCGGTCTATCAAATATGGTGGACGTGTTCCACAGTCACCAGGTCAACTTTGACACGTTTCTACGGATGACAGAACAAGATCTCATACAGGTAATATGGAACAATTTTATCCAGTTAAACATGAATTTCCGAAAACAATAGTTCTTCATAGGTGTCATTATGATATCTTACTGCTTGATTCAAGCCGTAGTTACGAGATTTTATAACAACACTGATGGTTTATCAATACATAACGGTGAACAGTCTATTTTAATCAAATATCAATGCTATTGTCATAATTGTTTTCTATTGGTTTAGGCCAAGCAGATGGTGTAGACTAAGATCAGATTATTGCCTGTTAAAGCCAGGAAAATTGGTCTCTTTGCTGTTACCTGCATCATAAAGTAGCTTTGTAAGTAAGAAAAAATGGACAACCAGGGGGGGGGGGGGGGGGGGGGGGGGGATTGATATTTCTCCAGCTTATAGATTTCTTTACTGAAGATCTGCAATCAAAGTTTTCTTGTGTTCATTTTAATTGTTTGATCACATATATTTAAAAGTATGTAAGACAAGGCTATTTATGGTGGCTGTTTACATGAGTAATTGTACAAAAACCTGTTATTTCAGATGGGGATAGACCAGGTTGGTGTCCGTAAGAAGATAATTGATGGTATTCACTCTGTACACAAGAAGGAATGGGAAAAGTCCAGTCTACCGGCAGTACAGTATAACAAACAGTTGAGGTATGGGCAGGGATTTTGATGGGATATTGTTTATGATAATATTTAAACCTTTCTCAAATAGCAAAAAGTGGACATACCCTATTGGAAACATACCAAATACTACAAAATGGATGGTCACTATGATGATGTGCATTTTTAAAAAAAGGAAAAAGGAGAAAATAGTGGTACGAGAATCCTGGTCCATTTTCTTTTTTTGTCTTTTTGCAAGCCTTTTCCATTAGGACTTGAAAACCAAGTCTTGTTTGGGAAATGGTTAATATAAAGACCTCATAAAGGAAAACAGTCAGTTTGGCTATCTGTTAGAGGGGATAAAGATGTCCTGAGTATGTTATTTGTTACCAATTCCTATGTTGTAGGTACTCATTAGAATACCCACAACATAGGTGTTGAGTAATATAAACTGATGGATTACAAGTTTAAATGCAAATAAGAATGAATTTGAGAAATCTAGTCTGCCTGCAAAAACTTAAGTAATGTAGCAAATAGCTGAGCTATGAGGATAGATACCAGTTATTTTGTTTTACATCAGTCAAATATAACTCCCGTTTCAGCTGTGCAGAATGTATTGCCATGGTTGCCAACATTGCCAAACACACAAAATACATCACAACGACTGTAGGATTTCTACAAGATCAGCTAAACAAGAATCCAGCAGTACTGGATCAATTACAGGTATTAACCCTTTCCCAAACAAGACCTGGTTTTGACGTTCCTGATAGAAAAGGCTTGGGAAAACATTGAAACAAAAGAAGAAACTGCTGATAACCAGCAGTTTCTCCTTTTGTTTCAATATTTTCTGTGCCACATTTCACACAAACCCTATCTTTAATAACATCCATTTTGTCATTTATGGCAGATTTTGAAGTGGATTACCCTAAAATTTTGTCATTTGGGAAAGAGTTAAGACAAATTGACACTGCAGGCCTGTAGGAACAGGGGGGCTAGGGCGGCTTAGCTCCCCTAAAGTTGGCCAAAAGTGCTGAATTTTCCTTATTTTACACTGAAAAATTAGGAAAAATCCAAGTTAGCCCCCCCCCCCTTATATTCAGACACTGGGGCTTTAGTCACCCCAATATGAAATTGCTTCCATCGGGCCTGCACTGTACAGTCAGTTTCAAACTGGCTTATAATGACTTGAGTACATTACATCTCTGTCCTTCTGAGGGCCCAATTACAGCAAATATTTTGACATTTTCCTACCATGAATGAGTAGATAATAATTAACTTAAGCAGTGGAATAGCTGGAGTCTTGGACATGATGTTGACATACTTGTAATACAGCATAGTGAAAATGGTATAGTTCATAAACATTCGCCTGAACCGGACAAATATGCAATGAGTAATTGTGACATGGAATAATCAATACTTGCTATCAAATGTACATTGTTGAGCAGAGTCGATAGATTCCGTAAAAGCATTGTGACTTTGTAATCTGCATGTGCACAGGGTCAATATAAAAAGGACAGTCATGAAGATGTTTTTAGAAAACCACTCAAGCCTGTAATTACCTAGGCCATGTTCAGGTGAAAAATTACTCACTCTAAGGTGCTTCGTTCAGCAAGACTTAAGCACTTCAACTTGTCAAACCCATTCAAATCAAATCCTTGTTTGGGAAATTCTCATATATTATTAGATATGCTCTTAGAATTTTTTTAATAACAATGAATTCTTATAACTTTCATATTTGGCATTTGACAAGTTTTGAATAAAAATATGAGTGGGACTATTTACTATTGTAAAATTTGAAAATAAGAAATCATGCTATGTTTTGTAGGATGGGACAGGACCAAAACAGCTATATCAACACACTGTAGATACTAGTCAAAACATATCAGTATTAGAGAGTCAACTGACTACGCTCAAACTTCAACTGTCAAAGGTAATGTATAGTGGAGTCGTCTTTATTTGCCCTTTCCCAAACAGCAAAATGTTTGACAGTTTCAAATTGAAAGCAGTTGCAGCAGGGTGCCCACTGGTCAGGGAAAAGTCAGTGAAATTTGTATTTTCTTCAAGGTCAGGGAAAAGCCAGGGAATTTTGAAAAATGGTCAGGGAAATCTGAAAAGCTTAAATAGTCAGGGAAAAGTCAGGGAATTTTGAAATTTTCTTTTGCTAAAACAAAACAAATAGAAGAAAATGAAATAAAGTAAAACAGATAATTATAGCTATGACATTTTTTAGGTTTTAATTAACAAACCAGTTGTTCTTTTAAATATGACTCTGCACTAATCATTTTATCATTTTAATGTTGAATAAAGGCTCAACATTTGAAATGGATCTTCTATTGAAATCTAATGCTCTTATGGCTAAATCTGTAAGAAAGAGGAAAGAAGCTGACAGTGAAGAGAAGAATAATGAACATCTTCCGATGAGGTTGAAGAAATTTTGATACTAAGAGGGTAGTTACATTATGTCACATTATGTGGTGTGGTACATGTATGTGTATTTATATTTGCACAGCTGCAAGGACTGTGCACCATTTGCTTTTAATTGCTTCTGAGTTTGATGATGAGTGTAACATGATTTAAGTCATATATATGCCCTCTCCTTCCAAATCACTTAGATATTACCATTGTTTTCTTTCAAGTTACATTTTGATGTCAAGTGAATAAAGCCCAAATACATCCATTATCACCTGTTTCCTACAAGCATTCATTAGTTGCACTTGTACCTGATTGATAGAAAATCGACTTTAGCACAAAGCTGGTTTTATAATGCTCTAAAATTGCAACACTTGAGCATATGATATGTCAAAAATGTACATTAAATTGTGCTAATGATAAACTGTTCACACATGCACAGAGGCATCCATTTTTGTCCAGGAAATGACTGAAAATAACTGGTAAACAGGATAATATTTTAAGTGAAGATAAATGTGAAAGGCTATCAGAGCAGGAAATTTTTATTGGAAAGTATCTAGATAAGTAAGGGCCTTATTAATTGGTCAGTTAATATTTAAAATGGAAAAAGGTTGCAGTGGAAGCCAATCTGTCTTTTAAACACCTTTCATGAGAATGATGCTCACAGAAATGTGTTTGAAACAGTTTAATTAAGACAAAGACTGGAGTAGTATTTTTCAATTTCTCTTATGCATTTAGGTGTACACTTTAAAGTTAAAGACTCAACCATAAGTATTAACATTTCAATTGTTGTCAAAGAAAGGGTAATTAACAATTTCAAGCAGGACAAACTATCTTTTCTCTTCATCATGTATAAAAAATTGAGCATTTTAAGGATTCTACTAATACATGTAAGTTCAACAATCACATTTGAATTGTTATTGTAAGAAATCTTGATAATTTATAGCGGATGGATCGAACGGCTTACGGGGAGAATGAGGCCGTTTAGCGCGAAAAAAGGTCAGGGAAAAATGAATTTTGGTCAGGGAAAAGTCAGGGAATTTTATTCCAGATGAAGGGTGGGCACCCTGTGCAGAGTAAACTATACAACAATTGATATCGAAAGTAGAAGATGACACAGAAAATCAAAGTACTGACAGTACTGTTGGGAAGCAAATTTTGTCAATAATGTAGGCCTGTCCAGAAGTAGAGTACTTTGATTAGGTACTTTGATTATCCATTTGAATACCTTGAATACTTTGATTCGTAGAGCACATTGATTAGGTACTTTGATTATCCAGAGTACCTTGAATACTTTGATTCCATTCTGGAGTTGTATCTATTTTTAGCACAACTTCATGCATATTAATCGTTTGTGTAAGCTTTGAATATATTTCATAGTTCAGTAAACTTGACTGACCCATTTACAAGAAAGGCCATTGGACTGATCTTTGAACCATAATAGAGAACATTACTATGTTGATCTTTTCTTCTCTTAGAGACATGATTGATTAAATGTTTCATTTTCAGTTACACAATTCTATATCTACACATAACTTAAGACTTTCATATTGAATGTTCGAATGACTGTTACCTCATTAATCTTTGCTTTTGATAGAACTATTTATAGTGAGGAAGACCGGAAGATGTTGTGTGGTATGCAGAGAATGGTAAAGTGCAGAGAAAGGTGGCTGTAAAGAGAAGCAAATTTTGCAAAATTTGCTTCCAAAAATCAGGCAAAGTGAAAAATTATGCTTATTAGCATTTTCCTTTTTGCCTTAATGTTTTCTATGCTATTTTAATGAGTTGCATCAAAAGTTGTCACTGTTTGGGAATGGGTTAAGTATTGTATAAATAAAATATTGTATAAATAAAAAAAAAATAAGTAGTTTGACTACTACAAGGACAGAGTAATTATGCCCCCTTTTGAAGAAAAAGGGGGTATATTGTTTTGCAAGTGTCGGTCGGTCAGTCGGTCTGTCCGTAGACCAAACCTTGTCCGGAGCATAACTCGAAAAGTATTAAAGGTAGAATCATGAAACTTTACAGGTGGATAGATCTCATTATGGAGAGGTGCAGTGCACAAAAACTAACTCTGTCGATCAAATTTTTTGAGTTATTGCCCTCTGTTGATTTTATAACTTGATTCTTGTCCGAAGCATAACTCAAAAAGTATGGTATGTAGAATCATGAAACTTTACATGTGGAGAGGTGCAGTGCACAAGAACCATAACTCTGTCTATCAAATTTTTGGGAGTTATTGCCCTTTGTTGATTTTCAATCTTGATTCTTGTCCGGGGCATAACTCAAAAAGTATGTTAGGTAGAATCATGAAACTTTACAGGTGGATAGATCTCATTATGAAGAGGTGCAGTGCACAAGAACTGTAACTCTGTTTATCATATATTTGGAGTTATTGCCCTTTGTTGATTTTCAAATTTGATTCTTGTCCGGAGCATAACTCAAAAAGTATGTAAGGTAGAATCATGAAACTTTACAGGTTAATAGCTCTCATTATGGAGAGTTGCAGTGCACAAAAAGTGTAACTCTGCTGATCATATTTTTGGAGTTATTCCCCTTTGTTGATTTTAAAATTTTATTCTTGTCCGGAGCACAACTCAAAAAGTATGTAAGGTAGAATCATGAAACTTTACAGGTGGATAGATCTCATTATGGAGAGACGCAGTACACAAGAACTGTAACTCTGCTGATCATATTTTTGGAATTATTGCCCTTTGTTGATTTTAAAATTTTATTCTTGTCCGGAGCACAACGTAAAAAGTATGTAAGGTAGAATCATGAAACTTTACAGGTGGATAGATCTCATTATGGAGAGGTGCAGTGCACAAGAACCGTAACTCTGGCGATCAAATTTTTGGAGTTATTGCCCTTTGTTGATTTTATAATTTGATTCTTGTCTGGAGCACAACTCAAAAAGTATGTATGGTAGAATCATGAAACTTTACAGGTGGATAGATTTAATTATGGAGAGGTGCAGTACACAAGAACCATAACCTTGCCGATGAAATTCTTGGAGTTATTGCCCTTTGTTGAATTTACACTTAATTCTTAAAATTGCCTATATCTCATGTCTTTTTACACATACAGGCTTGATATCTCGCACATAGATACCTCCTATCAACATCGTTCACATTTGACCATGACCTTGGACCTTGTGACCTTGACCTTAGAGTTTGACCTACTTTGAAAAAAAATAAACTGGGCATATATCTCATGCCCTATTACACATACAGCCTTGATATTTCACACATGGACACCTCCTACCAAGACATTTCTCAATTGACCATGACCTTGGACCTTGTAACCTTGACCCTGGAGTTTGACCTACTTTTAAAAACTTTTACCTGGCCGATATATCATGTCCTTTTACACATACAGCCTTGATATTTGACACATGGAAACCACCGACCAAGACTTATCACATATGACTATGACCTTGGACCTTGTGACCCTGACCTTGGAGTTTGACCTACTTTTAAAAAAAATAAACTGGGGCTATATCACATGTTCTATTACACATACGGCCTTGATATTTCACACATGGACACATCCTACCAAGACATTTCACATTTGACCATGACCTTGGACCTTGTGACCTTGACCCTGGACTTTGACCTACTTCTATGATACATTAACCTGGCCAATATTTCATGTCATTTTACACCTACAGCCTTGATATTTGACACATGGACACCTACGACCAAGACCTTTCACATTTGACCATGACCTTGGACCTTGTGACCTTGACCTTGGTGTTTGACCTACTTCTATAATACATTAACCTGGCCTATATTTCATGGCATTTTACACATACAGCCTTGATATTTCACACGTGGTCACTTCCAATCAAGACATTTCACTTTTGACCATGACCTTGGACCTTGACCTTGGAGTTTGACCTACTTTTAAAAAACTTAAACTAGGCCTATATCTCGTGTCCTGTTACCTATACAGTCTCGATATTTTATTCACATGGACACCTCCTACCAAGACCTTTCAGATTTGACCTTGACCTGTGTGACCTTGACCTTTGATTTTTACATACTTTTAGAAATCTTTAACCTAGCCTTTATCTTATATCTTATTACACCTACAGCCTTGATATTTCACACATAGACACCTCCTACCAAGACCTTTCACATTTGACCATGACCTTGAATATTGCAACCTTGACCTTGGAGTTTGGCCTACTTTTAAAAAAAACTTAAACCAGGCATATATCATATCATGTCCTTTTACACCTACAGCCTTGATATTTCATACATGGACACCTCCAACCAAGACCTTTCACATTTGACCTTGACCTTGGCATTTAGCCTACTTTTAAAAACTTTAACCTGGCCTATATTTCATTTTACTTTTATGTATACAGCCTTGATATTTCACACATAGACACCTCCTACCAAGACCTTTCATATTTGACCATGACCTTGGACCTTGTTAACTTGACCTTGGACTTTGACCTACATCAAATGTAGGCCCTTGAGGGGGCATATATGTTTTACAAACATCTCTTGTTCCTGTCAGGTTTTATGTGCAACTTTCTATATTTCAATGCCAGCTTATGCTATTGCTTTGAAACTTAGCACATGTTCATAGGACTACTACAATTATAGTCTATGTTAATATGGGTGGAATATAACAAAAAAAAATGTTAACAAATATATACAGTTTTATAATCATAACACAGAAATTGTTAACCTATTACTGCGCAGTGACGCTTTTAGACTCCTCCAAAAGAAAAGGATTGGGAAAACATTGTGTAAAATGAAGAAATTGCTTGTGACAAGCAATTTCTTCATTTATTACAATGTTTTCTAACCCAAAATGGAGTGATTTTTAAAATTTCATCAACTTGAAATTGTCGTCTGCAACATCTTTCAAATTGGAACTGTCCAAGATTTTGCCGTCTGGTAATATGTAACATAAGGTAGTCCACCCCTAATGACATTCATGTGACATACGAATTTTGTGTGACATTTTAATTTTGTGTGTGACATCTTTAAATTCATAACTTATCCAATCTATAGGAGCATGTTCCAAGTTCGAAAAACATTGTTATTATAATAACAATGTTGCCCGAAAAATTTCAGCGCTGTGTAAATTCTCATTAGGTGTGGTAGACTACCTTAAGGAGACAATCTTGATAACCAATCAGCATTTTCTTTAAATATTTCTTTCAAGATTCCTCAGTGAGGGTCACGAAAATAATATATTGTTTGTAAAGTGTGAAACTGTAACCTTTCCTTTCCAGACTCTAAAAACAGGTAACTTTGATCCACCAGACCTGATCAAGAAGCAATCTTCAAAAAGCAGCAGACGAGGCAGAAAACTGGTTGCCGTAGTGATATCAGGGAGCATTTTATCTGTGATAATCTGGAAACGTCAAGTTGTGATGGATACATTTATACAGTGGATATCACCAATAAAGTGACTCACAAGATACAAGGGGTTGTAAAATATGATGAAATAAGATGAAAGTGTTAATTCACAATATGAAAGTAAGCAAAGCCTAAATGTGGGAGAAAATATGTCTGGGTGATTCCACTACCATTGTAAAACAACAATCCGATCACTTTGTTGTCCTTTTCTTTGCATTAAACTTTTCCAAGGAACTGAATTTCAAACAATGACATAAGTAGGCCTAATGCCAACTGTTCACACATTCGCCTTTCACAACACATTTTCTGGTTGGATTGTAGTTGGTAATTTGTTTTTATGGATGACCTTCACATTTTAAAAGATGCTCATTGATGTTGATGAAAGGTCTTATCAAATTATAGAGTATAAATCTCATTAATTAGGTTATTTCAAAAAAGCCTTCTTGACGTCTGATAATGCTCAAGAAAGCCAAACTCACGAGAATGCAGAATTACAATGTTTATGTCATAACAGCTATTTTATGATGTCACAGCCTCTAGTTTTATGACGTCACATTAAACCATTTCACAATCCAAACATTTTTTTTATTAGCTTATTGGATTTTTTTCATGGATATCTCTATGCAAGAAGCTTTTTTATATCCTTTCTCTTAATGCTTAAATGTGGTCAGTGCAGCTGACATTAATAGAACAAGGGTCATCTTTAACCCTTTCCCAAAGGACACAATTTTAAACCAGTTCAAATTCAAAGGAATTATTTTTCATAGTTATTACCGCACGAAGTAATTACCAAATAAGGAAAGCCTGAAATGACATGAAAACCATTTAGAGAAAGAATGAAAAGGCTGTTATTCAGCATTTTCTTCTTTTCTCTCAATGGTTTTCAAAGCTTTTTTGACAGGCATTGCCAGTACCAGGTCTTGTTTGGGAAAAGGCTAATTCCATATGCCAATAAATGGTCAATGCCCGTATCATGTCCAATTTTATTCCAACTTATTGAAAGATCAAGGCATATAAAGTTTTTACATGTCCCTCTGATTGCCAAGATAAAAAGTCCCTTTAGATTTTGGGGCAGAGATGGTGCAGTGCTAACGTGCTGGACTTGTAACACAGGTTTCGCAGGTCTCTCCAGTCTTTCGGATGAGACTTAAAACCAAGGTCCCGTCTCCACATGACCTTAGCAGTTGAGTGGGATGTAAAACTCCATTAAGCTTGGCCCTTTGGATTTGCCATAACTGTTGAACCGTAATTGATAAGGATTTTTAGCTCACGTTGTGTGTTTTCTTGTGACAAGACATCTCCTGTTAGATCTATATCATTGTAAAGGCTGTTGGTCGAAGCCAAATAAAGAGATCTTTCAAAAAACGAAGTTATGGATGCCTTAGTATTTCACAAAAATCGGGTTTAATAATGGTGCTTAATATTTTTATGCTCCCCGAAAAAATTTCGGGGGAGCATAATTATAGTCGCCATGCTGTCCGTCCGTCCGTCTGTGTGTCCGTCCGTCCACAGCCAGATCTCAGAAACCCATGGACCAAATTCAATGAAACTTCACATGTGAACTCCCTAGGATAATACCTAGAGACCTTTTCTCCGTTTTGATTAATTTGGGGCTGCGTCATGGAAAAAGGGGCCTTAGTGCAAAAATTAGTTTTTCTCTAATTTCTCTTCATCTAATGGGCAAAATTTAATAAAATCTTGTACTTATGTAATAAATAGAATGATCTAGACAATACTCTATAAATAATGTGTGTACAAAAAAGCTGTCATGGGAAAAGGGGGCTTAATGTATGATAGTTTTTATTTTGTGACAAACACTTATTCGGGGAGCATAATTCTGTAGTGCCCACAGAAATAATTTGGTTAACACAGCTATAATTCCATATGACAAGATGTTTGACTTTTCCGATTTTCAATTGGTGTTCATTATGGCTGAAAAGGGAGAAAATGCTGGTTATAAACATTTTCTTCTCTTTTTACAGGCCTATCATGGGGTCAAAATCGGGTCTTGTTTGGGAAAGGTATAAAATGCCATGGTAATTTTTGTTCATTTATTACCATGTGATGCTTATATAATTTACTTTAATCAGTTATGTTTTGAATAAATTGTTTTTGATCTGAAAATTAGTTGTCCATTGTTCATTTATTTTCTGTTAACACTTACTTACTCCTTTAACAAAAAAATACCTAGTTTTGACAGCAACATAGGAAAAAATAAGAAATGGTCAGCATTTCCTCTTTTCCCGGATTATTTTCTCTGCTATAATGTACACAATTTCTATTTTAATCAACATTAATTTATTCGTATGAATTAGGTTATATAACTTAAAATATATTTCAAAAGAAAAGTAAACACGTTTGGCATGGTAATTAGTTACCCCTTTCCTAAGACCTGCTTTTGACAAAAATTTACAACAGTTTGATGAAACCTTCAGAGGAAAGAAGAAATTGCTGAAAATCGACAATTTCTCCTTTTACCCCAATATTGTCTGTAGCGTTTTGACAAACTAAAATCTCGTCTGTAACGTGTATCAAATTGGAATGTAATATTGATATATTGTTGTTTAGGACAGGTTTTTTAGTTCCAATAGAATGTATGGTCACAAACGTTTCCGCGTCCATATCACTTCCAAAAGTACAGTACACTGCACAGGTCCCATTTTTATACGCGCTCCGGGCGTGATGATCATGTGGATGCTAAATCGTTATGTGACCAGGCCTGAAGGTCGATTTTTTTGTTGCGCGTATTTTTGGGCATCCTAAATCCATGAACAAACGTTCCGTGATGTTAAACTGCATACACATTTGAGTTTAAGCTTCAGAAAACACTGTGAGAAACGAAGAAAATGCTGATTACATTTACCGGTATATTCCTTTTTCCGGTGAATGTGTTCTAAAACCAGGGTGCCCACTGGTCAGGGAAAAGTCAGTGAAGTTTGTATTTCCTTCAAGGTCAGGGAAAAGTCAGGGAATTTTGAAAAATGGTCAGGGAAATCTGAAAAGCTTAAAAAGTCAGGGAAAAGTCAGGGAATTTTGAAATTTTCTTTTGTTCAAACAAAACAAATAGAAAAAAATGAAATAGAGTAAAACAGATAATCACAGCTATGGCATTTTTCAGGTTTTAATTAACAAACCAGTTGTTCTTTTATACATGACTTTGCACTTATCATTTTTAATAAATTAAGGCTTAACATTTGAAATGGATCTTCTATTGAAATCTAATGCTCTTATGGCTAAATCTGTAAGCTAGAGGAAAGATGCTGACAGTGAAGAGAAGAATATTGAACATCTTCAGAGGAGGTTGAAGAAATATTGATACTAAGAGGGTAGTTACATTATGTGGTGTGGTATGTGTATTAATACTTGCACAGTGCAAGGACTGTGCACCATTTGGTTTTAATTGCTTTTGAGTTTGATGATGAGTGTAACTTGATTAAGGTCATAATGCCATCTCCTTCCAAATCACTTAGATAATTACCATTGTCTTTTTTCAGTGACATTTTGATGTCAAGTGAAGAAAATCCCTCAAATATATCCATTATCACAAGTTTCCTACAAACATTCATTAGTTGCACTTGTACCTTTTTGATGAAGAATCAATTTTAGCACAAAGCTTGTTTTAAAATGCTCTAAAATTGCAACACTTGAGAGTGCAGTATGTTAAAAATGTACATTAATTTGTGCTGATATCAAACTGTTCACAAATGCACAGAGGTATCCATTTTTGTCCATAAAATGAATAAAAATAACTACTAAACATATACGTTTTAAGTGAAAACGAATGTGAAAGGCTATCAGTGCGGGAAACTTTTGATTGGAATGTATCTAGATAAGTGAGGACCTTATTAATTGGTAAGGGAATATTTAAGATGGAAAAAGGTTGGAGTGGAAGCAAATCTATCCTTTAAACACCTTTCATGAGAATGATGCTCACAGAAAGTTGTTTGAAACAGTTTATGTAAGACAAAGACTGAAGAAGTATTTCTCATTTTCTCTCATGTAAAGAGGAGTACATTTAAAGCTCTAGTCATAACTTCAACCATAAGTATTTTTAACATTTCAACTGTTGTCTAAGAAAGTGTATTTAAATATTTCAAGCAGGACAAATGAACTTTTTCTTTTCAACATGTTTATAATGTTTAGCATTTTAAGGATTCTACTAATACATGTAAGTTCAACCATCACATTTGAATTGTTATTGTAAGAAATCGTAATAAAAAGGGGATTTATCAGACAGCTTAAGGGGGGACTAAGGCCATTTCGCGCGAAAAAAGGTCAGGGAAAAATGAATTTTGGTCAGGGAAAAGTCAGTGAAAAGTCAGGGAATTTTATTCCAGATGAAGGGTGGGCACCCTGAAAACGCGAACGTAGGCGGTGGTTCACTTTGTACTGGTCGAAAGTGAGGTAACCCTGAAACTGCTCATGATTATTGGTTAGTTTGTAAATTATCATGTCACAATTCTATCACAGATCCAGCAATAAAGATCAATGCTTTTCAACAAAACCCTGTAACTGCAGTTTGTTTTAAGGTGCAGTTTACTGTTACAAAGTTTTTGTTGAAAGCCGACGATACATTAATCCCGATTATCAGTTTGTATTATCATCTGACAGTTTAATCCCAAAAGCAGCAATAAACACATTAATCACGGTTATCGCAAATATCAGTCCAGTAACCGTGTCGTTCATCACGTGCACCGTCTTTTTATCCTCGTCAGTTTTAACCTCCATGCTACCCAGCACGAGCAGCAGGATTCCAACCGCGATCTGCAGGGCAATGGACAGTGATATCATCACCAGGTTAGCGTACCAGTAGTCCTGACCATCTGGCCCCAGGCTGAGCAGGGCCTTGAGCTGGGATGCGTTAGCCATAAGTAACCCGATATCGAGAAGGCCCTGTGCGAATGTCTTTTTGGTAGCGTATTTGTTGAACTTGGATCCGACCGCGGTCTGAAAACAAGGAATGATTTTGATCACGCATTGCTTAATATCTTGAGTGAATTTATGGTAGTTCATTATATACTCAGTTCCAAACGAAAGTGTGCACTTTTAAATTTTGAATATCTCGAAAAGTATATCGTCTACCGCAAGGAAATTTTGTACGACACATCTCAAGACTATTGACAAACGATATATTGATGAAGAAATCACATAGCACGCACTAATTTTCGGCTTGGTTGCGATTTTGCATTTTCAGTGTTTTAGGTATGCCTCACGCGCTGGATGAGTTATCGATCAGAAATTACACTTGCTGCACTCCTTTTGGCATATCGTAGCATAAAATCACATTTGCATTACATTTGTACACTGTGCATTAGCGTGAAACGAATTACAATTCACGTTAGTGAGCAAAACCGAACTTGGTGAAAACAAAAACCTTATGAAAATTTGAATTTTTATGGTATTTATTTTCTAATAGCAATTGGTCATTTGTATGGCATCTTAAAGGCAAACAAATTCGCTTTAGAACGTTATTGCGCCGTTTGACGGCAATTTACTAGACTACTAACGTAGCGATTACTAACGTTTACGTACACGTAACGTCTACAAGAAAGTTCAAGCTTTAACGTGGAAATGGCTTGGAAGGCCTGGTCAAACCCAACAACGGCATATAAGCTTGTAACTCTATCCACAGGAAAAGCTGTAAGGAATGCAAATCTCAACACCATAATGATCTGACTCTGTGTATGCAATATGAGCAATTCTATCGACATCTGTTTTGATGCCAATTTTCTTTAAGGTCTAATCTGAAGTATGATATTACTTCTACTCCCTAAACTTCCATTAACTTTGTAAAAATTAAGGTAACGGTAAAACGCAAAAGTGCACACTTTCTTTTGGAACTGGGTATATTTGATTTTAAGGTTAAATTTAAGGAAGTCCGCCTCTAATGAGATTTACGCGACGTCGTAATTATTTGAGCGACATGGCATTTGTTAGACTTGTAAAAGAAATGTCGGAAAAGAAAAGGAACACAATCTCAAGAAAAATAATGATGATAAAGAAGGAACCAAAAAGTCAATTTCAACCGAATTGATTAACACAATGATTAGAATAATTTGTTACCAAGTTTTCCCAGTGTAACGCCAAACATTACAATGGATTGTTTCTGAGATATTTTGAGAATAATTACTAAGTGAATGTAGAACCATACCTTTTGTTGAGCTGGGATTCCCGCAGCATCCTCTACCTTAGCCATTGTTCACATAGGATACTCTTTTAAAATATCACGAAGAAGAAAAGTAATAAGAACGCCTCAAAATCGATAGCCAAACACCCTGTACTGATAAGCGTACACTTGACCTTTTCCCAATCAATTCTTGGATTTACCATATTTATCATATCTTTTAGAAACAAAGAGGGAAAAGACTGATAACCAACATTTCTCCCCCAGCGCCACCCCACCCCCTTCCCTCCCAATCAACTCTTGGATTTACCATATGATATATCATATTTTTTAGAAACAAAGAGTTAAAAGACTGATAACCAACATTTATACCCCCACCCCACCCTACGGTTTCTATTCTGTAATTCACATAATTATTGTGTCTAACAATTACTATGCTGTCTCATTTTTTTCAAATCTCCAAACTCTGTTTTACAGGAAATTGTTAACTGTTGGTTATTTTATGGTAAACCTGTATGAAATCACGATTTCAGGAACAATTATTTCCAATCAAAATATCGACAGGATAAATAATCCATACCCACGCAATGACGCTTTTTGACGCGCCCACAGGATAAAAACTTTGGAAAACATCATGGATAATGGAGAAATTGCTTGTGATGATAGTCAATATGAATACTGCATTTTGATTTTTGTTCATCCAAAGAAAAGCGTGAAGTATATTTAGGGTTACAAATCTTTGATCTGGCGTTATCATGACAAAAACTAAAATGGTGTCTCGTAAATTAATCCAGGCTTTTCAATATCAGACGTCCGACTAGTGTGTTTAAACATTTCACAAACGACAGTTTTTTAGGCTGGTCAAAATTAAATTAAGTTGCAGACGACAAAATTAATAGATATCTACAAACTGGAGTAGGAAATCTCCTTATCAAAGCATAGAAAACTTTCAAAGAAAAGAGAAAATATTGGTCATCAGATTTTTCCCCACCAGTATTAGACCAATATCTAGGGGGTACTTAAAAAAGTACTTTTGTGGGAAAGTGTTAAATATTTGAGTTGATCTCTATAATAATTCCACTTACATGCTTCTCTACGACAAAATTAAACGTTTTCGAAACAAGTCCTGGGCCCCGTATTACTAAACATCTTACGATCAAGTTTTTGTGTAAACTGTGTAACAAGGTATCTGATTGCACGAGAATTCCGACTGAGCCAATCAGGGCTGTTGTTACAAGTAATTATGCAAAAATCAAACGTACGATCGTTAGTAATACGGGTCCCTGGTTTACTGTCCTAATAGAAAAAAGTATGCAAATACAGTACGTCTGGCGATTTTATTATTATTATTTTATTATTATGCCCCCTTTCGAAGAAAATGGGGGTATATTGTTTTGCAAGTGTCGGTCGGTCGGTCGGTCGGAAGGTCGGTCGGTCGGTCGGAAGGTCGGTCGGTCGGTCGGTCGGTCGGTCGGTCGGTCGGTCGGTCGGTCGGTCTGTCCGTAGACCAAACCTTGTCCGGAGCATAACTCAAAAAGTATTAAAGGTAGAATCATGAAACTTCATAGGTGGATAGATCTCATTATGGAGAGGTGCAGTGCACAAGAACCGTAACTCTGCCGATCAAATTTTTTGAGTTATTGCCCTTTGTTGATTTTATAACTTGATTCTTGTCCGGAGCATAACTCAAAAAGTATGTAAGGTACAATCATGAAACTTTACAGGTGGATAGATCTCATTATGGAGAGGTGCAGTGCACAAGAACCGTAACTCTGCCGATCAAATTTTTTGAGTTATTGCCCTTTGTTGATTTTATAACTTGATTCTTGTCCGGAGCATAACTCAAAAAGTATGTAAGGTACAATAATGAAACTTTACAGGTGGATAGATCTCATTATGGAGAGGTGCAGTGCACAAGAACCGTAACTCTGCTGATCAAATTCTTTGAGTTATTGCCCTTTGTTGATTTTCAAACTTGATTCTTGTCCAGAGCACAACTCAAAAACTATGTTAGGTAGAATCATGAAACTTTACAGGTGGATAGATCTCATTATGGAGAGGTGCAGTGCACAAGAACCGTAACTCTGCCGATCAAATTTTTTGAGTTATTGCCCTTTGTTGATTTTAAAACTTGATTCTTGTCCGGAGCACAACTCAAAAAGTATGTAAGGTAGAATCATGAAACTTTACAGGTGAATAGATTTCATTATGGAGAGGTGCAGTGCACAAGAACCGTAACTCTGCCAATCAAATTCATGGAGTTATTGCCCTTTGTTGATTTTTACAATTAATTCTTAACCTTGCCTATATCTCATGTCCTTTTACACATACAGCCTTGATATCTCACACATAGATACCTCCTATCAACATCGTTCACATTTAACCATGACCTTGTGACCTTGACCTTGGAGATTGACCTACTTTAAAAAAAATTATACCAGGCATATATCTCATGACCTTTTACAAATACAGCCTTGATATTTCACACATGGAGACATCTTACGAAGACCTTTCACAATTGACCATGACCTTGGACTTTGTGACCTTGACCTTGGAGATTGACCTACTTTTAAATAGACTGAAACCAGGCATATATATCATGTCCTTTTACACCTACAGCCTTGATATTTGACACATGGAAACCTCCGACCAAGACCTATCACATACGACTATGACCTTTGACCATGTGGCCTTGACCTTCGAGTTTGACCTACTTTTGAAAAAATTAAACTGGGCCTATATGTTATGTGCTATTACACATACAGCCTTGGCATTTCACACATGGACACATCTTACCAAGACCTTTCACATTTGACCATGACCTTGGACCTTGTGACCTTGACCTTTGACTTTGACCTACTTTTAAAAAAACTTTATCCTAGCTGATATATCAATTCCTTTTACACATACAGCCTTGATATTTACACATGGACACCTACGACCAAGACCTTTCACATTTGACCATGACCTTGGACCTTGTGACCTTGACCTTGGTGTTTTACCTACTTCAATAATACATTAACCTGGCCTATATTTCATGTCATTTTACATATACAGCCTTGATATTTCGCACATGGCCACTTCCAACCAAGATATTTCACTTTTGACCATGACCTTGGACCTTGACCTTGGAGTTTGACCTACTTTTATAAAACTTAAACTATGCCTATATCTCATGTCCTGTTACCTATACAGTCTCAATATTTTACACATGGGCACCTCCTACCAAGACCTTTCACATTTGACCATGACCTTGGCCTGTGTGACCTTGACCTTTGATTTTTTCATACTTTTAGAAATCTTTAACCTAGCCTTTATCTTATGTCCTATTACACCTACAGCCTTGATATTTCACACATAGACACCTTCTACCAAGACCTTTCAAATTTGACCATGACCTTGAATGTTGCAACCTTGACCTTGGAGGTTGACCTACTTTTAAAAAGACTAAAACCAGGCATATATATCATGTCCTTTTACACCTACAGCATTGATATTTCACATATGGACACCTCCAACCAAGACCTTTCACATTTGACCATTACCTTGACCTTGGCATTTGGCATACTTTTAAAAACTTTAACCTGGCCTATGTTTCATTTTACTTTTACATATACAGCTTTGATATTTCACACATAGACACCTCCTATCAAGACCTTTCATATTTGACCATGACCTTGGACCTTGTTAACTTGACCTTGGACTTTGACCTACATCAAATGTAGGCCCTTGAGGGGGCATATATGTTTTACAAACATCTCTTGTTTGTTTATTCATTTGTTTTTATGTTGTTGTTGTTGTTGTTGTTGTTGTTTTTTTTTTTTTTTTTTTTTTTTTTTTTTTTTTTTTTTTTTTTTTTTTTCAAGTAGAAAAATCTCGGGAAACATTGAGGCTAAAGAAGAAAATACCGATAAACAAATTTTCTCTCCTTTGCCTAAATATCTAGATTGGTTATTTTGTACAGAAATCCTCTCTTCTTTTTAACTGCATGTACAAAATTTCGAGGGAGTCAGAGTTGCCTCATCTGTACTGCAATGGCAATGAATTGTGTGCTAAAAATAGAATAGGTTTATCGTTTTGTTTTGATAAACGGTCAGCGTTGTTGTAAAATCTCGTATTTTATAGTTCAACACGTACGATTTACTAATGTTTGTCCGAAATTACGCCCTATTTTGATATTTTAAGGATTTAAGTTCATGAGGTTACTGGCCTAAAATATTCTATCGTCCAAAAATTCGAGTTTTGGATATAAATTAATACAAATGAAAAATGTGGACAGCAAATCAATACTTCAAAGGAAGATAAGTGGCAGGTTTATAAATTGTCATGGATTTGATAGTTTTGGGCATCCCAAACGACAGCATAATATCTGTTATTCTTCAAAACCTTCGTAACTGCAACTTTAAACAAGCTGTAGTTACGAGGTACTGGAAGAAAAGCGATGATATTTTGACTACTTTTAAAAAGAAGTTTTTACTTGATATTGCCCATGGAAATGATTGTTGGCAAGACATACGTATAGGTCTGCAGAACAATCGGTTACTCATTAACATTTTACCAAACAAAATTATTTTTGGCTTATTCTAACTTAAAGGTGTAGCAGTCAACTTAATAAATGTTATGAAAATCAACTTTCAAATTGGACCAGTCAATTTTCCTGTTTGGGAAAGGACTACAATTAAATGGGTGATGGAATAGTATTGTATCCTTATGTCGTCGCTTTTCAACGAAAACCTCGTAACTGCAGCTTGTTTAAAGCTGCAGTTACGAGGTTTTTGTTGAAAAACAGCGATATACAACTTGCGTCATATGTAGACCTCGGTAACTATGAAAAGAAGCATGAGAAGAATATTTGGACAAATAACACTTTCTCCTGTTCCCTCAATTACTTAACTGCCTACGAAATGATTAAATCTGTGTTCTTCTAAATGACATTTCCTGTCGTCAAGTACTTTTGTCCTTTGAGAAAAGGTTAACAATGTTTCTTGGCAATATCTAGGCTTGATATTTCGAACGTGAAATTTGGAAAAGATTGCAGAAAAAGAAAATGTTACAAGCATTTCCGTCTGATCATATGGACAGTATTTTTGTAAGCTGCTCTACTGTGTGAATTGTCAGTCCAAAATATCGAGACCTCCGTCGATCAAGACCAGCATGTGTCTACACTAGGACTACATGCATTCTGATCGAGATCCATGTGTTCTAGATATTGTAGATTTTTGTTTAAATTATCTGTAGCAATTGTCAGAAAGCAGCAGCATTGTCCATTAAGATTAATCTGGCTCGTTCGCTTTACGATAAAATCAAAGTTAAGCCAACAAAAGTGTCGGGATGCGTTGGTGGTGCTTACGGGTTTCGAACCCGCGGTCTAAATCATTGAGGATTTAAGATATATCACTAGTCAGTGTAACGAAGTAACCACCTAACTTAGCCGACACAACTATTGGAAGAAACTTAAGCTATATAAATGTTGACCATTATGAGTTATGCCTATTTATAGATTTGGGCATTTTATAGATTTGCCATTTATAGATTTTTTTGTGTGTATATTGGTACCCATTTTACTTTGATTATAATCAAAAGGTGTCACTCCTCAACGAAACGGGTATATCAAATATTTAGTAAAATGGGCCCATTTGGTTGGCAGCATGTCTCAGAATTTTTCAGTGGGACTTTTTACTTATATGTCTGTCAGATAGATCATTTCTTGGTCTTTAGTTAACTACCAAGAAAGCGATATCAATAGCACCAAAATCATCCGATACGCTTCCGTGAACACAGCTACCATTGTGAGTTGCCATCTCTTTAGGCAAACTCCACACAGCGACAATGCCTTACATTGTCCCAATCTAAATTCAGGGGAGATAACTGCGAAGGAGATTGCTCTTTAGGGACCTGCATTTGACACACCCAGAATGAAAGGTGACGAGCCGACAAGAAGTAGTTCCTAAAAACATTAATTGAAACACATCCTGATAGTGCATCGATGGTCTGTCAGTATACAAAACCTCATTCCATGCATATGTCTATTCTTCAGACAGAATAATAGCAGCAAAAGGGGGAATTTATTTTTTAAGGAACTGTATTTGAGTAACACGAACCTGTAACATTTCCCGTTGTGGAGTATCTCCAAACTGCTCCCAACCATATATAGGCATACTCACTGGTGGTGAACTCGGCCAGAGTTGGACGTTTTTTCACGATCATGGTATTCCGTCGGTGTTGTTATAAAATATCGTAACTACGGCTTCGATAAAGCCGTAGTTACGAGATTTTATAACAACACCGACAGTTTGTCAATACCTATCGGTACACCCGGTCTATTTTAGAACAAATTCATTGTTATTAGATAAACTATCCAATCAGATCTTTAAACTCACATTTAAACGCAGAATATTTGTACCTTGTGGTAGCGAAAAACGTCCCTCGCTTTGGCCGAGTTCACCACCAATGTGATACTTCCTAAACGACATGTTTCTTCGTAAGGCAAGCCCAAATTTAAAGCTTTGGGCGACAATATCTAAAACATTGAGGGAATGGCTAATTTTTCAGCGTTCATTTTTCTGTCGCTTTAATCCCAATTTCCGCACAGTTAAATTTCGTTTTATTTAGATCTAGGTGACTGGTCTGTAATAGTCTAGACATAGGGCTTATATATCTAAATCTACTTACAAACATGCGATCTAGTGTCAAGTGCTGTTGGAAAGGGATAAAGAAAGCCTCGGAGTTTAGGACCGCAATACATGTATTTAGAGACGATAAAGCTTGAAAAAAGACAGAGTGGTAAGACTTGTAAATAAGCATATCGTCGGTATTATTGCAAAACACCGACTATATTTTCTCCTTTACAGCAAATATGTTCCATCCAAAACTTTTTTTAAGATCTAGAATATTTTTGATTCGCAACATTTTTTAAATTGGATCAATCGCAATTTTAGACGTTCGAAAAAGAGCATTTCTATTCATACCCACTATTTTGAAGATTTGTTAAATTTTAAGTCCGATCGTGACTTTCATTCTGCTTCTTTTGATCACAATAAAGAAAATATTTAGCATTCATTAGAGTCTGGAAAATGGGTCCTAAATGATAATTGACACCAACATGGATCCAGACCAACCTGTGCGTACACACAGTCTAATCAAGATCCGCTCTGTTCTCTTGTTATTCATAACTTATAGCAACTGTAGGCCTTTGTTAGCAGTATGGATGCTTAACCATTTTCAAACAAGACTTCGTTTTGAAAAGCATTGAGTCAAAAGAGGAAAATGCTGATAGAAATCCGCGTATCTCCTCTTGCATTAATACTTTCTGGGTTATAACATCTTTTTTTCTACTCTTGGCATAAATAATTGTATCGTCTGCAAATAAATTCAAATCGTACCGACGTGTCCAAAATATTGTCGTTTTGGAAATGACTGTCGTGTTACCGTTTCTAAAATCAATGTCTGTGTACGTTTCATTAAGAATTTCGTCGATGTTTAAAACCAGATGATGATCTACCAAATAGACTAGACGGAAACTCATACGTGATTGAGATTTTCCCTAAATTTTCAGTGTAAAAATTAATAATGGAAATTCGGGATTTTTGACCAACTTTAGGGGTGCTAAGCCCCAACCCCCTGTTCCTACGGGCCTGGTTTATCAACACAACTTCAAAGTAGGCCTAGTTCATCGCTTTCCGATGTTAGTCATCTCCGTCGTCCCAATCTTGAATTAGCCAAATGTTCAAGGTAAATGACCTGGCAGAGCATCTATACTAATCGATATGGAGGCTCTGCCAGGTCATTTATCGTGAGCTATACCTTGTGCAAAACGTTGGTAAAACGGTAGACTACAAAGGGGAATAACTTGATGCTATTTCACGTTTCTATTTCCCTGACGTCACGAAGAAGTTGTGCAAGAAGTGAAGATTTCCGACCGAGCTGGGAAAAGTTTGCAGGTGCCTGGTTTTTACAGCCTTACGGGATGATACTTTAAATTAGAAACCCTTGACGGGAAAGAAGAATGAACAGATTGCTGATTCTCATTTCCCATCAAGTATGATTTTCCACTTTCAGTTTTGTCTGTATCAACTTTCAACTTGGATTATCCTTCTTTGAAATGTTGCTGTTTTGGAAAGGGTTAGGAACGCTTGGGACAATTCACTTTACATAAGTATATCAACAATATAGTTATAGTTAAACAAAGGGAGAACAAATTGTCTATTTCATAGCATATGAAAAATTTAGAAAATAGAATCTTGATAATCAGCATTTTCAGCTTTTCCTCAAAAGTTTTCCTATATAGGCCTATTATGCCTATTTTAAAATACGGACGTCAAAAACAATGTATCATTCGGAAAGGATTCGAAATATTGATAGAAGAAACGCTTAACCTTTAATAACGTAATAATAATTTATTGCATAGATTTCAAATTGTATAGTAACAAGTACAAAGTTGAAAGAATATCATATAATAATCTTGTTGGAAATGTTATTGTATACAAGAAATAATTTTTCATGGTGTGAGTTAAAGTAGACAAAGTTCTATTTCAAAAGATAATGCCGATTAGAGACACCATTTGAACCAGGATCTGGAAAAAGGACCCATGATTATACGTACAAACAATCAAAACATATCTACAAGAAATATCGTAAGAATTGGTCGATCTGTATGGGCGCTTGGTAAATCGTTTCCGTTAAGCAAAACTTTGCATCAAGTTAATTTGTCACTTCTACTTCGTTTCATTTTTTACGTCCGCGTCTTTAAAATGGACCTCGATTGAATGCCGTCCCTTTTGGCTATAGATAATGTTGTGATGTTGGCCTGCCACACAACTTCGCAAACTCTGACTGCCCCCATTTTCTTCTGACGCGTGAAATATCTAGCATGGGTCCTTTTAAGGTAGAATACCCGTAATGTTGCCATTTCGAGATTCATAAAACATCGGCTTTTTTCTAGCGCCATCCTTACATATCCGACCATATTTGGACCCGGTCGTAAACATTCGGCGGTGGAAAGTTCCACCGCCGAATGTTTTCGACATCGCCCGAATAATTCCGACGTCGCACGAATCTCATTAGGGGAAGACTACATTAAGTATAGACTAAAATTATTCATGCAATTCGCTTAACAGTTGCTACAGACCATAAAGGAGCTATCAGAGAACATCGTGGATCTTGACCAGACTGTAGGTTTGAACAGGCTGCTCTGGATCCATGTTGGGTTCTAAAAAGTCAGACGGAGCATCTAGATCATGGCCAATTTGCATCAAATCTAAATTATCTAAATATCCCATAAAACAAGACCTTTGATAGGCAGATCGCATCTAATATGAATTGGCCAAATTATCACTTTTTCATAACACCCATACACGCTTAGGAGTCACGGGACACAATATCGCCACCACCAACAACATTTGCAGCAATTTTTCAATAGATCTGTTACTACGAAACTACCTTGAAGACTTAGCCTATTTGATGCAATTGCATCTTTTGAACAAAACATGATAAAATGTTACTGGCGCGCAAACGACTGCATGTGTTGTTTTTGTTGCATGTATTTCCCCACCGTGATTTAGGACCCACTAACTGTAACGTTAACCCATTACCAGACGACAAAATTTAAAACTAGTCCAAATTCAAAGATATTGCAGACGACAAATTCAAGTAAATGAAATTTTACATTTTTGGTCATTTTGTATAGAAAACATTGTGGGAAATGAAGAAATTGCTTGTCACAAGCAATTTCTTCATTTTCCACAATGTTTTCTAAAGCCTTTATCTCGTAGGGAGTCAAAAAGCGTCACTGTGTGGTAATGGGTTAATTCGTCCCGATATCTAATCTTGCAATAAAGTAGTTTACCCTGACTACATTGTATATTAATATTATGCTGACAAATATGAACTCTTCTTGGTGATGAAAATAAAACATTCACCATTCAGAAAATGTTAACAATGTTCATGAATGAATCTGTTCATAGAAAATTCTAACATGTTGGTTATTTCAGTCTATCTCAAATTGCTATATAAAGAACATCAAGCATATCGTCGGTGTAAATGCAAAACCGCATAATATTATGTCGATTCTTGCGATTTCCACAGTACAAACTTGTGTGCCCAGTTTAGACAATTCTCGCAGGTTTTGAGATATATTTACTGATCAGTAGGCTATTAATGACGCATTATTTGTGAACAATATGTCAAAATTTCAAGTAAAACATCTCAGTTTGGGAAAAGTTATTACACTTTTTTCCCTCCCCTTTGAAATTTTCCAAAAACGAGATACGAGGTTTTGCATTTACAACGACGATATGGGAGATTAAAAATATTCCTTTTTTTCACAGCTCACTCAGTCCCACTGTATATCAATTTCTCCCTAATACTAGTAACATACGTGTACTTTTTAATGTAGATTAGAACAATGTCAAAATGAATTAAATGTGACAAGCAATTTCTTAATTTCCAACGCAGTTTTAAACCCCCAAGGCCAAAAAATGTAAATTCTATTCGGTCTGCACCATTGAATTTTGACCATCTGAAAAAATTGTTGCTAGAGCTATACAGATAAGTGGGATATTCCCTTTTCAAAGTGCATATTCACTGATTATTCACCAAACCCTAGTTCGGTACTCATTGGAATCTTCTCATCAAATCAATTCAAATGACTACCCGCAATATAGGGTTTGTATTTAAATTGACAAAGTTAGAATGCCTTTCCCCTCTCTTATTTGTAGTTCTAGTTGTTTTATCGCTGCTTTTCATCGAAAACCTCGTAACTGCAGCTTGGATCAAGCTGCAATTACGAGGTTTTCGAACAAAAGCGACGTTATAAAAAATATTCATGTTATCCAGTCGGATAAACAGCCCCATTAGCCCTATTTTTCCAGTAATCTTCATCATCTTTCATGAGATTCCGCTCCACAACGGCAAACACAATCACAGCAACCATGAGGGCACCGAGCACCGAAAACACGATCAATCGTTCTGTCCGAGTGGCCAGTTTTCGCGCCAAATCTATATCACCCCTTAATATACCGGCGTGGAACTCCTTTTCACACTTCATTGCATAATATAACGCCGGAATTCCGAGTGGAAAAAAGACTACGATAGCCACAATTGAGAATGCTTGTAGAATTTTGATATTTCTAATTTTGAGAGGTCTTTCTCGGTGTCTGTGAGGTGCAATTTCGCAGCACTGTTGAGTTCTTATTACGTGTACACCGTTTGGTTCCCGGATCACGACCGGTTCCTGCACGATCGTTGATTGGCCAGTCCGGTTGCTATAGTAAACAGGAGGTGACGCAACCGTGTATGAGTCAGATGTAGGTCCGCCATTTTGATTTGTTGTATGATCCCCATTTTCTTGTGATATTTGTTTAGTGTTGTTATTGGTTGCCTCAGCATCCGAGCCGATGTCGAGGGCGGGGTTAATGTAGTCTAGAGACACGTCCCTGTCGTCTGCAGGCTGGTCTCCATGGAGATGTGGTTGAAGGTCACGGTCGAGCTCGTCGTCCAACACTAGCTCAGATTCATCCTCCTCGGTTTTCGTCTTCTTGGACGTCATTATGATGAGATTCTGAAAGACGGAGAAAGAAAAAGAAGCTATTAACCTTTTCCCAAACAACCAAATTTTAGACTGGTCAAATTGAAAAGCTGCAGCAGACAACAAAATGGGTGTTTATAAAAATTGGAATTGTGTGTAATATAGTCAAGAAAATATTGACACAAAAGGAGAAACTGCTGGTTATCAGCAGTTTCTTCTTTTGTCTCAATGTTTTCACAAGCGTATTCTACGAGGGACGTTAAAAGCATGTCTTGTTTGGAAAAGGGTTAAATACATTGTAATTACAACCCTTTCATTTGGTTCTCTTCGCAAGCCAAAAGAGCAGCAAACCCTAAAGAACGCCCTGGCAACATAGCTGCGGCGGATCCAGGATTTCTGCCAGGTGGTTCAAAAATGGAAATTGGTGGGTTCGTTTGCCTAGTATTACACAATTTGGACTGAGTTTCTGTATGGAAATGAAATATTAGATCGTATATCTAAGGCAATTAGTGTACAGATGCTAAGATGAGTATCGTGATGACAAAAAGTATTCACTACTTCTATTTATCGACGATAATATTTGTCTAATAAATAAAAGATTAGCTAGACTCCCACTGCCGACCAAATCAACTCGATCAGCTCGATCGCTTAAATTCCCATGTCTAGTCGATCAACCCGACAGACTTCTACAGTCGATTTGATCGGGTGGACAGATGAATCAGAGGTCGAGATGTGGTCGGGATTCACTCGAGTACAAGTCGGGGTAATCGAGTATAGGTTTGATGTAGGCCTAGGTATAGAGAAATATTTCAACCCGAGCACACTCGATTTTCAGACAGGATCGATTCTCGAACAGGCTGGTCTTCTTCCTGATCAATACACGATCGCTTCCCGATCAATTTTCAACTAGATAGCACGAATACTTTGACAGTCGAAAGAATTTGAGAAAGAAGCCCGAACAACGCAGATCAAGCTCAAATATCCCGACAATATCCCGATTATCTATGCCGGTCGATCTTGATCTGTACTCAATCGCTTGGTCGGGCCGGATCGGGTTGATTTGATCGGCATTGGGAACCTAGCTATTACATTTGTCACGTTTAACCCATTCCCACACAGTGACTCTTTTGACTCCCTACAAGATAATGGCTTAGAAACATCGTGGAAAATGAAGAAATTGCTTGTGACAAGCAATTTCTTCATTTCCCACAATGTTTTTTACCCTAAAAGACAACAAAATTTTAATTTTATTCACTTGAAATAGTGGTCTGCAACGTCTTTGAATTTGGACCAACCCAAAATTTTGCCTTTTGGTAATAGGTTAATCAGATTGTCTTATTAACGTATTTATTTAGTAAACGAGAATGCTAACAAAAACTTTTAAAATCTAAATCAGATAAAGTTTCCACTTTGTTGGAACTTCGCGGCTAATAATTTACAAGAATCGACATTTTTCGTACCTTTCAATCACGCCTTTGAACATAAGTTATTGCATATTCCAAATATATATTACCGAATTACTTCACATTATTTACATATATTTAAGTGACCTTGCAATTTAGCGCCCTAATTATCTTAATCCGCATTGGTATTCAAAACAAGTAGGTCTATTCATGAACAGGACACAGGACTCATTTTTAAAACATTGCACACCCTTCCCCCAGCTTAGCAAACCACAAATATGTACATATGCACATGCCTTAACGGGACCCATGCTAGACTTTCAGACATGGAACCATGCATAGAATATATTCAAGAAATATCGTATGGAATTGTCAATCTGCATAGCTAGATTATTTCTGTACAAGGAAATTTCAAATAAAGTTCATTCGGTCCTTATAAATCAAGTCTGTATATAATTACCATACCCGCACTCTATATTTATAGCAAGATTTATAGGAAACTGGACCTTGATAGATAGTGAAAAAAATTATTTCCAGCGTTAAAATTTCTTTCTTTTTGGTCCTAGATAATGCAATGAATGTACCAAACAATAGTGCAAACCAGCGGCAGATCCAGGATTTCTGTTAAGGGGGTTCGGATATATGTAAATAGGGGGTTCGTTTTTCTAGAATTACACAATTTTGACTGAATTTCTGCATGAAAATGAAATAATCAGGCCACAGAGGGGGGTTCGTCCGAACCCCCCTGGATCCGCCACTGAAAACTCTGACTGTCCTCGTGCTGCACTTATTCCTGAAGAACCTAGCATGTGCTCCTTTAACCATTCCTAACCATACAGATACGGGACAAATTCGATATAATCAACGATCGTGCGACAATTTTACCATAATGGTTTCATGTCCAAGTTGTTCTTAAGATCGTTGTACACATGATGTGTAGCATAAGGAGAAGGAAGACTCTTGATATACAGTCAATCGCTTTTGAACTGTTTTGGCAAATTGACTTTCCAGGACTAGAAAACTTATCACAAATCTGTTCTCAGTACTGTCCATTTTGTCACCACATTTGAAGCTTGGGAGAGGATATTTCTACTTCTACCAGGTACTGGCCAAACTCAGCACGTTGAGTATAACTGCCAGGGGGGTGCGCAAAATGAAAAAAGGAAATCAAAAGAGGGAAGTATGTACAGTGAGGTTTAAAAGTAAAAACAGGAAGAGGAAATTAGTTAAAGTGTTTGGCAAGCCTGGCTTTGAAAGTCAGGGCTGTGCCTGCTGTTGCTACATCAGGGGGTAGGCTGTTCCACTCTTTGATTGTTCTGGGGAAGAATGATTGTTGTCTGTATGTTGTCGACGAGAACGGTAGCTTGTAGGAATGTGGTGGTTGGTGTCTAGATTGGCGAGGGTTTGGTTGGAGTCGATGTTCATGACTTACTGCTACTTGTTGGTTTGCTATCTTGTAGAAAAGTGTAAGGCGGCTGTCTCTTCTTCGATCTTGTAGGGTTGGCCAGTTCAAGTCTGTTAGCATGTCGTTCACACTCGATCTATTTCGGTAGTTGTTTTTTTACAAATCGGGCACCTCTTCTCTGTATCTTCTCAATTTTATCTATATCGCTTTTTTCATATGGATCCCAAACTGATGACGAGTATTCTACTATGGGTCGTACTAGAGACATGTAGGCGACATGTAGGATATGATGATTATTATCCTTTAAAAACTCACTGGTGGTGAACTCGGCCAAAGCGTTGGACGTTTTTTTCGGGATCATAGTATTCCGTCGGTGTTGTTATAAAATATCGTAACTACGGCTTCGATAAAGCCGTAGTTACGAGATTTTATAACAAGACAGACGGTTTGTCAATACATATCGGCAAAACAGGTCTATTTTTAGAACAAATTCATTGTTATTAGAAAAACTATCCAATCAGATCTTTAAACTCACATGTAAACGCAAAATATCTGTACCTTGTTGTAGCGAAAAACGTCCCTCGCTTTGGCCGAGTTCACCACCAGTGAAACTTCTCGTGAATAAATCATATAATAGCTGCTAGAAATGTTATTCTACTTGCAATGCGTAGTTGTCTAGTTGAAACATTATGGTGAAAAGTAAAATTAGGCATTTAACTGAGTAAATCGAATAGTTTCATTTTCATATAGTTGAAATTATTTGCATGTTCTTCCTCGGCATATTCCTCGTAGTTATAATTAACAAAAACACAAGCTTTTGTCACATAAATCGTGTCGTCTGCATCTTTTCGAGTTTGGACCAGTCTAAAATCGTGCTGTTTGGTAAAATGTTAGTTACTGTCAAAACCAGTGTCACTGACCAGTGAGCGATAAAAGGCCGGTGTGTACCCCTTGTTTTGTAATGACGTTGACTCGCGGAAAGGTACCAGGCTAGCTCAGTGCTTAGAGCATCCGACCAGTGGTCGTGTGTTCGTGTGCCACGTCGAGTATGTTTTTTTTCTCCTCATATTTATTTTAGTTTTGAAATAGGCCTATTTAGCCAAAATGAATCGTAAAATCAAACTTAAAGATGATTTGGGACATCTTTATAACAAATTTATTAATTATCATTCGTATCCTATATCAATTGTATTTATGATTTCATAACATTTGTTTGATCAGCCAAAGCAGAATAATCAATTGACAGGTTTTATGAATGTAACAGGGTTTCCAAAAGCTCCAAAATGGGGGTTTTTCACCCCCAAATTAAATATTTTACCCCCAAATTTTGCCAGCAGCCTTCTTTGTTTCTTATAGAGGGGGTACAAGCATGCTGAAAAATCATGGTTTTTACCCCCAAATTTGAAAGTCAGTGGAAACACTGTGTAAAAACTTGGACCAACGATTAATTAGGTCACGATATTAAACATCAAAATTTACCTTTGATTAGATTTAACGAAAACGAAAATAAATGTTTTCTTACCTTGAATGAAAGTTAAATCAGATCTGTGTAACTGTAAGAATCGTGACAGTCGGTAGCCAAACTTTATGTCCAAACAGCATAACTCATTGTTATTATTTTACGATACACCTTCATGTACTATTTACATACGTGACACCTGCCCGCTAGGTGTCGCGTTTTATTACGTCATGTCGCGCTAAAAATAGATTTTGAGCGGATTCCACAAAAGACATTTAAAAAAAATAACCCATTCCCACATAACATAATGACGCCCTTTGACGTCTGACAAGATAAATGCTTTGGAAAACATTGTAGAAAATGAAGAAATTGCTTGAGGAGATGGTTTGGAAAACATCGAGACAAAAGAAGAAAATGTTGACGATCATCATTCTCTTCTTTTCTCTCTATATAAAGATATATTTTCTGTGCTAATATTGTGACAAGTTCTCCACAGAATAATTCTAAGCTGTAGTGACAAATTATGGAAGTAAAGATAAAGCCTGAAACGCATTGTTTAAGCAAATAATTGCGAATAAAAACATAATGGGAAAAGAAGAAATTGCTGATTTCTTAGCAATTTCTTCTTTTCCCATTATGTTTTAATAATCAATTACTAAATTTACACATTTGAAATTGCATTATTTGTCAGTTTTTACATAGAATGGCTAAAAGTCTCCCTATTTGGTGATCATTTGGGGGGAAATTAAGCTGTGGGTACTTTTGAGGCTGCAGCCAGGGGCATTATGTAGGCCTTTTGCTTCACATAAAGCTGCAGTGGGGTCGATACAGCTTATTGGGCTTGGGAGAACACCGTTTAAAAATGCCCCTAGGCATACACAAATTCTACCTTCATTAACATGGTTGGGTCGCCTTTATTTGCTTTCAAGCAGAACAGTCCCAACTTAGAATTGCTGTTTGAGAAAGGGATGCTTTTACACATTCGGTTATTCTTGCATATTCCCGAAATTCTAGCTCTGACATAACATTAACTCACGGCGGGAAATCACGTGACGCAACAACAATAACAACAATTGCAGAAAATCTTCAATATATCTAAATAAATGGAGCTATACTACGTTGTCGACTCGAACATACGAACATGTAAAATATTCCCAAGAAATTTCTGTCCAGGGAAAATTGGATTCGAAATTCATTTAGTCCTTCTAGATGGGATCTTTTCAAATTGGCTGCGTATGAGTAGATTTATCAAAGACTTTATGTAATTGTTCTTCTTATTGTTTTACGTGATTTCCTGTCGTGAAAATTGGCAGATATTGTTCTAACAAAATAAGTACGACTAAATTTTTTTTTTTTTTTTTTTTTTTTTTTTTTTTTTTTTTTTTTTCTTTTTGGAAAATAATGATGTACCTTATAAATGTTATGTATCGCAGAAAACATCGAGGGGGGACAATGCATCTCCAAGCTACAGGAATCACACCCTATTACCGGCTATCACTACAGCAGTTGCTAACCTTGGGCAGTATCATCTATAATTAAATAGCGGGTGTACTGGGTAGGTCATACTTTTTCCATCTTTGTTTTTGTGTTAAAGCCTTTCTCAGCTATATTTGTAGTGCACTTGGCTGGCCATACATTTGAGCACCTACATGATAAATATTAGCCCAAAGAATCCCTAAACAACAAAATTATTCAGCGACAAAGTCGTAACTTCACAATTTTTTACGTAAATATCCAACTTTCGGTCAATATAACGAGAAAATGATAAGACGATCATTAGAATTAATATAACTATTAAAATAGTCAATCAATTTTCTTACACTGTGTAAATTTAGAAAACTGTCTGAACTGAATTAACTTCAGACTGACCGATTAAAACTAAACACTGATGCCGATTTGGCTATCACGAACAGCATATTGAAAATTTGAATGGCAAACCCGGACATCAGTTGATGGCAACACAGAACAATATGTCTTGTTGGAAAAGCGGCATCTCTTTCAACAAGAAGTTGCCTGAAAGGAGCATAAATAATGAATTAACACCATTTCGTGATAGACTAGCCAATTTCTGAATTATAGACATAGAAATCGTGCAAGTTCCTTTCATCTAGATATGGTTGAAGCTGAGTAACACAAAATTGAAGGACGTATGCAACCATTAGTTGTAGATGATAGTTTGTCGGTTAAGGTATACATCCCATCATTAAAACACCACTTTTTAGCCGTACGAAATGCATCAAATTACACACATTTGTACACACACTTCTTATATGTTGATTCAACGTGCCGGATGTCAAGATTATGCTTCAAAAGGAAAATAATTGAGGCTACAAATATTACTTTACTCTATATTCATATGCAGCGGAGGTAATTTTGAACATTTCTGTCAAATATTTCCGTAAGTATGCATTGATTCGAAATTCTAAACCGTTCAAATTGGTTATGTTTAGAATGGAAATGTAACACAGTTTAGGAATTACTGGCACTTATCAAATTCACCTCTGGCTCTTTAGTGCTAATGATGGGTTGCAAACCTTAAAAAACTACACATACTTTACAGTGAAAATTGTGGATTTTACATCATGTCGTCGCTGTTTCAGACACACAATATGACTGTAATATTTTAATGGGGTTAAATTTCATTTAGTCAGACTTAACTAAAATAGATGGAATCCACGCAAATATATGTACATGAATCCTGCTATTTCAAAGTCGGTCAATGAATCTTCAAACATTTCGATCGAATGTTTTGCGTGGTGCAAATTTGTATTTTTCATTGCGAAACGATTTGGTTTATTGGGGTTTTACGCCGTTTTCAACTGCCATGGTTATATCGCGGCACCTTGAGCGCCTAACCATGGATTCCTGTTGTTTCTCATAAAAGTACTAACACAATAGACTAACCGAGCCTCCAGCTGCTCGCCCACATAGGTTAACAATATCAAACCATTGGTGGGTAACATTAGTTAGAAAAGATATTTGCCACGGCCGGGGATCGAACCCGGGTTCTCTCGAATGAGAGACAGATGCGCTATCAATGTTCAGCGTTTTGGCCTCATTGCGAAACGAAGAAGAGATATCGGTGATAACGGATTATCAAGCAAGAATCTGTTGATATCGATAAAACATCATGGTTGTCTGCATAAAGCACATGATTGCAACTAGCCTAGGTAAGTGAATACAGAAACTAGTGAAGGATCAAAGATCAGTCAGCTAGGTAAGGATCTCTATGGATAAGGCGAGAAATCTCCCTACACGTCTCAAATGGAAAAGTCAATTTTCAAAACATAAAAATTGATAAATATCTCGAGCTGTATTGTTAGATCTATACCTAAATCATATGAAAATTGATTTTGTACAATCAAAACGATCCGACATGTACAGATAACTCTTGGTTTCTGTACCTACCCCTTAAATTATATTTTCTTACCCCACCGGTATTCATTTAACCAGAATTAAGTTTTCTATTGTTTTATCAGCAATAATTTTTTTTGTAAATGTAAGGAAAATTGGTTTTGAAATCACAAACCAGTTTTCGTTTTGTCCTTAGTGCGCATGCGCACCATTGAAATGAGTTTAAAGGCGAAATCTTCCCGCCAAAAATATGGCAATTGGTATATGAGCAATATTTTTGATATAAAAGTATGTTCCCCCCAGTGACCCAGGAAATCCTTTTTACCAAGGAAGTCTATGATCAAGTGACAAAACATATGTCAATGGAAAGCTGGGTCAAGGGGGGGGGGGGGGGTGCGGGGGCGATGTTTGCCAGCCAAAGGAAGGTAGGTATTCATCGGTTTTTGGCGGGAAAGTGCGTTTTTAAGGTTGTTTCAGTGGTGCGTATGCGCAATACGGACAAAACCAAAGCTGCCATATAAAGTCAACATAATTTATCCTTGTATCTGTAGAAATTAAATTGGGAATAAAACAAAAAGAAACTTCATTTTACATCTATGAATACAGGTAGTGTAAGAAAATGAAAACCATTTAGGTGGGTAAAATAATCAAGAGTTATCTGCACCTATATAACTTTTTAAATGGCATAAAATCGGTATTCATTTTATGTATTTATCTACCTAGCCATAAAGCTATATTTTGTTTCTCAATTTGTAAGTTTTGAAAATTGACCCATAGAGCTGAGCCTTTTAGGGAGATTTCTCGCCTTATCCATAGATCAATTCGAGGTTCTTTACACCTAGGGTTGTAAGATAATCATTTTTATATTGGACCATAACTACAAAAATGTATACGGACAAAATTGTGAATGCCCAAATTGACAGGCTGTTGCAGAAGACAAAGTGGATGCTGACAAGAATATAACTTTGTACAAGATAGCAAGCTTTTCTAAAAGGAGCGTAAAAAGATGCATTTTTTTAGGAAATGGTTAAAAATGGGTTTTTTTCTTTATTCTGTGTTATGATTCACCTTCACCTTGCATGGTGAAGTAAAGCCGAGTGGTCATTGGACAAATAGACCTCTCAATAAAAGTACCCAGCCTCCAGCTGCGCTCTCACATAGATGATTCACACCCATTGGTGAGAGACAAATGACTTTTGTCAAATGTAAGAATGGATACTGGTAGGCCTGGGGTTCGAACTCGCGACCCCTGGATTGACAGACTCCGACGTTAACTGGACTCGGCTTAAACAGATACATGTTGCAGCAAATACTCTTTATAAAGCAAACCGCACGGAATCTCGGGCAAACAAAAGTACTTTGTCCGTATGATTCTAAAACCACACAACTGCAGCTTGCAGCGTGGTTACGAGATTTTTAACAGCTAAAACCGCTTGGACCATTCTATTTATAGCGTAAGATTTAACCCTATTAGCCATAAGATTCCATTTCCTATATTGTCAATAGCAATGAACTCTGTGCTAAAAGTACACTAGATTTACCGTTATAAGTATTGACAAACCGTCAGTGTAGGCCTAGTTATAAAGTCTCACAAATATGGCCACATACTAGATTTTATAACAACACATACGATGCACTATTGTTTCACCAAAATTGCGCCACGGTTAACTGGATAAAAACATTCTCCATTTATCTGATTTTAATATCAAATAAATAACAACGACATCGCTGTATTGTCCACCCAAATTAACCCGGGACAACTTAATTTTCGTGTGCAAAGTCCGTTAGTTGAGTGCCTTAACCTTAACAAGTGGGGTCATTACATATGCAGATGCCTCGGGTTAATTTTACTGGACAATATAAATGACCATTCTGATATTTGGCTAGTATAATTACCCGGTCAAGGTCAGTAATTATCCTCCAAATAGTGTTCATAATTAAAACTCTTATTAAATTCCCCTGCAAATAATCGAGTTCATAAGCAATAATTAGATAAAGCGGAAACTCACAATTTTAAAACTAAAATTTATATTGCTATAATAGACGAATAACGCAATGGTATTTTTTGAGCATAGGATCTAATGTTGAAGGTATTTTTTTAAAAGTTAGTCTGTGCCCGATTTTATAAACGCCGACTAGAGTTAACCAAATGGCCAAGTATCTGTTTCGGTTATTTTTCGATTATTCACATCTGAAAATTTGAACAAATCAGTGAAATATTTTGTTTGTGCTAAACAGCGTTGATACAATCGGGCCTATGATTTGATTTCATGAGATGTAACGCCGTTTTAAACCGCTATGGCCATATTGCAGTGGCTGGAGCACCTAACCGTGGATTCCTGGGAAGAAGTTCTTGCTTCATATATAGCTTATTCTTATCTGATGTTCTTTTATCAAACAAAAGTACCAGCATTCGTGTATTGTTGTAATTATCATCAGCAAATTTTAAATATTTCACACCATGATCACTTGGATAATGAAAAAGAATTGTACATAGACAAGCAAAATAGTATCATTTATGCTGTCTGTGATTGCCTGTTTCAAGTAAAAATCTCCTGTCGGTGATCCCCCTATGTGCTGTTCGTGATTGCATAAATTTGTAGCTCACCAAACTTTGTTTGACTACAACGACATAACTACGGTGGGGATTGTGCATGATGGGATGGATAACGACTACCGACAATAGGGAACGATTTTATCAAGTAAACCGTGACGTAATTTCGGACAAATAAATAGTATTTCGTTGGTGTTGTTATAAAATCTCGTAACTACGGCTTGAATCAAACCGTAGTTACGAGATGTTATAACAACACCGACGGTTTATCAAAACATAACGGTTTAACTCAGTCTATTTTTTGCACAAAATTTGATGCCAACTCGCCTCGCTTCTGGTAAGACATTTTGCAATAACTCTGTTATTTCTGTATCAATTTTCAAGCGGTTTGCTGCATGTACCCCGCCTTATCGAGCTCTTTCATCGGATGTATGACATATTAGATAAATCATGATACTTTTTCCGAAATATTGTCCCAACCGACCAGAAAGCGAAATGGTAACGACTACGGCCAAATTAACCACGCTTCAGGTAAGAATTTGTGCAATAACTTTCTTATTTCTGCGTCAATTTTCATGCGGTTTGTTGCATGTACTCCGTCTTACTGAGCCCTTTTCTCAGATGTATTATTTATCTGGAACTTCCATGTACTTTTCTCAAAAACCGACCCCAACCGACTAGAAAAAGGGCCTGAATTTTTTGTCGTTTTTCTGGTCGGTTGGGATCAATTTTTGGACAAAGTACAAAGATTCTACAAACAAGTCATATATCCGAGGAAAGAGCTCACTAATGCGGGGTACATGCAACAAACCGCTTGAAAATTGGAGCAGAAATAAGAAAATTATTGCACAATTTCTTACCTGAAGCGAGGCAAAATTTGTCCGTATACTCCATATTCGTTATCCATCCCATCATGTACAATCCCCACCGTGATAACGGAATAGTTGATTGTCTTCACAAGCAATTAGTTGGTAGATAATATACTAGATATCCATTTTGTAATAAAATTTCTAACATTTGCTTCAGTGTTTTTCTGCTATTTGCATGGAAAGATGAATTTTATATGCAAATATGTGAAGTTTCGACTTTGTTTGTGAATTATTGTTTTGTTTGAGGACTCTCTGTGCTAAAATTTGACATGTAGGTGCTCAAATGTATGGCAAGCCAAGGGCACTACAAATTATAGCTGAGAATCGCTTTTGCACAAAACAAATATGGAAAAAGTATGACCTACCAAGTTCACCCGCTATTTATAGATGATACTGCCCAAGGTTAGCAACTGCTGTAGTGATAGCCGGTAATAGGGTGTGCACCCAGTCACTTGTCGAAAATAGGAAATAAATTGCTGAGACATAAGGAGGAAATGCTGATTATCTGATAATGCCTTACTTTTGGAGATAATGGCTAACAAAGTAGGTTGGGTGAATTGACATGAGAAGCAAATTTTTTAAATACCTTTTTCTGTATAGATCAGATCGAATTGAAATTTTGCGCACACGTACGTTCAATGTACTAAGGACAGAAGATTTTTGGAATCGTTAACCATGTATATCAGCTATCAGAATTTTTACACATACAATTGCCGGGCCAGTCTTGATAAATATTTGAATTTATTTTGTCATTTCGTGGATTTCCACTCTCTTACAACCGGTCGTATCTGCTCCTGCGTGCGGTATGCGTCTAAAACTTATGCATAGGACTTTTCGTGCGTGCACGCACGTGCAACGTAGGCCTACGTTTTTGGTGGACGCAACAACGACGCAGACTGCACGTAGCAAAGAATTTGCCGTAGGTCCTACAATTTCTTTAAATAGTCTCCCTTACAACCCGTTGTGCGTCCTTATAAATCGTGCGTTTTAAAACGTACGATTTATAAAGATGCACGACGAGTTGTAAGAGATGCTTTAATTAAATAGATAATAAATTTTAGCTCTTTTGTTTTTAGGTCGTGGGTTTTGCATTTCAATTTTCTCCCAGGTGAGTGATCTATTGGCCAATTTTGGACTTGTTTCTGTATGACATTCCTGCTAACTCATCATTTCTAAGCTTAGAAAATCTTACAAGGGGATTAACTCCTTAATTCACATTGTTTTACAATGGAAAAGGCGATTATTTACAAATGAGCAGGGAAAGAAATTGAGAACATACAAACTAATTAAAGAAAATCTTGAAATTGAACCATATCTTGATATCTTATCTGACAAAGGACTGAGAAAACATTTGTCTTCCTTCAGACTGAGTGCCCATAATTTAAGAATTGAAAGAGGTAGATATTTAGGAGAAACCCCAGAAGAAAGGTTATGTGACGTATGCCAGGTCGTAGATGATGAGATACATTTTATATGTAATTGTAGAAAATTTATTGATATAAAGACAGGTTTAAATTCAATAATAAGGAATATAGCTGATGATGGCAAAAGTAACGAAGAGATATTTATTGCTATTATGAAGAGCTCAAATAAAGAAATAATCAAATTAGTTGCAAACTTTGTTAGTAAAAGTGGCATTGTGTCATGAACAAGAATATAATAGCCGTATACTCCAAATCCTTTGCATGTCATTTAATAATATATATACATGTTGTGTTTTGTTGTTGTTGTTGTTTTGTGTGTGTATTTGTGTGTGTGTGTGTGTGTGTGTGTGTGTGTGTGTGTGTGTGTGTGTGTGTGTGTGTGTGTGTGTGTGTGTGTGTGTGTGTGTGTGTGTGTGTGTGTGTGTGTGTGTGTGTGTGTGTGTGTGTGTGTGTGTGTGTGTGTATGCACACACTATACGTTCGGATTAAACGGGGGTTGTTAGGGTAAGGAGGGGCAAAACGCCCAGGTGGGGTCAAACGCCCACCACTATTATTTCGTCACTCATTATGTCAACTGATATTTGTCTTGATTTTACACTTGAAGTATTCTTTTAGAAAGATGCCCATGAAATTTTCACATCGAAATGTCACTCATTTATCAGTATGCGAATAATTGTTTATTTTGCATATGTTTGATCTAATATTTGGGTAATGGGTTTTCTTGTGTATCTTATTTCAGTCTGAGTATTCAATCAACCAAAATGCATTTTATATTCATATGTCCAATTGGTCGCCTGCACAAAGATATAAAAAGAAAAAAATATCAACACATTTTTTTCTCTGACCAAATTTAATCACCCACCCCCTTTGGGGCAAAACGCCTATGCTGCTTTGGGGCAGAACGCCCACACTGGGCGTCTTGCCCCTTCCAAGGGCTAAATAGTGGGCGTTTTGCCCCTTGTATGGGTAAGTAGGTATTCAGAAGTACTAAAATTTTCCATAAAACTCAAAGAATGACTAAGGTTGGTACATATGACGAAATCAATTTACATTTCGTTGTCTACAAAAGAAAAACTGGCAAAAAAGACCGACTTTTTGCGAATATATAAAACTTTTGTGTCACCTGATGGATCCATGTGGGGCAAAACGCCCATGAAACGTCGATTTTGTGTTAAAATGAGACAATAAGACCATTTAATCTACTTTAAAGGGGCCTTATAAGGAACATAACATGAGTATGTTTTAATTTGACTGATTTGAAGATGCTGCAGACAAAGGACAGTAACACGTAACCACTTTTATAGACAAGTAAATTATGCCCAAATCTAGCCTTTACGCTTGATAAAAAATGTTGAAAATATGATAAAACCCATCCAAAATATATTTTTCCTAATATATTAATTACAAACTAATTATATTCCTATTTTCCCCCAGATATTTTCAAAATAAAATTTTCATTTTTCATATGGGGCATAAAGCTCAGTGGTGGGCTTCATGCCCCACCCCTAAAGGCGTTATGCCCCGAGGGTGGGGCAAAAAGGCCAAATTTCGAGAAAAATTGTTTTAACGACAGTTATTTTTTAAGTCAAACGACAAAGCTGTTTTGTGTGTAGACATTTGGGACAAAGGGCAAAGTTTAATTTCACGTTGAAACATTTACATTATACTTTGTTTGTTTTGTGCTTCAGCGCTCTTTCCTTAAGGGGGGCGTTTTGCCCCTCCTTACCCTACAGTTGTTTTGGTTAATTTAGAATGGCGGCGATTCTCGTTTGATTTTGAATGTGTAATAATTGTTATTGTAAATGCCCATTTATATCATTACAGTGGTCCCGAGAAAAACTGATTTAATCAAACTTTTAACATATAAAAACATGATATTAGAGTGACACACGGTCAATATTACAACGGCAGTCCTGATTGTCATGGATGTGAATTCGCTTTTGACCCGTATAACCTATAATAATTAGTAAATGGGAGTGGTCTTTGTCGAGAATCAGTAGATCGTGGGACCACTGTACATGTTTATGTTTTGCCTTTAACCTGTATTGTACTGGGTATAAGTTAGACTGATGTCAGTCTGTTAAGAATAACATCATTTGTATTGAGAAATATGAAAATATGGTACATAGAAAATTGTTGCTCTGTGTCGTTCTTAACAGACTGAGAAAATCCCTTTGTAAGGTAATCCGACCCATAGATAAAATCCGACACCAAGCAGTGGGCCCTACTCCACAGCTTGATAACATAATTAGCTGCTAAGATTTATAACTGCAGTCTGAAAGAAGACTTGATTTTCCCCTACCTAATCATTGAAAACATTGTAGACATTGAAAATATAGAGCAAAAATAAGAAAATTCTGATTGTTATCATTTTCTCCTTTTTCCTCAATACCTTTTCCGTTTATTATTATCCACAAATTCAATCTTTATCAACAACCCTTCTTTCGTTTTTGGACTGGACAACCCTAAAATGTTACCGTTTTGGGAAAGGGTTGATCCTCTACAACAATAATTTGCTGCCGTTGCTGCTTTTCAACAAAACCCTCGTAAGTGCATCTTAAAACAATCTGCAGTTACCATGTTTTTATCTAAAAGCGACAAATTTGTATATACATTTTTATTTGTTGGTCAGTTTTTTGGGGTTTTTTTGGACTAAAGCATGAAATTAACACATTTAGATATTCTCTATCAGATGACAGTGTGACGTTTTTGAATTGATATAAAACAGTCGGTCTGTAATGTTAACCAAATAGTTATCTGATAATGTACCGTAATACATTAGGCTTAACTAATTTGAACCACCTGTGGCGACCAAAATTTTGACTCCTTTCATTGTCAATTCCCAAGGCCCTGTATAGTTAAGACCAAGGGAAGTTAATATGTGTAATTTATTTCTGAGTGTTAGACTCCCTTGATTTTTCAAGAGACATAAACACATATACAGGGCCTGACACAAGGCTAGGTATAAGTGTGCAAATAAAATTATATTCTATTCTATTCTATTCTATTCATTATTTACAAAAAAAATGAGTTGCTTCCCTTACAAAAGAGATTCGTTGATTTCCGAATCGTCACGGAAATACCCGAACCTGAAATTACCATAATATCGACACTTCCGGTTTAATTCCTGAATTAAACAGGTAACTTTTTAAGTTTTTAAAAAGTTTTAAAACAACATTTGAAGACCTGACAGACTTGTCTCTACCCACATTCAAGTGTATCGAGGGTAAAGTTTTCGACACATTTCGTCCCAACACCATTTAGTCCCTCAAATCTACCCAAAACACTTCTGACAATGGAACTTGTGTGCAAAGTCTAAAATCCAAAACAAGGAAAAACCAGTTTTTGTTGATCTCATCTGAGTTTATTACTTTTGAATAATAGCAACATTTAGCATGCTATACTACTATATAAATCAGGGTTGCATGAGTAGCGTTTACTTCCTCTGAACGATAAACACACGGATGTGACGTATCCTTATTGGACAAGGAAGTGTTTCTGGAATGAGAGAAAAACTGGACAAGGATTTCTGATTTTGGGATAAAAACTAAATTGTTGATTCCAAAATGAGTATTAAAGTTAGTAGCTTCTTTCAATTTGTCTAAATTGTCTTGATCTTCATGTTAATATATTATTTATCTTTGTACAAAGTGTATGTTGGGTTATTTGGTTCTGTAATCCGAGTCTTCTCTGATGTAAATACGCTCTTTGATATCCTAGTGTACTTAGTTCCTACGCATCTAAGAAACAATCAATAATTAAGAAATCAATAACAAATGAAAAACATTTGTTTACCATTGCAAAATAAAGTTTATTCATTCATTCATCTTTCAGAAACTTTTTGATTTCACTAAACACTTTTTTGAAATGAAAAATCTCAAAAAATATCGGGTAGTGGGTTCCAATATGGCGTAAGTGAGAGTACAGAGAAATGACGCATTTGATTGCTTTCTATATTTAGCTTTACAAAAACGAAAGTACAATTCTCTTTTCAGTCTGAGAAACCAGTAAATCATATAAGGAAACGACATATATGAAAATAATTTATGAATTGATAAAGATGTGCTTATCAACTATGCAGGGATAAAGGGGCCTCTATTAGAACCACTACACAGCAGTATGGAATTCTAGAACCAACCCTTAGATACAAAATTTCAAGAGGCTTTACTTACGAGGCTTTACTCATGACCAAACTGTTGTCATTGACGTAGGAGAGAAATTCCTACACTTGCCTAGAGATTTTTTTAAAGAAAACAATGGAAAATAGCATGAGTAAGCATTTCAAAACAACATTATTGTTATAAGCTATTCTGTCAATCACACAAAATGGGGATAACAAGTACATCTTACTAAACAGTGAAAAATTCATAATGAAATCATGTTACATTGCAAATGACTGCCAAGTGATTTTCTAAAAATAACAATATTGCTGGTGTTCGCTGGTCTGCTTTTTGTTTTCATAAATTTACAGAAAATAACAATTTTAAGAACTTGGAAAAATGGTCCTAAGAAAACATAGGGTTTTTAAGTGTTTCATATAAATCATAATTAAAATAGTACTTCTAAATCCCTAACTTTCAACATTTTCTCCCCAAGGAATCTCCTTGGAATATACTGACAGACGTGCTCAAGAATGACGTCATTCGGTGTTGACTAATCGAAAGGGAGGTCAAAACAAAAATGGCGTCGTAATAGTGATGCGTCGAAATAAAGTACTCGAGGATATTTTGATTTTTCGCTATTTACATCAGAGAGCGTTGCTCTTTGAAAACAGCGGAAAGTTCGGTAACGTTACTAGTAACTTGAAGCTTTGTTTTTGTGTATCATATCGAATCACTCGGTAAAACACTGTAGGGTATAGATCAATAAATCATTTTTTGCCATACCTGACCAAAAATTTCATTTCAAATCGGCCTGCTGGATGAGTATAACCTTTGGTTTTGAATGGAAGGTCAAGGTAAACAAAGGCTGCTCAGGTGAGGGTTGTTGCAAAACATTGCCTATTAACCTTTTAGAAATACTTTTTGGTCGTAATTTTTTCAGCAGCCATAACAATAAATGGTTCATTTATCGATATCATCAGGGATTTTAACGATAGCGTTTAAGATTGGACGGTAAACGATGCGCAACAATTTGTTGCGAACTTCTTGATTTTTTCAAAGAGCAACGCTCTCTGATGTAAATAGCGAAAAATCAAAATATCAAAGAGCGTATTTACATCAGAGAAGACTCGGATTATTGGTTCTGAAGTGAGCACACTTCAGGTTTCGGCCGTGTATATTCCTGCTCTAGGGCTGTCCTGATGCCTGTGGCTCACAGCATTCAAACCAGATTTGATGTCTGCATAGGAGGGTACGTTTTATGAAAACACAAATTGTGTACTGAATTTCTGCATGAAAATGAAATAATCGGGCTACAGAGAGGGTTCATTTAAGCCCCTCCTGAACCCTCTCTGAATCTGCCACTGCAAGATTAAAAGGGTATGCCCTTGACAGAGGCAATAACCAGCTACAGAGCAACAGAAAGCAGGGCGTAAAAAGCCGTAAAGGTATTCTACAATTCTATTTAAATCAAAACCCTATAGATGCTATGGGTACTCATTTGAATCATCTCGATGAGACAATTGGAGGCAATATATGTATGCACAACATAGAGTTTCATTCACTACAAATATTGCATTTAATTTAAAAAAGCCCCCCCCCCCCCCCCTGCCCCCCCCCCCCCCAAAAAAAAACCCTCTAAAGTCCTATCTGAAGCTCTGCAGGTAGAGAAAGTTCTAAGGCAAGTGGTGACTATATAGACTTGAAGCCGGGTACAGGTATTTGGTGATAATTATATCGTATGGCAGTGTTGACATGTGGTTCGGTAGCTCATTGGTTAGAGTGTAGGAACGGTATCCAGGGTTCTCAAAGACCCCCAAATGGGTTTTTTCACTCCCAAATTGAATCTTGTACCCCCAATTTTTGCAAGCAGCCTTCTTCGTTTCATATAGAGGGGATGCAAGTATGCTGTAAAATGACTGTTTTCACCCCCAGATTCAAAAATCAGTGGGAACCCTAGGTATTCCTGAGGCCCTGGGTTCGAATCCTGGTCGAGCCACGATATTTTTCACCTCCTGTTACAGACAATTAAATACAGTTTAGTTTAACTTTTGTTGCTGGCAGGGGAACAATAGATGTTGTTTTCATCGTTATCAGACAGCTTCAAGAGAAACACCTTGCAGCCAGCAGTACATGGCCTAAATTGTGGATCGAAAGAAAGTATTTAACAGGGTTCCTTTCAAGGTCATGATCTGGTTGGCATTAAGGAAACTCAGGGTGGAAGAGTTAGTGGATTGTAAATCTCATGCAGCATGGTGTGTATACATACCAATGCAAAGAGCTTACAACGAGGAGGAGATGGATACAGCGATGAGTTCCAAATGAAGGTCTGAGTCCACCAGGGCTTGGTAATAAGCCCACTCGTCTCCTCTTCATCATCATACTCGAAGCCCTCTATCTCGGGCTTGGTTTTGCATGACTAGACTGAGTTAGTTTTTGGTCATAACAAGAATTTGATTGGTCTATAGATATCTTTTGTCACTGTGTCGTTTCAAGGTGCGGCACTATTTGCAGTCATCTAATGACAGTTTGGTCAATTTTCGATGGGCACACATCTTTTTCTTGCTCATGTGGAAAGAAGAAATGTAGAAAAAAGTCTGCCAGTGAACACAAAGAAGACGAAGATAATTATCTGCGGAACAGGGCTTGATATCTAGGAGAGCCGAGGAAAGTTTCTACTGCACTGGTGTGATCAGTATCAGAGATCTTCTATGGCACATTAAAACTTTTACTCTTTGTTTTTTCAGGGGAAAATGCCGCTGAAGTTTAATAAGAAGGAGAAGGGGAACAAAGGTGGCAGTTCCACCAGCAATGGGGACACGATGGAGATTGGAACCCCCTATATGGTGCAGCATAACTTCCATGTGGGCTTCGACAAAGTTAAAGGGGACTTCAGCGGGCTCCCTCCTGCCTGGGAAATGCTCCTCAGTAATTCAAATATTACGTAAGTATTGTCACTATAATGTATTTGTGTGCAGGAGATGCAAAGCACAATGCACGCGTCAATGAACAAAAAAGCTAATGGATACCCTTTCCAAAACAAACAAAAAGTGGACCATCAAAATTGAAAGCCCAAGTTTGTCCAGGAGACAAATCATTGCTATGAATACTCAATCAATAGTGGGAAATGTGTATTTCAAAAAGTATTGGGAGTAAAAGAGAAAATGCGGGAAATAAGTCTTTTCTCATTCTCTGAGTTTCCCAATGCTTTCACTTAACTCTTCACCAAACGGCAAAATTTTAGGGTGATCCACTTCAAAAACTGCCAAAAATGACAAAATGGAAGCTATTAAAGATATAATTTTTGTAAAATATGGCATAGAAAATATTGAGACAAAAGGAGAAACTGCTGGTAATCAGCAGTTTCTTCTTTTGTTTCAATGTTTTCCCCAAGCCTTGTCTATTAGGGACGTCACAACCAGGTCTTATTTGGGAAAGGGTTAAGGCACTTTCCCCAGTGGTATAGATCTATTGTAGTAGAATAACCTGTAAAAATTACTCTTAATTTCCTTCCTTTATTTGTATTTGTACAACAGTAAGGGAAATAAAATATTACAAAGTTGGCCAGCTGTGACCCTTGTTGTGTCACAGATAAGAAAGGGGTTTCATTAGAGGCAGGGGGATTTTACTATCCTATTTGGGTATCATTCCCTACTACTTTCGAAAATGTTGCATGGGTTTAATATTTATATGTAAAATTCCCTGGCCACCTTGTGTCTAAGGTGGCCAAAAAGTTGTAGCTAAGGCCCCTGATTACAGGGAGGATGGAGTGGTAAGGACTTTTCAAAATGCATAATGCCTAAACCCTACATCTTGGATACTCATTGGAATTGTCTCCTAGTAGGGTTTAGATCTGAAAATACCTCTAACAATCTTATAGGTCTTAGAGATCTGCTGCTCAGTTTCTATCAATATGGTTTAGCACCCTTGAATAATCATGTAATTCAGGATTCAGGAAATGTCGTCATAAAAATTTCAACTCAGTATAGGTGAAATCTTAGAAAATGTCAAATTCAATATTTGGGCTTCAATTCTTGTTTAACCCTTTCCCCAAACAATCTCTTGTTTAATGAACATAGTTTTGGAAAACAGAGGGACCTTTGTCTTTCACAAATATTAGGCAAAAACAGCAAAAATGAAGAACAACATTCCTTTACTTTTACTGCTTAACATAAAGAAGATTTAGTTTTGCTATATTTTATGAGACACTGGGTGGATTAAATGTACATCACCACTACTTTCATATGTAACTTGATATCCAAGAATTTTCTTCCTTGTTTTGTGAAATACATGTGTATTAATATACTTCATATCCATCTCTAAGAGCTGATCATTTTCTTAACAGGATTTTTGAAACTCTTGGTTAAAGCCCTTTCTCAAACATTAAAATCTAAGACTTGTCAACCTTGAAAGTTGTTGCAAACTGCAGATGTTTGTAGTTAAATGTAGAACATGTGTATATATATATAGTCAAGAAAATATTGAGACAAAGGGAGAATATGCTGGTCATCAGCAATTCTTCTTTTGCCACAATGTTTATAAAAGCCTTTTCTATTGAAGACATCAAAACCTTGTCTTGTTTGGGAAATCATTAATGGTCAAGGGTCATTTTGTTATCGTAAAATTAAAAGTTATTAGTTGTAAACATTAGTTCTGCCAGTTGATTGCATATTTCCAGTTCTGAAAAAGTGTCTTTATACAACCGAAAGACAATTGAAATCTTTATCTTGTTGAAGTCCTGAAAAACTTTCCTTGTCAACCCTTTAACCAGTTGGTTTTCAGCTTGGCTATTATTGTATTAAACTTGGAGATAATGGCCAAGTCCTTCCAAATTTATGATGTAAATCCTGTGTGGACACAATATCATTATCTTAACTCTTTCCCAAACAAGACCTGGCCCCGGTTTCTCGAAAAAACTTAAGTATGTTCTCTTGCTCAAATCTGAGCACCGTGCTTAAATCGCACGAAATCCACATGAACTTCAATCAAATACCCTTCAACGTTGGAGAGTATCCCTTTGAAGATGAGCATGTTCTCATGAGAATATACTTAAGTTTTTTCGAGAAACCGGGGCCTGGTTTTGACGTCTTGGAGAATCTTGGGAAAACATCGAGGCTAAAGAAGAAACTGCTGAAAACCAGCAGTTTCTCCTTTTGCCTCAATATTTTCTTTACTATATCACACACAATTCCAATCTTTAAAAATATCCATTTTGTTGTCTGCAGCAGCTTTCGAATTGGGCCAACCCAAAGTTTTGTCGTTTAGGAATGGGTTAAATGTGAGGACTGACAGGATCCCCTCATTTTGCAGAAATAAAACTGTATTTCTCTCTTTATCAGCCTATTTCTAGATTTTGCAGCAAAAATGACCAATATTGGGAATTTGCCGATGTAACTTTGTATCATGAATGACATGGCTTTCATATTCCATATGTACATGTGTATTCCTTTTCTTTGATACCAAGGTCAGCATCATTGGTTAAAGTCACATTTTGGGGAAAAGAGGTGTTCCAGTATTCTGAAAATCTACAAGTCATTAAGAAGCCAACAACATAGCCTTTGGATTTGAAAAAAAAAAAAGAAATTTATATTATCTTTACCCCTGCTATCTGTTGTTCTGATGCATTATTAATAACTTCATGAAGTGCCCTCATGTAATGCATCATGTAGGGGTACAGATAAGTGGGGCTGAAGACATTCTAACTTTGTTATTTCAATTCAAAACCCTATGTTGTGGGTACTCATTTGAATCGTCTCGATGAGACGATTCCAATGAGTACCCACAATATAGGATTTGATGAAAAATATATAAAATATTGCATTTTAAAAAGCCTTCAGTCCCTCTTATCTGTAGCTCTGAATTATTACATGTACAATTTACAGTCATGTTGAGGAAAATATAACCCCCAGTTTAACTTCCTGTTACTATCTCTTTGATCTTCACCAATTTGAATAGGATATCTCATTCTAATTCATTCTCATTGTTTTATCTTTTGGTTTTGAAATTTGGCCCTCTTGTTAATCCATTCCCACATTATGGCACTTTTTGTAGTCCCACTAGTTAAATGCTTTGAAAAACATAATGGAAAATTAATAAATTGCTAATGACAAGCGATTTCTTCATTTCCCTCGATATTTTTATGCCCCCTTTCAAAAAATGGGGGAAAATTGTTTGCAAGTGTCTGTCAGATGGGTTGTCGGTAGTAAGGTAGAATCATAGATAGATAGATCTCATTATGGAGAAGTGCAGTGCACAAGAGCCATAACTATGCCGACCATATTCATTCAAGTGACTTAATACCATAAGTATCATGCCTTATTACCTTTGACCTTGATAAATGACCTATACTGTACTTTTTATGCCCCCGATAGGGAGGCATCATAAATTTGACTTGTCCGTCCGTCCGTCTGTCCGTCCGTCTGTCTGTCCGTCCGTCCGTCATTCCGTCCAAAAACTTTAACATTGGCCATAACTTCCTTATTACTTAACATATTCGCTTCATACTTTACCACAACATTCCTTGGTACATTACCTTTCTGTAGGCACATACTTTGGTGACCTTGACCCCTGGATGACCTTGACCTTATGACGATCAAAGCGGTGTCGGGGGCATTGTCATCTTACATTGACAGCTCTTGTTAAAGAATAGATTCAAACTAGTTGCCCTGATGATTTAATTTGATAATACAACAACAAGAAATTTGAAGCTTTCACAGTGTGACCTTTGAATTTGAACCCAGAGCATCTGTGTCGCAAGGTAAGCCCTCTACCAGGTCACTATAAAAGTTGGCTTGTATGGTGAGATGGTATAAGTGCTCCATACCCAATTTCCACATGCCAGTGGCGGATCCAGGATTTCTGTGATGGGGGTTCGAACATTCGAAAGGGGGGTCCGGACATACAAAAGGGGTTCGTTTTCCTAGTTTTATGCAATTTTGACTGAATTTCTGCATGAAAATGAAATAATCAGGCTACAAAGGGGGGTTCGTTCAAACCCCCGAACCCCCTCTGGATCCGCCACTGCATGCTGAAGCTTTTGGACATCCTTACAAGATGAAGGCTTTGGAATATATTACCAGACATGTATAAATTGCTTGTCACAGGACCATTTCTCTAAATCAAGTTCAAGAAAATGTCAGCAAATTGATAAATCACAACTTATAGATTTCACGAACTTCATTCAACATGAGTAGGTATTTGTAAAATTGAAGTGTTTCTATATAAGGCATTGTTAAGTTGGTTATTGTCCGTACATGTATGTAACTTCCTTATCCTTACACTTTTAAATTCCCTTTCTCTAACATGACCAAGTGCTGTTACATTCCAGCGTGAAAAGGCTAGATAAAACATTTCGACAAAAGACTCCTTTTTGCCTCAAAATTGTCTGTGTTGAAATTTTCACAAAAATTACATCCTTATTGACATCCATTTACTATCTGTAGCAGTTTTCTATAACACAGTGGATAATCACTTGATGCAACAATGTCAGAAAATCTTCAATAATTTTGTTAATTTGAGAACGATTTGAATTCAGTTCAACACTTCACTTCAACTTTTTCAGCCATAAAATCAATTCTGATTACTGTTGGCTTCTCTTTGAAGCAGAGAAGGTGGACAGACGTCACGTGTTGGTAAGACGTAATGCATTTTCTAAAAATCAGCCAATAAAAAAGTTATTGAAGATCAACCAAAATTTTGGTTGATCTTCAATAACTTTTTTATCGGTTGATTTTCAAAAATCTACAAATCCACATTATTCTTGACATTTTCCCACATTCTCTGCTTTAAACCGAATTCAAATTGGTCGAGTAATAACATAATTATTGAAGATTTTCTGAAATTCTGAGTCACATGATTATCCACTGTGTATAAGGAACATTTTAATTTGTTTTTACTGGGGAATGGGTTCATTCTTCTTTTCAACACTTTTGACCAACATTTTAGGGTCTCTCCTCTTTGTTATACACCTGAAGGGTCGTATGATGTTATGGCCCTGGTTGTCCGTCCGTCCATCTGTCCATCCGTTAGCAATTTCTTGTGTGAGCAATCCTCATACAGTTTTGATCAGAATTTGATCAAACTTGCTACAATGATTTTCCATGGTGTCTAGTTGTTCACACCGCTTACAGACTTCAGATATTTCTTTTCGTTCTTGAATTATTTGTCCTTGAATTGAAACAATGGCCAATTTTACTGATAAGCCCCTCTTGGGCGTATATTGGCTGCTTTGCGAAGCTCTTTTTATACACCTAAAGTTTATCATTATGTCAGTGCTGTGGTGAACTTTTTGTTCCATCCCTCTGTCTATCCCTATTTGTCAATCCAACCCATATCACCCCTTTTTCCCCTACCAAGATACAGTATAACCTATGCCCACATTAATTTATGACACTTTTTGTTGCCCCAAAATATGAAGGCTTTTGAAATAATTGTGGGAAAAATAGAAATGGCTTTTGATAAGCAATTGCTTTATTTCCAACAATATTTTCTACACAGAACAAAAGAAAGGAAAATTCATTCACAGTCGTCTGCTACATCTATGAATTAGGACCAGTCTAACTTTTTGCCATAATTCATTCACAGTCGTCTGCTACATCTATGAATTAGGACCAGTCTAACTTTTTGCCATAATTATAAATAGAATGAATTTTAACATTCAATTACAAACCATGCACATATGTGTCAATAATATAAGACCATCAATATGTTGTTCATTCATTTTCAGACCAGAAGAACGAAAACAGAATCCGGAAGCTGTGTTTAATTCCATGAAAACGTACACAAAATCTATCAAGAAGAAAAAAGCAGATGAGAAATTTATTACGGTACAGTTTAATATTACTTCTGTTTCTTTAATCATTCGCACACCTTTTGACACCCCTCAAAATTAAAGGCTTGGGAAAGAAATTGTTGAAGTCCTGGTTTGAATTCTGGTCAAACCATTATATTTTTCAGAACCTGTAACATAGCATTAACCCATTACCACACAAAGACTCTTTTTTACTCCATGCAAGATAATGTCTTGGGAAAACATTGTGGGAAATGAAGAAATTGCTTGTGAAAGCAATTTCTCCATTTTCCACAATGTTTTCCACAGAAAAAGACCAACAGATTACAAATTTCCTTAACTTGAAATTGTCGTCTGCAAATTCTATTAATTTGGACTAGTCCAAAATTTATAGTTTGGTCATGGGTTAAAAAAGATATTTAGAACTTCTGCTTCAATGTTTTCCTTAAATTTGTATACTATTGATACTAAAACCAGGTACATGTTTGGCAATAGTTTTAAATATTTGTTGATTGTTTTGTTACAGCAAACAGTCTCTGTAGACTCCGATGAGGAATTAGATGAACAAACTAAAGTAGAATTTATCCCCGATACTAAATCTGACGAGGTCTTCAAGAAAGACGATGAACCAACAAAACAGACTGAACAAGTAAGCCATAATTAAGTCATAATTAAAGAATTAGACGACCAAACTAAAGTAGAATATATCTACAACACTAAATCTGAGGCGCGTTCTTTAGTGCGAGATTTTTTACGATTTCTTAAGATGTTTTTGATACAGTTTTTTTAAGACCGAGATTATAAGCGAGGTGTTCCGAATGTTCCATACTTCATACAAATGACGTCATCATGACGTCATTTGTATGAAGTATGTAGCATTCGGAACTCCATGGTTTATGAATTATGAAGCATTCGGAACAACTCAGTCAATTCTCTCCCATATAGATTCTACAGAATTTACCGAGGTGTTCCGAAAGAAGTAAAGAGCAATGGCAGCTCCCATTGATCATCTTAAAAATCTTGCTCAGAAGAACGCTTTATCCTAAATCATCTTAAGAAATCTCAAGATATCTCAAGAAATCTCGATCTAAAGAACGCACCTCTGATGAGGTCATCAAGAAAGATGATGACACAACAAAACAGAAGGACCAAGTGAGTCATAATAAAGTCACAATTAAAGAATAAGACAACCAAACTAAAGTAGAATTTATCCCAAATACTAAATCAAACGAGGTATTTAACCCATATGGCAAAATTTTAGACTTTTCCAAATTCAAAGGTGTTGCAGACAACAATGTCATGTTGATGAAATTTTTTGAAAGTCTTTGCATTTTGGGTTACAAAACATCGTGTAAAATGAAGAAATTGCTTGTGACAAGCAATTTCTTCATTTTACACAATGTTTAAAAAGCGTCACTGTGTTAGAATGGGTCAAGAAAGATGATGAAGGGACAAAACAGACTGAACAAGTAAGAACTGAATCTTACGACGATTTGGAATTCTTGTTTGATATAGTTATCTAACTATTATATTGTTGGTATTCAAATGTTTATGAAATAATAACAAGTTTAGCGGTCTTTATTGCGCAAATAAAACCCGATGTGCGACGGACTACATGTGTAGGTAAAAACCGAGGCACAAAGCGCCGAGGTATTTGCCATAACATGTAGTCCAGAGCACAAAGGTTTTTATTGCGCAATAAAGACCGCTTAACTTGTTATTATCTCCATTATAACACTCAAAATAACAAAACCCACATTCGAAATGTGTTATTTTGTGGAAATTTTGTATGAACTAGTTTTCGGCGTAGGAAACGCATTGGCGGTCAAGTGACGTCATTGATGACGTCATTTGACGTTACCTTGACGTTACGTGACATTTTGGCGCATACACGAAGCATAATTACATAGAGTCATTATTGGTCAAATAAAACCCGATGCAGCTCTTCTTTCGCTATATATGAATTTTACAGTAGAGTGTTATAATGATAGATATATACTTGCTCCATGTGTATAAATGAAATTGCCTCTGGATATATAAGGATGTGAAATATGTACTCTGTATATCAAGTTTTACCCCAATCACTATATTACTGGTATTTATCATTTCTCGCTGTTTCACAAACCCTCTTTATGTGTGAATCACGACAAAGCTTCAGTTATGAGAGTAACAAAAGACATGGCCACTGCTAATGTTTCATGTTCTTGTTTGTATTTGAATCAGGACAAAGCTTCGGTTGAGGGAGTTACAAAAGACATTGCTAACGCTAATGTTCATGTTTATTTGTGAATCAGGACAAAGCTTCGGTTGAGGGAGTTACAAAAGATATTGCCAATGCTAATGTTAAAGAAGAAGCTAAAGAAGAGCCTGTGGCTACACGGAAAAAGGAGCAGAAGAAGACTATGTCAGATGAAGAGATTAATGCAGGACTACGTTAGTATTTTAACCCTTTCCCAAATAGCAAAAGATTAGGGTGGTCCAATTCAAAAGTATCTGCAAACAACAAAATAGATGTTAATAAATATTGGATTTATGTATAATAGGTATTAGAAAATATTGAGGCAAAAGAAGAAAATGCTGATGTTCCTAATAGAAAAGGCTTGGGAAAACATTGAGGCACAGGAAGAAAATGCTGATGATCAGCATTTTCTTCCTGTGCCTCAATATTTTCCCAAGCATTTTCTATTAGGAACATTAAAACCAGGTCCTGTTAGGCAAAGGGTTAATCATACATAAAGGTAGATTAATCCCACAGGGATTTCATTAACCCTTTCCTAAATGATAAAATCTATTGTCCAAATTCAAAGCTGCTTTAGACAACAAAATTAATCAGACTATCATAATGAAACTTAGCTTCGATGGGATGGAAAAATAGAAAAAGGGGAAAAATAGTGGTAATTACCAATCACCCAATTTGGTGATACAATTTGAAAACATTAACATATTGTGAAATTTTGAAGATGTTAAGCTGATTTAAATCCAAACCCTATGCTGTGGGTACTCATTTGAATGGTCCAACAAGACAATGCCAATAAGTTTTTATGTTTCCCGAAAAAAATTTGGGGGAGCATATAGTCGCCATGCTGTCTGTCCGTCTGTCCACAGCCATATCTCAGCAACCCTTGGACCAAATTCAATGAAACTTCACATGTGAACTCCCTGGGATAATCCCTAGGAACTTTATTTCCTTTTCTTAATTTGAGGCTGCGTCATGGAAAAAGGGGCCTTAATGTAAAATTACGATTTTCTCTAATTTCTCTTCACCCAATGGGCAGAATTTAATGAAATTTTGTACTTATGTGATAAATGAGATGTTCTAGACCATATTCTATAAATGTGGGTACAAAAAATCTGTCATGGGAAAAGGGGGCTTAATGTATGATAGTTTTAATTTTGTGACAAACACTTATTCGGGGAGCATAATCCGTCTATGATGGCTCTTGTTTTTTTTTTAGTTTTATTGGGGTTTTACGCCGTTTTCAACTGCCAGGGTCATATCGCGGCGGCTGGAGCACTTACTCATGGATTCCTGTTGTTTCTCAATACAGTACTACCACAACACCCTTACCAAGCCTCCAGCTGCTCGCCCACTTAGGTTAACGATTTCAAACCCATTGGTGGATGACAATTTTGTCAGAAAGGGTATTTGCTGCGGCCGGGTATCGAACCCGGGACCTCTCGAATGAAAATCAGATGCGCTACCAACTGCGCTAAGGCCGCGGCCTCAATGCTAATAACTGCCCTTAACATAGGGTTTGATGAATGTATTGTGAAATATTTCTGTGTTACAGGCAAGCTGGCCAGTGATGGAAACGCAGAGGAAAAATATGATACCAAGAAGAAAGTTGGATCAGGGTAAGTTATTATTATGTAAAATTATCCCTCTCACAAACAAGACCAGACTTTGATGTCCTTTATATTAAATACCCGTGAAAACATTGAGGCAAAAGAAGAAAATACTGATTGGTCTGTTGTGAATTGTCTATTTTCTCCTAAATTTCATGGGGCAAATTGTTTTACTTGTTTCTGTCTCTCCGTCTGCCTGTCAGAAAACTTAACATTTGTATTGGTATGCAACTTCCTTTCAATGATATCTATCTGTTCCAGACAATTTGACCTTCATCAAGGTCATCTGTCAACCCTAATCAACCCTTTACACGAAAAATGGCCATTTCGGGGGCATTGGTGTTTCACAAACACATCTTGTTTATGCTGTATTGTGCACTTATCCTATTTCACCAGAATTTGTATTGCTATCTGTTACAGCTTTCCAAACCTCAAAAATCATATAACTATTGAGGTTATAATTACACTGAATCAAGGAAAAATATTGTCAACTCTTTCCCAAACAAGAAGTTTACTTAACCCTCTCCCAAACAAGACCTGGCTTTGACGTCCCAAACAGAAAAAGCTTGGGAAAACATTGACACAAAAGAAGAAATTGCTGATAACCAGCAATTTCTCCTTTTGCCTCAATATTTTCTGTGCTATATTGTATACAAATTTCATCTACACTTACCACATAAAGTAACACAACATTTTCAAATTTCAATATTTTTGTTTTTAACAAACCAGGATCAAAAATGGTTCTTTCTATAGTTCGCAAGGAAGGATTATGATAGAAATTTTAAATGAAATATTTCAATTTCCAACAAACATGCCAGAATTATGTCCCTTTATTATTTTACGTTAAACACGTCCTAACGTCTTGCAAGTTAAGAAACAATCCTAAAAGATAGTTTTACTGATAGTGTGTTGTCAGTTACACAGTAAAAACACAAAAGAATGTCACTGTGCGCACTAAGCGTCATGTCATAACTTCCGGAAAACAGCCGTCGACATATCACTTGAATTTGAGTTCTGAAAAATTCAATTGGCAGGGAATTAAAAGCTTGGCGTCCAAATTTTCTTCAATTTCAAGGTTGTGGTTCCATTTTATAGCAAACGCCAAAGTGCAGGATCGATCCAGGTCATCGACTGGGCCAGTTACAATCAGTCTGTAGGGTATTAGCCAAAGAGCTCTGAACATTGGAACAAATTCCTAATAGCAGCAGATTCCACATAAATGAACATTGGCAGCCAAAAAAAAGCCACACATGGATAAGCCATCGCAAATGAATTATTCAACCAGAAGCAAACCGTTTTATATCTGTTAATGACTAAATTTTTGGATAATTATCGCCATTTAAGACAACTTATCCTTCCAAAGACGGTCTGATTCAGTTTAAGAGTCGCAGGTCTGTGCTTCGGATGTTTGCATAAAGTCATGGAATTCACCCAAACGCCCAGGCAGGCGGGCTGGGACAAACAAATGAAATGCCAAAGGCGATACTCGTAAGTACGTTGACAATGTGTTTTGCCCTGTTGTCCCTGATATTATGTAGGAAGAGTCAATGGCATGTTGCAAAAAGATGACGCCCCTGCACACACTGTTGCTTTCACACGACGGTTGTGCAGCAAAACAAGGTTACTGCCCTTATTCGAGAACACATCTGCTATCGAACACTTTTGGGATTGTCTGAAAAGGTGCGTTTGTGGTAGTCTTAATCCTCCAACAAACCTGTTTTGTGAACGAATAATCCTTCAAGATGAGTGAAGTAAGTTTCTTTAACATCAAACCGCTCCAAAAATGGTGTCGATGTGACGAACATGTCAGTTTTTATGAATACAAGGGATGATTATAACAATGAAATTATTTGTGACTTTTGAATTTACACCGGGTGTCTTTGGGTTGAAATTTCTGTCTGTAAATGTCTTAGCATACTTATGATGTTTTGTTTACTGTTTGATGAAATGTTACATATGTCAAAACAAAAATATCCTTAAATTTATTAACAAGTTTTCAGATATTTGTTATTGAATGAGTGTTGCGTTACTTTATGTGGTAAGTGTATATTAACATTTATTTCGTCGTCAACAGCATCTTTCAAGTTACATGCCCAAAATTTCCACTGTTTGAGAAAGGGTTAAGGCTATTCCAATTTTTAGCTCCACTGGCCGAAGGCCAGGGAGCTATTGTTTTTTGTTGCATAATTTTTGAGCTGGGATATTTAAAATGAACCTTTTTGCATTGGAGACCAACATGTACATAGATCAGCCTGTACAAGATCCATGCTGGATGCTGGTCACTGAAAGCTTCTTTACTACCTTTAGCATTTGTAGTACATGGATCCTGATCAGAATGCACTTTGCTACAAGCTGATCTGGATACATATTGGTCTAAGATGCCTTAACCCATTACCGCACAGTGACCCTTTTTGACTCCCCTAAAGATAATGGCTTTGGAAAACATTGTGGAAAATGAAGAAATTGCTTGGGACTTCATTTTCCCACAATGTTTTCTTCGCAAAAGCACCAAAAACATGTAAAATTTCATTCTTTTGAAATTGTTGTCTTCATCACCTTTCAATTTAGACCAGTATTAAGTTATGCATTTTGCTAATGGCCAGTGTCGTCTGCAACATCTTTGAAATTGGACCAGTCAAAAATATTGTCGTTTGGTAATAGGTTAATTGTTGTTGATAACTTCAGAGCATCAGGAAGTGTTATGATGGCCCGACCCAGACAATCAACAGAAGAGCTGGTCGCCATTAAGATCATGGACTTGACCAATCAACCAAAGAAGGAATTACTCATCACCGAAATTGAAGTCATGAAGACATACAGACACCCAAACATTGTAAACTTTTTGGACTGTTATCTACTCGAGGAGAAACAAGAATTATGGGTAGTTATGGAATATCTTGACGGAGGTGCTCTTACGGATGTTGTCACGGAAACTATCATGAAGGAAGGTCAAATTGCTGCCGTATCAAGAGAGTGCTTACGAGCGTTAGAATTCTTGCATTCTAAGAAAATCATACATCGTGATATAAAGAGTGATAATGTACTATTGGGAATGAATGGTAATGTTAAGTTGACGGATTTCGGTTTCTGCGCCCAGCTTGCAACGGAACAACAAAAACGACAGACGATGGTCGGGACACCATATTGGATGGCTCCGGAAGTGGTGTCAAGGTAAAAATATACTATTTCTTGCCAATTAGTATTTTATCTTATAAAGAATTAATCCATCCCAAAATTGCAAACTTTCAGAATATTGGAGACAACAAAATGGGTGTTGATACAGAAATATTGTAACAAATATTTTAAAGCAAAAAGAGAAAAGATATTGTTATAAGCATTTTCTTGTTTTGTGTAAATGTTTCCCAAGTTTTTCTATAAAGACCAAATAGCTTAGATGGTAACATCTATCAATCCAGAGATTGTGGGTTGGAAGCCTGGCTCCAGCAATATTTTTTCTGACATTTGGCAAAAGTTATTTTGTGAGAGAAATGCTAGAAATTCATGGTTAAGGTAAGTTTGGAGAGTGGCCATGTGACTTACAGATTTTGTGTTTATTCTGCGGCACCAAATGCCCATGCTACAATTTTCATCAAGTTTTTAAAGCGATACATTCCCCTTTTTTGTGATGGTGAATGTCAAATGAAGTATTTTGTTGTTCTAATTGTAAACATCTGCCAGAATTTTTTTACATTTTTTTGAAAATAAGATATTTTTGTCATGATTAGGCTAAAAATAGCTCTTGGTATTATCTTCAAAATATCCAAAAACAAAAAATATTCATTGGGTAATTTTTTGGCGAATTGAAAAAAAGTTGCAAAATTTTCTTTAAAAAAATGTGATTTTTCAACTTTTCCCATATTTTTTTTCCAGAAAATGGTTTAAAATATTTCTTTCAATCATATCATCACTTTTGTGCTTATGTGAAGTCTCTAAATTGATATAACATTTGAAATTATCCATTCAGAATAACTTGCTATATGACTTTAAAACATAAGTGTAATTTTGCGAAAACGGTCATTACTAGTCAAGGGCAGATAACTCTGAGATGAAAACGAGCCTGTCTGTCCGAAAACTAAATATTGACCTTTTCAGGGCATTTCTGTTTTAAAAACACATCTTGTTTGTCATGTAAAAAGATTCAATTCTTTTGTTTTCAGGAAACACTATGGACCCAAAGTGGACATCTGGAGTCTGGGAATCATGATCATCGAGATGCTTGAAGGTGAACCGCCATATTTAAACGAGTCTCCGCTAAAAGCCATTTACAAGATTGCAACCAAGGGTAAACCAGATATCAAAGATTTCCACAAGCTCTCACCGGAACTTCAAAGTTTTCTAAACAGGTGCCTTGAAGTGGATGTCGACAAGCGTGCCACGGCATCAGAACTTTTGAATCATCCCCTCCTTACCAAGAGTACAGATCTAACTACTCTTAGACCTTTAATAGTGGCTGCCAAAAAAGCTACAGGACATTAGTGGGATAGTTTGTTAATGTTTACATTTTATGGGCTTAGTGTGAAGCTATTGTAAGTGCATATGACTTAGGCCAATTTTGTTACGCTTTTGGATGCCCACAAGATAAATTCTGCTGAAAACATTGTGGAAAAAAATGAATAATTAGCTTATGACAAGCAATTTCGTCTTGTCCAACAATGTTTTCTACCCAGAGAAACAAAAAAAAATTAATAGATCTATCATGAATTGAAATTTAGCCAGCTGGTTATTGGATAACTGAAATTTTTGGGCCGAGATCAGGAAAAGGGGACTTAGTGGCATTATAGACCATAATGTATCTTGATGGGCCTGTGCATAATGTTCTCCTAAGGCTTCTTGGGGCTTTACCCATTACTGCACAGTTTGACTCCTTCACAATGAAAGGCTTGGGAAAACATTGTGGAAAATGAAGAAATCGCTTTTTGTAAACAAGCAATTTCTTCATTTTCCTCAAAGTTTTCTGAATCCAAATAGAAAGATTTTTTGAAATTTAATCAACTTGAAATTGACATCTGCAACACCTTTCAATTTGGAACAGTCCAAAATTTTGCCCTCTGGTAATGGGTTAAGTCCCACAAAAACCATAGGAGAGGAGGACCAGTCCAGATCAGACACCATTTTGGCTGATTTGGAGCCATAGTGATCCAAAATACCAAATCTCAGTTATATGCAGTTACAAAAAGTTCGACCATAGCCATAAATATGTACAGTTGTTATATCAATCGCAGAGTTAAACTCTTTTCCAAACAAAAACATTTTAAACTGTTCCAATTGAAAAGATATTTCAGACGACTAAAATGATATAAACAAGACAAACGACTTTGTACAGTATAGCACTGTCAATTTTGAAGCAAGAGGAGAAAATGCTGCTAAAATGGTGTTGTTTGGGAAAAGGCATCAAAATCGCTGGAGAAAATGTTGCAAAGTAGTGTATTTTGAAACTTTATTAAATCCTTCCGAGACTAGAAAACTTGACCTAGAGCAATATGTAGGATAATGCAGATGATAAATGGACATGTAGATTAAAGCTTTGAAAGTTGTAGCAAAAGCCATTGGAAGAAAAGGATTTAAAAAAAAATGGCATCAGCATTTTCTTCATTTCTCTGAATGCTTTCCAATGCAGCTTTTGTAAAAGATGTCAAAATCAATGATAGTTTCAGAAAGGCCCATAAGCAGTTTTAAGATACCAGTTATGCAAATTATGTTATTTAAAAAAGGTTGGGGGTGTATTGTTTTGCCATTGTCTGTCTAATGTTCTGTTTGTTAAAATTTGAGACTGTATTTTACTTAAAATCTTATACAAATCAATTATTTCCCTAAAAATTCCTGATTTAACGTCCCTAATTCAGAAATTCAGAAGTAAGCTTTAACCCTTTCCCAAACAACAAAATTATAGGGTGGTCCAAATTCAAAAGGGTTGCAGACGACAAAATAAATTATATCAAAAGGAGAAAATCTGCATGTCATAGCCCAGAAAATATTGAGGCAAAAGGAGAAAGTGCTGGTCGCCAGCACTTTCTTCTTTTGCGTCAATGTTTTCCAAAGCCTCTTCAATAAGGGACGTCAAAATCAGGTCTTGTTTGGGAAAGGGTTAAGAGAAAAGAAGAAAATTTTAATGAGCTATCACAGATAAGGGTAACCCATTTAACCCATTACCAGACTGCAAAATTATGGACTGTTCCAAATTAAAAGATGTTGCAGACAACATTTCTTTAATCAATGAAATCTAAAATATATTGGTCTTTTGGGGTAGAAAATATTGTGGGGAATGAAGAAATTGCTTGTCACAAGCAATTTCTTCATTTTCCACAATGTTTTACGAGGCCATTGTGTTATAGAGTGTCAATAGGTGTCACTGTGTTGTAATGGGTTAATTTTGACCCTACATTGAAATAGTGATGAAACCACATTGCTGTTGTATGCAATCTGACAAAAACAAAATCTCTTGGTACATTAAGAATCTTTGTTGTGTCTTTCCTTCTACATTCCTAAATAGTTTTGTTTTATTTTATTCTACATTCCAACATATAATTTTGTTTCTCAATGAGAACAAACACAAGTTTTTTCTCATCATAATGATTGCTCATTTCAAAGCTGATGCAGACAACAAAATCGACTATCGTAAAATCTTTATGCCCCCGTATCGAAAGACCAGGGCATATTGTTTTACTTATGTCTGTCTGTCTGTCCATCCGTCTGTCTGTCTGTCCATTTGTCTGTCTGTCTGAAAACTTAACATTTGCCTTTTCTCCAAAAGGATTTGACATACAAAGCTCAAATTTGATATGCAACTTCCTTTTAATGATATCTATCTGTGCCATGCAATTTGGCCTTCCTCAAGGTCATCTGTTAACCCTTATCAACCCTTTACACAAAAACTTGACATTTTAGAAAAATGGCCATTTCGGGGGCATTGGTGTTTCACAGACACATCATGATCTTTCACTTTTTCTATAGCACTTATTTATTTGCCACAAAAATCAAACTGTCTAAATGTCAACTAGTTATATTTCGATGATATATAGTTTTATATGCCACTACTTAAACATTTCAATTTGTCTACGAATTTTGTTTTGTCTTCATTGTGTATATTTACTATTATACTAACTTGTAATAATAAGCTAGTTTATTTCTTGTGTTTTGCCTAACCAATTTACAAGACGTCAGGAACCCATGTTAATTTTGTCCAGTTCTTGTTTTACACTTTCCCAAACAATGACGCTATTAGATGCATCTAAAAGAAAAATATTGGGAAAACATTGATGCAAAATAAGAAAATGCTGATAACCAGCATTTTCTTGCTTTTGCATCTTAATTATCTTTCACTTTGTGGTCACTGGTGGAATTTGAGCTTACTAATATTTTACTGTTTGGAAAGGGTTACAGACCCGTAAGAAGCAATTTTAAATTGGGAGTGCCAGAGCCCCAGTGTCTTAATATTGGGGGGGGGGGGGGGAGCTTGGGGGCTAATTCGGATTTTCCCTAAATTTTCAGTGTGAAAATAGGAAAATTAAGCAGTTTTAGCCCCCCCCCCCCCCCCCCCCTCCCCCTTTGTTCTTGCGGGCCTGCGTTAAACTATACTGACTGGCTTTGAAAACGCATCACTTATTTTTCAAAATATTTTCGTAGTTAAAGTCAACAGTATCAAATTTCTACTTCTGATATATATTTCAACCAATAAGACACGATATCCAATGAAATTTATTGGAGTCAGTTACCACGTTATTTCCAATGACGTCAACGTGCAAAATATGGATAACGTTTACGTAACTACACCTTAGGTGACCAATTGGGTTTTTGTTTTCATATTCCATATTCAAATGGTCAGGAGTTACTTTTATTTCTCAATCAATTTGATTGAACAAAAAATAAAGCCAAGAGACCAAAGTTCGTTGAGCACACACAAATTTTTGAATTGTTCTAAGCGGGTGTTTGTCAACGAGAATGGGCGAGACGTTTAAATGTAAACCACTCGACGATTTTTCACTTTCATTAACGTAGTCAATCTACAGGGATTGCTGCTGGGCATCAGCGTCTTGATTAACCGTTTAAAACGAGCTTACGTCAAGATAATAACATACGTCAACGTCAATTACGTAATTGGTTTACAACAACGTTTTCAACTGCAATTGTAATACAAAAATGTTGCTACTGACAATTTCTTGCCATAACAGTGAATTAACGAATAAGATATTGTGGTTTTCACTACTGGCGATTATGCCCTTGACAGATACTTACAGAAAGTCATCATCAGATCAGGGTGTGTTGGGCCTAGATATGATAAAAAACGAACGCCAAAACTTTTGAATAATCTCCAGCAATATATGGTAGATAATTTAAGCCTAAAAGAATAAAGATTTTGTTTCAACTTAAGGGTCAACAAGGTCACGATTGTGGAACGTTTTTCATACTCAGAGCGGAATTACGTGTTATTAAATAGACAAAACTGTCAAATTCCTCACACCACCTCTCTTTAGATGGCTATATCTCAGTCATTTAATCGAATTTTTGTCTGAAATTTTCAGGAAATTCTGGGAAGATGTCAAGCTGTTGTTTAATATATAATACTGCAAAGTTGATTATGTATTTTGCATATTATGCCGGATGAACTTTAGTGATGCGTTTTTAAAGCCAGTCAGTATACTTTATTTAAATCCAATGAGGGTTTTATAAATACGCCCGTTGAAGACGCGACGTGTTATAGGATTACCCGTGGCGTCTGTTTGGCGGGCAGGGTGCTCTTCTTTGTCCGGAGCATAACTGACTTGAAATTTCGCCGGCCAGCGGACAGCACACTGTTGTCGTCATGGTGGTGTGTGCGCCTGTCACGAAGTAAGTTTTGCAAGAATCACCTTATTCCTTTCCCAAACGTTCAGACTGTCCTTATGATAAAGCGGCTGCAGAAGACAAAAAGATTTATCATCAAACATGGAAAATGTTTACATGTTACGGAAAATATTGAGACAGAAGGAGCAAATGCTGATTGTCAGCATTTTCTTTTTTGTGCCAATGTTTTCCAAGATCCTTTCTATTAGCGGCGTCAACGCCTGGCCTTGTTTAGGAAATGGTTGATGAATGGACTTCAAACAAGTAACAAAGACAGCGTTTCTTGAGTGATTCTCGTTCAGACTTGTACAACCTTTCATCCATAATGTAGGATAAATGATATTTTCCCACTACAGCTTCATTTTACTGTGGAGAACCACGAGGCGGACACATGTTCTGGCCCCGGTTTCTCGAAAAAACTTAAGTATATTCTCATGAGTTCATGCTCAACTTCTATTCAATACCAATCAACGTTGATTGGTATTCAATTGCAGTTCACGTGGATCTCGTGCGATTTGAGCACGATGCTCAGATTTGAGCACAAGAACATACTTAAGTTTTTTCGAGAAACCGGGGCCTGGTGTTTAATTTTCTTCACGAGGGGTTTACATGAAAAAGACCAAAGTTAAGAAATAACGCATTTTTAATGATAAATTAACAAGATAACAAGAGGGCCGTTGGCCCTAGGTCGCTCACCTGAGATGGGGTTTTATAACAGATCAGATTTCTTACAGGTAATACAATAAAGGGTCAAAGATCATATGAACGCCGCTATGCGATTTCAAACCATAGAAAACCCAGAAAACTACCTTAGTGCAATATCATTTGTAACTCAAATATGGTGTTTCATCCAATTCGGCTATTTGGTTATGGAGAAATTGCTTTGGACAGATGGAATTAAAATAAAAAATACAGACTGACAAACAAACAGAAATTTACAAATTGACCTAGATCTATGACCTTGAACCTACCTAAATATATATTTCAAATAGAACGTCATCTACTCATGATAAATAACACATTTACCCATATATTTTTTTAAATCAATGCATAAATCTAGATGCTATGCGCCTGATAAGCAGATCTTTACTAGAAGTCCCCTTTTTGTGTGACAAGGTTTTATATTGAAAAGCAAAAAAAAAGTACCTCTTAGCAATATCATAAGCAATGCAAATATTAAGTTTTGTCAAATTTGGCTCTGCGGTTATTGAGAAATTGCTTCTGACAGATTTCGTGTAATTTCTCTTTTTCTGTTGTCATGGCAACCAGAATTGTTTTTTTTTATAAATTGCAATTCTGTTAGCAATTTTTGAAATGTGACCTCCTAAGGAATATTTCTGCCTAGTTTGGTGGAAATTAGCCTAATAGTTTAGGAGGAGATATCATTCAACAATGTCATTGGGATTTGGTGGAAAATCTCCTTTTCTGTTGCCATGGCCACCAGAGCTTTTTAAAGATTTCAATTCTGTTAGCAATTTTTAAAAGGAACCTCCTCAGAAATATTTCTGCCAAATTTGGTTGAAATTGGCCAAGTAGTTTAGGAGGAGATGTTGTTTAAAGAAATTATTGAGAATTAGTCAAATTTCTCCTTTTCTGGTGCCATGGCAACCAGAGTTTTCAGTCAATTTCAATTCTTTTTGCGATTCTTAAAGAGGACCTCCTAAGGAATATTTTTGCCAAGTTTAGTTGAAATTGGCCTGGTAGTTTAGGAGGAGATGTCGTTCAAAGATAGTATTGAGATTCAGTCAAATTTCTCCTTTTCTGTTGCCATGGCAACCAGAGTTTTTTATGGATTTCAATTCTTTTAGCAATTCTGAAAGGGGGTCATCTAAGGAACATTCCTGCCAAGTTTGGTTGAAATTGGCTTGGTAATTTAGGAGGAGATGTCGTTCAAAGATAGTATTGAGATTCAGACAAATTTCTCCTTTTCTGTTGCCATGGCAACCAGAGTATTTTATGGATTTCAATTCTTTTAGCAATTCTGAAAGGGGGTCACCTAATGAACATTCCTGTCAAGTTTAGTTGAAATTGGCCGAGTAGTTTCGGAGGAGATGTCGTTCAAAGATAGTACTGAGATTCAGTCAAATTTCTCCTTTTCTGTTGCCATGGCAACCAGAGTTTTTTATGGATTTCAATTCTTTTAGCAATTCTGAAAGGGGGTCACCTAAGGAACATTCCTGCCAAGTTTGGTTGAAATTGGCCTGGTAGTTTAGGAGGAGATGTCGTTCAAAGATAGTACTGAGATTCAGTCAAATTTCTCCTTTTCTGTTGCCATGGCAACCAGAGTATTTTATGGATTTCAATTCTTTTAGCAATTCTGAAAGGGGGTCACCTAAGGAACATTCCTGCCAAGTTTGGTTGAAATTGGCCAGGTAGTTTAGGAGGAGATGTCGTTCAAAGATAGTACTGAGATTCAGTCAAATTTCTCCTTTTCTGTTGCCATGGCAACCAGAGTTTTTCATGGATTTCAATTCTTTTAGCAATTCTGAAAGGGGGTCACCTAAGGAACATTCCTGCCAAGTTTGGTTGAAATTGGCCATGTAGTTTAGGAGGAGATGTCATTTAAAGAAATTGTTGACGGACGACGGACGACGGACGACGAACGACGGACGGACGCCGGACAAAAGGTGATCACAATAGCTCACTTGAGCTTGTGCTCAGGTGAGCTAAAAACAGTAATAATGCGAATCTGACGAGCGTAAATTATTTGCATGATAGCTTTTATTGTGGTAATGCAAGTGATATCGGGTATGAGCTGTATAAATCCTAGAAGAAATGTCTTGACCATTTTGATGTGCACATTTATTGAAGTATGATTTTCACCACGCAAAATAGCCATTTTTGTCACTTTTTTGTCATTCCTCATAGTTTGTTCCTAAGATTAAATGCCTGTTATGTTTATCTATGTCTCTGGTATTTATTCACTAAGAACACGATTCAGACGAAATCCATTCCAACGAAATTCCTGAGTTAAGCGTCTGCCGTTTGACAGTTTTTTTCTGTACATTCACTTGTTACCTCACCTGAGCACGAAGTGCTCGAGGTGAGATGTGGTCACTTTTTGTCCGGCGTCCGTCCGTCCGTCCGCCCGTCCGTCAACATTTGGGGTGTTTACACTCTAGCATCCACAAAAGTTACTCAATCTTGATCAAACTTGGCCAAAACAAGTATGATTATAAGTTCTCGGACAAGTTTGATTATGGGCCTGATCGGACCAGAAAGTGCGGAGTTATCTGCCTTTGAATGTCAAAAAATGCTGTTTTTAAGTTTGTTTACACTCTAGCATCTACAATTATTGATCAATCAAGACAAAACTTGGACATAATGTTGGAGACCATAAGATCTTGGATGAGGTCAATTTTCAGTCTGATCTGACCAGAAAGATGAGAGTTATGTGCCCTTGAATTGGGCAAAATTGCCACTTTTTTGCTGTATACAAAAAAAAAAAGAGTTAATCTAAGGGAAGGAACTCTGACACTACTGTTCTACAGTATAAGTAGAGTTATCTAGTTTGATAGAGGATATAAATAGATTTGCACTCTAGAAACCCATTACCAAACAACAAAATTTTAGCCTAGTCCAAAATCATAGGTGTTGCAGACGACAAGTTCCATTGAACAAAATTTAACATTTTTTGGTCTTTCTTGGTAGAAAACATTGTGGGTAATGAAGAAATTGCTTGTCACAATGTTTTCCAAAGCCTTTATTTTGTGGGGCATCCAAAAGCGCCAATGTGTGGGAAAGGGTCAATCAAGACAAAACTTGGACACAATGTTGGGGACTATAAGACCTCAGATGAGTTTGATTTTCAGTCTGATCTGATCTGAAAGTCAAGAGTTACGTGCCCTTGAATTTGACAAAATTGCCATTTTCGGCTGTTTTCAACCTTTTTTACACTCTAGAATCTACAATTATTATTCAATCAAAACAAAACTTGGACATAATGTTTTGGACCATAAGATCTGGGATTTGTTTGATTTTCAGTCTGATCTAATCAGAAAGTCAAGAGTTATGTGCCCTTGAATTTGACAAAATTGCTGTTTTTTACTGTTTTCGACTTTGTTTACACACTAGAATCTACAATTATTGACCAATCAAGACAAATCTTGGACACAATGTTGGAGACTATAAGATCTCAGGTAAATTCGATTTTCAGTTTGATCTGATCATAAAGTCAAGAGTAATGTGCCCTTGAATTTGATAAAATTGCTGTTTTGGGCTGTTTTCGACCTTGTTTATACTCTAGAATCTACAATTATTTATCAATCAAGACAAAACTTGAACACAATGTTGGGGACTATAAGATCTTGGATGAGTTTGATTTTCAGTCTGATCTGATGAGAATGTTGTGAGTTATGTGCCCTTGAATTTGACAAAATTGCCATTTTCGGCTGGTTTCGACCTTGTTTACATTTTAGAATCTACAATTATTGATCAATCTATACAAAACTTGGACACAATGTTCGGAACCATAAGATCTCATATGAGTTTGATTTTCAGTCTGATCTGATCAGAAAGTCGAGCGTTTTGTGCCCTTGAATTTGACAAAATTGTTGTTTTCGGCTGTTTTCGACCTTGTTTATACTCTAGAATCTACAATTATTTATCAATCAAGACAAAACTTGGATACAATCAGGGCTACAGATAAGTGGAGGTGAAGACATACTAACATTGTTTTTTCGAATTCAAATCCTATGTTGTGGGTACTCATTTGAATCGTCTCGACGAGACGATACAAATGAGTACCTACAACATAGGGTTTGATGATCACTGACAGCATTATTGCAGTTTGAAAAGTCACCACCCCCTCTTATCTGGAGCCCTGTACAATGTTTGGCACCATAATTTAGATCTCGGATGAGTTAGATTTTCACAACCTTATTGACCATAAGTTCTTTTTCAGTCTTAAAGTAATAAATATTAATTGAATTGAACAAAAGTGTTGCTCATATCATTTAGGTTCAGGTGAGCGATATAGGACCATCATGGTCCTCTTGTCTAATGCTGTTTCCCTTATGTATTTAATGAACAGTCACTTGAAAGCGATTTATAATGCCATGTCGAGGACTAAGTATAAAACTATTGTAACTACATTTTGTAAAATTTTAGAGGAACGAAAGAACTTACTGACTTTCTCAAAGTTAGAGATAAAATATTTTTAAAATGCTTAATATCTTTTTATTTATACAGAATTGAAACACAATATTAGAACATGTGGTGTATTCCTTCCTACAAATTCAGAAAATACAAAAAAAGTGAATTTCTGAAAAATATGTAGTTACAATAGTTTTGCGCTGAGCCTTGGATTTGCCTAAATTTCAAAATTCAAATTGAGCCAGGATCTGGAAAAACGTCCCTTAAGGCTTTTGAGCCCAACATAGATCCAGATCAGCCTGTGCATACGCACAGTCTGATCAGGATCCATGTTGTTCTCTAATAGCTTCTTCTTGACCTGTAGTAACTTAAAGAGAGCAGCATGGGTGCACATTGGTCTGCATTTGACAACATGCTGATCTTGAAACTATTTTTTTGAAAATGCTTTAAGGGACGTTTTTCCAGATCCCAGCTCAATTGTAATGGCTAGCATAAGATGGTGACTTGAGACAAAAGAGGTGGTTAGAAATGGACGGATGTCTTAGCATTTATATGATTTATTATAGAATAGACACGATCCATGGATATGATTCTAAGTAGGCTATCTATATGTCATCTACTCTTGCAGTTCAGAAAGTAACAACATGTCAGTATAACTGCCAGTATTATACCCATGATGATATTTGACCATGTGAAATACCCCGTAACTATACTATGATATGTGTTTAAATCCACCGGATGTTCACATTGGTCATCATGCAACATGTTTACTATATCCGGTATAACTTTTCTATTCTCCTCTACATGGTTAAGTTTCTCACACATTCGACAATAACTAGTTGTCATCTGGAACATCTCGGATGACGCATATTTATCCTTCTCTCGTAGATAACTGGTGTATGTCTTTTTATCATTTGAGACATATTTTAGATACTGCACAAAATCATACGTAGAATTAAAGTCCGCTGTGTTTATGAAAGTTTTTGGCGGCAAAAGATTTGAATAATTAGCTCCGCCCCGTACCACAATGATAATGTCACGATTGTAATTTCGAAAGACTTTTTCTGTCACGTAATCTTGACAAAAACTATTCTCAAATGCAAAATAGAACTTATAATCGTTGTCCAGCATTTCCCTTAACTCACTCTGACCTCTCCTCTTGTTCTCTTTACCACATCTTCCGTAAATATCCACATATATCCCATGATCCTTCAACTCATTTACATATCCACCCCGCCCACTTTCTGTATAACAGTTACTTACAAACCAAGCCGCGAATTTTCGTTTTCTATTATATATTTGTCCGTAATTCTTCTTTAATGAATTGTTTACAGACACTAATGATCCATAAGGAAACACTATATCAGAATCTGTCCTGTAGGACATGGTCCAGTTGATGGTGTGACGCCAGCTGTTGTGTCTGTATGCTAGTAAGTTCACGTTCAGTGACTCGATCTTCCGGGGCGCCTCCATCCAGAACACGATCCACACCTGGTCGTCCGGACGACTGTAAGTGGGAGGAGTGAAATGAAGAGGTTCTGTCAAACAAAATACGATCCCGGATTTGTCTGTTAGGTTTCCATGGTTACTAGTCATTTCACAGTTATTGTAAGGACATCTGTCTCGTAATAATCTACTGGCAGTGGACAGTTTAATCCAGCCTGGTTTATTATACCACAATATAATATGTGTTTTATTGCTAAATGTTTGACTTGTGTTTAATTTAACTTCAGGTATATCGACTAACTTATACTCCCTTCCCAAATATTTATTAAGATACTTTATCTGTACGGCGTTGCTGTAATTTCTGTTTCCAATCAAATTGTTCGTCATATATTTGATATGTTCTGTTAAGGCTGTGGCTGGTTTCGGCAAGTAACTAGCTTCTCTCAAGTTAAAATTTATAGACAGGTACAGGTAAGTAACTACCATAATGAATGTCAGTAGGTTGAAGATTCTCCTGATGAGAAGCACGTGACCCTTCTTCAAACTACATCCTGCCATCTTGTGTCTTCTCCGTAACGCATTGACTGAAATGAAATATAAATCCATTAACATATTGTGACACCTTTTGACGCCATACAAAAATTATTAAAGGCTTCGGAAAGTATTGTCGAAAATGAAGAAATTGTTTGTGACAAGCAATTACTTTTTTCCCCACAATGTTTTCTAGCATACCGACAAAATGAAATTGTTGTCTGCAACTTCTTTGAATTTGGACAAGTATAAAGTTTTACCGTCTGGTAATGGATTACAAGAGGACCATGATGGTCCTATATCGCTCACCTGAACCAAAATGATATGGGCCACGGTTTTGTTCAATTCAATTGATATTTAAGACTTTAAGACTGAAAACAAACTTATGGTCAATAAAATTGTGTCAAGTTTTGTCTTGATTAGTCACTATTTGAGGTTTTTAGAGTAAAATTTGAAAGGCAGATAACTGAGCAAATTCTATTCTGATTATTCTAAAATTCATTTATCCAAGATCTTATCGTTATTAACATCATAATCTTGATTGTTCATTATTTGTGGTTATTATTAGAGTCGAAACAGCAATTTTGTCAGTATCACGGGCACATGCATGACTGACCACTTTCTAATTTGATTGCAGAAAACTTCAGCTCATGCAAGGTCTTATAATCAGCAGCATAGTGTCAAAGTTTTGTCTTTGTTGATCAATAATTGTAGATTCTAGAGTGTAAACAGGGTCGAAAACAGTCAAAAACGGCAATTCTGTCAAATTCAAGGACACATAACTCTAGACTCTCTGGTTCAATCAGACCAAAAATCAAACTCATTTGAGATCTTACGGTCTCCCACATTGTGTCCAAGTTTTGTCTTGATTGGTCAATAATTTTAGATTCTAGAGTGTAAACAAGGTCGAAAACAGTCAAAAACGGCAACTTTGTCAAATTCAAGGGCACATAACTCTCGACTTTCTAAACAGATCAGACTGAAAACCAAACTCATCTGAAATTTTATAGTCCCGAACAATGTGTCCATGTTTTGTCTTGCCTGATCAATAATTGTAGATTCTGGAGTGTAAACAAGGTCGAAAACAGCCGAAAACGGCAATTTTGTCAAATTCAAGGGCACATAACTCTTGTCTTTCTGGTCAGATCAGACTGAAAATTGAACTCATCTGATATGGTCTCCCACATTGTGTCCAAGTTTTGTCTTGATTGGTCAATAATTGTAGATTCTAGAGTGTAACCAAGGTCGAAAACAGTCAAAAACGGCAATTTTATCATCTTAAAAGGCATATAACTCTGGATGTTCTGTACAGATCAGACTGAAAATCAAACTCATCTGAAATTTTATAGCCCCCATCAATGTGTCCAAGTTTTGTCTTGCTTGATCAATAATTGTAGATTCTAGAGTGTAAACAAGGTCGAAAACAGCCGAAAATGGCAATTTTGTCAAATTCAAGGGCACATAACACTTGTCTTTCTGGTCAGATCAGACTGAAAATCGAACTCATCTGATATCTTATGGTCTCCCACATTGTGTCCAAGTTTTGTCTTGATTGGTCGATAATTGTAGATTCTAGAGTGTAACCAAGGTCGAAAACAGTCAAAAACGGCAATTTTATCATCTTAAAGGGCATATAACTATAGCCCCCAACAATGTGTCCAAGTTTTGTCTTGCTTGATCAATAATTGTAGATTCTAGAGTGTAAACAAGGTCGAAAACAGCCGAAAACGGCAATTTTGTCAAATTCAAGGGCACATAACTCTTGTCTTTCTGATCAGATCAGACTGAAAATCAAACTCATCTGATATCTTATGGTCTCCCACATTGTGTTTAAGTTTTGTCTTGATTGGTCAATAATTGTAGATTCTAGAGTGTAACCAAGGTCAAAAACAGTCAAAAACGGCAATTTTGTCATCTTAAAGGGCATATAACTCTGGATGTTCTGTACAGATCAGACTGAAAATCAAACTCATTTGAAATTTTATTGCCCCCAACAATGTGTCCAAGTTTTGTCTTGCTTGATCAATAATGGTAGATTCTAGAGTGTAAACAAGGTCGAAAACAGCCGAAAACGGCAATTTTGTCAAATTCAAGGGCACATAACTCTTGTCTTTCTGATCAGATCAGACTGAAAATCGAACTCATCCGAGATCTTATGGTCTCCCACATTGTGATCAAGTTTTGTCTTGATTGGTCAATAATTGTAGATTCTAGAGTGTAACCAAGGTCGAAAACAGTCAAAAACGGCAATTTTGTCATCTTAGAGGGCATATAATCTGGATGTTCTGTACAGATCAGACTGAAAATCAAACTCATTTGAAATTTTATAGCCCCCAACAATGTGTCCAAGTTTTGTCTTGCTTGATCAATAATTGTAGATTCTAGAGTGTAAACAAGGTCGAAAACAGCCGAAAACGGCAATTTTGTCAAATTCAAGAGCACATAACTCTTGTCTTTCTGGTCAGATCAGACTGAAAATCAAAGTCATCCGAGATCTTATGGTCACCAACATTATATCCAAGTTTTGTCTTGATTGGTCAATAATTGTAGATGCTAGAGTGAAAACAAAGTTAATAACAGCATTTTTTGACATTCAAGGGCAGATAACTTAGCACATTCTAGTCCAATCAGGCCCATAATTGAACTCATCCGAGAACTTATGCCCATACTTGCTTTGACCAAGTTTGATCAAGATTGGCCAACTTTTGTGGATGCTAGAGTGTAAACACCAAATTGTTGACAGACGGACATACAGACGGATGGACAGACGGACGGACGGACGACGGACATTGAGTGACCACAATAACTCACCTTGAGCACTTCGTGCTCAGGTGAGCTAAAAACTGGTCATGATGATTAAAGAAACAAGCAGATACTGTAGACCAAGTTCAGACTATGCATATGTGTGGACTGGTTGTGTTCTGCGCTGGCTGCAAAGTCGGCCAGATTAAGAATTTGCACAACAGGGGTAAACAGAGGCGGATCCAGGATTTCTGTGAGGGGGTTCGTGTTTACAAAAAGGGGGGTTCGTTTTTGAAGTATTACACAATTTTGACTGAATTTCTGCATGAAAATGAAATAATCGGGCTACACAGGGGGGTTTGTTTGAACCCCCGAACCCCCTCTTGATCCGCCACTGGGTAAATAAGCAAACAAGTATACCTCTGAAAGCCTTTCAAATGTGCCATACGTTAAAAATGTTAAAACCGGGAGAAAATATTCAAAATAAGGAGTCAATTTCAATTATCAAACAATTATAAACATTTTCTTCTTTACGCACATTTTTTCCTGTTTTAAATGTATTTTTTCTGTTTAACCCTTTCCCAAACAAGACCTGGTTTCGACGTCGTTAATAGAAAAGGCTAGGGAAAACATTGAAACAAAAGAAACTGCTGGTAACCAGCAGTTTCTCCTTTTGTCTCAATATTTTCTATGTCATATTTTACACAAATTATGTCTTTAATAACTTCAATTTTGTCATTTGTGGCAGTTTTTGAAGCGAATCACCCTAAAATTTTGACATTTGGGAAAGGGTTAATCCTTAACCAAATAGTAACCCCTTATGATGCTTCTAATAGAGAAGTCTTGGGAAACACCTCAATATTTTCCGTGCTAGATTGTACTCAAATAGCATCTTTATTGACGTCCATTTTTGTCATGTGCACTTCCACAACCCTATACGATTAATCTAATCCACCACTTATGAGATTCACTCGACATCATTTTTTTTCAGCGACCTATCCATTGAATGATTAGGTGGTAGAAAATGCCTATTTTTTTCTAATCTGTCTGTATAAATCGGATAAGTTCCAAAAGTTAAAGATTATGCTTCACGAAGAAAATAGTTTACAAATAAATTTTACTCTATATTTATATGCAAGGGAGGTAATTTTGAACATGCATTAATTCAAAATTCTAAACCGTACAAAATGCTTATGTTTGTATTTGGAATGGAAATGTAACACAATTTAGGAATTATTGGCACTTTTCGAATGTTGCCTCTGGCTCATTGGTGCTTTTGAGGGTTTGGATACCTTAAGATGCACTACTTGTTCTATATTAAAATAGGGGCCTTGTCTGCAAAAGAAAACACATGTAGTTTTCTTCATTTTAACCCATTGCCAGGTAATGACGCCTTTTGACATCCTACAAGATAAAGGCTTTGGAGAGCATTGTGGAAAATGAAGAAATTGCTTGTGACAAGCAATTTCTTCATTTTCCACAATGTTTTCTATCCTAAAAGAGCAAAATTTTATCACATTGAAAATGTCCTTTTCTAATTTTTACAAGCGTAAAATTGTGTTGTTTGGTGATGTGTTAATGGTCGATTATAGAGCAACGTCGGGTTATTTCGACCATCGGGAGTTATCGACCATTTACTGTTTTGATTACCATTTCCTTCATATGATCTCATTAGATTTCATTATAACTTGAAAATCTGACACGGTGGATCTTTACCAAGTATTATGTCTACATTTCTACCCAAAATCAGGCGTTCTTCAAGAAATTTTAACCATTCATTGCAAGAGGCACATGAACGTTATTGACAAAATGGCCGTCTTATCCGATGAGTTTAGAGCTATGTTCATTGAAAAAAATGGATTTTTATGATATAGCGCTTTGTATTTGTCCATTTCATTTATCAAAACAAGTGCCAAACTGAATTTCTTACTTCTCTAACTTTGTCTGATGACTGTATGCGCTGTCTGACCTTAGATACATGGGTGGTCGGTAACTGCCACAAACATTTATGGAGTGCGGGTGTTACCGACCAAAGAAGTGCCCTTCTTCCTGTAACTATGTTTAGAGGTCGGTAACACACACAATTGAAAGGCATTTTTTGAATATGACTGACAGTCTACGATGTTAGAACAAAAGTCAACCCATTTCATCTTCCACGTAGTTTGAACCTCCAGTGGTCGATAATACCCCACACTCTTCTGATCAGTCAATGTTGTTAAGATTATTACTAAACGACCTCCCTAGAAGTAATTAATCATTTGTAAAAGCAATGACCTCTGCATAGAGATGGCAGATCTTACACCCGTACATCAACTTTCAAACTATAAATAACATTTTGGGTAAGTGGTCGATAACTGCCACACTGGTTGATAACAGACTGCTCAAGGTCATCTTATAAATACGTTGGTACTTTATTACATTTCAAAGATATATGGTCGGTAACACACACAATCGAAAGCCAATATTTGAATCTCGGTGACAGTCAACGATGTTAGGAGGACAGTCAGCCGGTTTCACCTGTAACCTGATTTGAACCTTAAGTGGTCGATAATACCCGTCATTGCTCTAACATAGAGTCATTTCATATTGAGAAAAAGACCTAAAAAACAATCAACAGTAGGGCCTATATGTAAAACACTCAAACACAAGTATTCATCCGATAATGACTCGAAATTCGGGGACCATCCGAAAATTGGGATATCCGAATTACTACTCAGCTACGATTTTGATGCTGAAAAAATGACTATTAATGTAAGGATTAGTCCATAAAAAATGATGTAGATGACTGGTTACGACTTAAACAAGGTAAATTTGTGCATTTGCAACTAAATTATTGTAGGATAGTGCAAATATAGTCGTGACAAAATATCGACACCGAACAGTGAAAATCACTCGCCTTTGTAACCTTCATTTGACGTTTTAACAGAATTGTGACGAGTTTTAATTTGTTGAGATCAAACCTTAGCATCCCCCTCCCTCCATTCTTTTTTGTAAGCTTTGTATGGCCGCGGGTACGTAGTTAGAAAATTCATCAATTGTAAACAAAATCTAAATAATTTTGACAGCTCCCGGAAGTGGAAAATCTCGCGAGTCACATGACTTCACTTAGGCCGACTTCGATTGGCAATAGCTCGCGCCGTAGTTCAGAACATCGCTCCAACCGAACACCGATAGTGCGAGCTATTGACGTCACTTCCGTAGCTATATAGCTCCAATCGACCATTTCCTAAACACGAGCAGTTTTGGACTGATATACAATGAGCTTAAAGTAAACTACTTATTTTTGTTTTCCGGCTTTAGCTTTCAAGTCAGAACCATATAAAACATTGCTGTTTGGGAAAGCGTTTTTACTTAAAGTTTCCCTTCTTTCTATCTTCAGCACTTCACAGGGGGCAGTCCAAAAGACAATTATTACCCAGACCCATTACCAGAAGATTTGACTGAAGAATTTTGCTAAAAGGCTGCCTGCGAAGAAACGAGCCCTTTCAGAACCGACAATAAAAAAGAGGCTTGGGCTTGAAGAAATCACAAGGTAAACACTAGGACAAAACCCAATCACATGTACATGTGTGTATCCAGAGGGGGGGTCAGGGGGTCATGACCCCCCCTGGAATTTGGCGAAAAAAGGGGTTATCAAAAAGATTGCTGGTTATGTCCCATATAAGCTGCGCCATTCCTCCCTGTATGCCACGACAAACCATTTGTTATATTTAGTCCTTCATGGTATGACATGTATCTGCATGGATCCAGGGGTGGTCAGGGACCTGACTCCCCCTGAAATTTGGCGAATAAAGGGGTTAAAGATCGGAATCCCCTCTGGGAAAAATATCTGGACCCGCGCTTGATGTATACACACATATTTATATCATTTGTGAACATGTATTCAAAAGAAAAAAAATGAATGCTTTATAATTATTTATGCATATAAAAGAAAATTTATTTCATTTAGGTGATCAGATCAGGCAATGTTTTGAAAAAAATATGAAGCTTTACACTTTTTATCCTTTTGTTAAGACACTACAAACAGACTGAGACAGCTATGTTGTGTCTGAGCCATGGACTGAATATGATTAATTTGTAAATAAGTACCTAAGTCCAAAGAAGCCTAGTATTAAGGTAGTCACTGTCAGTCCCTAATGAGATTTATGCAACATCGGAATTGTTCGGGCTGTGGTATAAACATTCGGCGGTGGAACAATATAAACTGTCAGATCTTTACAGCGCCCAAATAGATTGGGATTCATTAACATTTTTAACGATGTCACGAAAAATTATGACCTTGCATGAATCTCATTCGGGATGAACTACCTTAACATAACTAAAACGTTATAGGGATCAGATGTAAAGATGTTGGACTGTTCCAATTTATAAGCTGATGCAGAGAACAAAATCTATAAAAACACAGAAAATGTCAAGGCAAAAGTAGAAAATGTGGGTTATAAGCAATTTCTTCTTTTCTCTCAATGTTTTCCGAAAACCATTTTTATTAGGGATCTCAAAACCATGTCTTGTTTCAGAAAGCATTGATTAAAACAAAAAGCAAACAATATCATGGTATCCCAACATTTAAATGCTAATTATCTGCATAATTTTCTTTTGTCCAAATGTTTATAAAGCCTTTTAAAAATGGAATGCCTACAAGAATGAATGACATCAAGAATTAAAACTTTTTTTTTACTTCCAGCTGTATCACTAGAAGAATTTCTGTCCCTGGTGCCTAAAACAGCATGTGAAAGGAGAAATTGACTCAATAAATACTGGGATATGAAGATGCCAGGAGAACAGTTAAAGATCAAGAACATTCTGAACAGAAGAAAATCCTCATAGTGTCTCTGTTGTCTGTTTGTTACTGTCAATACCTACATGTATTAAAAATAAAAGAATATTACTTGTTTTGTATATGTATTCAATTAGTATTTACTTGTATTGAATAAAAAGTCAGTTTCATTTCCAACAAAAAATTTATCACCAAAATCAGTCATAAAATACCGCCTCTTCCTGTTCAGGCCTCAGGGTACCCGGTTTTGCAATTACCATTGTTGAAACAGGTTCTGGTTTAATCCTTGACCCCCTTGGTTTATGTCACTGTTGTGTAGGACTTGTGCAGGAGTCGCTTTCCAGGCCCGTAGGAACAGGGGGGCTAGGGGGCTAAGCCCCCCCCCCAAAGTTGGCGAAAAATGCCAAATTTTCTTAATTTTACACTGAAAATTTTGGGAAAATCCAAATTAGCCCCCCCCCCCATATTCAGGACAAGGGCTTTAGCCCCCCCCCCCCCCCCCCCATATGAAATTGCTTCCTACAGGCCTGTTTTCTCTGACAGGATTTTGTGGGTCAAGTGAATTAAACCTTTCTCAAACATTAAAATTTCAGACTGGTTCAATTTGAACATTGTTGCATATGACAAAATTTATAGAATTTTAATAAAAGTAAAATGCATTGAGACAAAGGGAAAAAATGCTGGTTATCAGCATTTTCTGTTGCCTCATTGTTTTCTTATATTTTTTCTATTTTGAACAATAAAGGTAGTCATTTGTACCAGTTACCCTACCCCCTCACCCCCAGCCCTGCCAAATGATAAAGCTGGAATTTGCTATGAAGATGAATGAGGGCTATACTTTTTAACCCTTTCCCAAACACACATTATAGCCAACATTACCTGATTAAGACAAGTTTGGGAAAATATGCTGATGAAAAAATCAAAATATTGATAGTGAGGAACTTATCATACTGGCACATCCAAAATTTTTGCTTTTGAGGAAAGGGTTTTCAACTTTTCACCTTTTGTCTAAATGTTTTCACAAACCTTCTTAAGATTTTCAAAAGGCGTCATTGTTTGGGAAAGAATTAAATGAAATGCTTAGTCTATATGATAAGACGTTTACGCTTCACTGATTCCTTACACAAATACGTGTAGAGTCTACATAGTGGAGGAAGATCTTGATGTCCGAATTTCTTTACTGCCGAACCAAGGTACACTCGTAAAATAACCCTAAACAGTAAAAGTATGCGTGCTAAATGCCCTAAATGTTGGGGCGAAGCGCAAGGAAAATCTTCATTTAATTGAAATGAAATAATAACAACCCTTGCAGCCAAAGAAAGCTTCTGTAACAGCTTTCTTTTGTGTGTCAACCAACACATTCATAATGCTTTGTGTTGGTCTGCATTCCGTATCACACTCGCCTTTATAGCGATGTTGTTGTCATTTTTCTTCGAAATTTAACCTTTTGAAAACTCCATTCCCTATCAGGGTTGTCGAAACATCGTCGATATTAGAACAAATAGCTGGAAAGTATCGATACCGGCCGGTAAATCCTTCAGCTTGTTTACATCCGCCATGTGTTCGTTGTCCTAGATTCCGAATCGATACGTCACGTGATATTGGGGGCGGAGCGATCTATCGATTGGCGTTTGGTCAAATAATTGACCAAACGCCGACTCCCAGTCTAAAAAATCGATTAGCCAATGAATGACCAGGAAATAGGTCACGACCGGGTCACGACCTCAGCGTAAAATAAACAAACCACGCTTCTAGGACAATGGACATTTCATCATCGATATTGATAATACGCATTTTTAAAGCAAAGAAAGTAATATACTGTTTTTTGTTTGGACATATTGTTTACTATGGTGTAAATTCGACGATGGAAAATTGTGAAGCGATTCCGATTGTGCATTTGTAACCAGACTGTCGTTTAACGGATCGTACTCAAGGTGTGTCGTTCCGAGATTTCGCGGAAAATCTCGAAAAATGCATAAGAATCGGATGGATTTAAACATACGGACGTCCTCATGACAGGCTCAACCTGAAAATTGTTCAGGAAAATCACATTGCTGTTTGTTTGTGCGAAGGTGAGCAGATTTATCGTCGACTTATTACCCCCCCCCCCCCCCCCCCCCGGTGTCGGTTCAAGTTCGGCTTTTGTTGTGAATGAGAATTGGTTAACCATTTCCTAAACACGAGCAGTTTTGGACTGATATACAATGAGCTTAAAGTAAACTACTTATTTTTGTTTTCCGGCTTTAGCTTTCAAGTCAGAACCATATAAAACATTGCTGTTTGGGAAAGCGTTTTTACTTAAAGTTTCCCTTCTTTCTATCTTCAGCACTTCACAGGGGGCAGTCCAAAAGACAATTATTACCCAGACCCATTACCAGAAGATTTGACTGAAGAATTTTGCTAAAAGGCTGCCTGCGAAGAAACGAGCCCTTTCAGAACCGACAATAAAAAAGAGGCTTGGGCTTGAAGAAATCACAAGGTAAACACTAGGACAAAACCCAATCACATGTACATGTGTGTATCCAGAGGGGGGGTCAGGGGGTCATGACCCCCCCTGGAATTTGGCGAAAAAAGGGGTTATCAAAAAGATTGCTGGTTATGTCCCATATAAGCTGCGCCATTCCTCCCTGTATGCCACGACAAACCATTTGTTATATTTAGTCCTTCATGGTATGACATGTATCTGCATGGATCCAGGGGTGGTCAGGGACCTGACTCCCCCTGAAATTTGGCGAATAAAGGGGTTAAAGATCGGAATCCCCTCTGGGAAAAATATCTGGACCCGCGCTTGATGTATACACACATATTTATATCATTTGTGAACATGTATTCAAAAGAAAAAAAATGAATGCTTTATAATTATTTATGCATATAAAAGAAAATTTATTTCATTTAGGTGATCAGATCAGGCAATGTTTTGAAAAAAATATGAAGCTTTACACTTTTTATCCTTTTGTTAAGACACTACAAACAGACTGAGACAGCTATGTTGTGTCTGAGCCATGGACTGAATATGATTAATTTGTAAATAAGTACCTAAGTCCAAAGAAGCCTAGTATTAAGGTAGTCACTGTCAGTCCCTAATGAGATTTATGCAACATCGGAATTGTTCGGGCTGTGGTATAAACATTCGGCGGTGGAACAATATAAACTGTCAGATCTTTACAGCGCCCAAATAGATTGGGATTCATTAACATTTTTAACGATGTCACGAAAAATTATGACCTTGCATGAATCTCATTCGGGATGAACTACCTTAACATAACTAAAACGTTATAGGGATCAGATGTAAAGATGTTGGACTGTTCCAATTTATAAGCTGATGCAGAGAACAAAATCTATAAAAACACAGAAAATGTCAAGGCAAAAGTAGAAAATGTGGGTTATAAGCAATTTCTTCTTTTCTCTCAATGTTTTCCGAAAACCATTTTTATTAGGGATCTCAAAACCATGTCTTGTTTCAGAAAGCATTGATTAAAACAAAAAGCAAACAATATCATGGTATCCCAACATTTAAATGCTAATTATCTGCATAATTTTCTTTTGTCCAAATGTTTATAAAGCCTTTTAAAAATGGAATGCCTACAAGAATGAATGACATCAAGAATTAAAACTTTTTTTTTACTTCCAGCTGTATCACTAGAAGAATTTCTGTCCCTGGTGCCTAAAACAGCATGTGAAAGGAGAAATTGACTCAATAAATACTGGGATATGAAGATGCCAGGAGAACAGTTAAAGATCAAGAACATTCTGAACAGAAGAAAATCCTCATAGTGTCTCTGTTGTCTGTTTGTTACTGTCAATACCTACATGTATTAAAAATAAAAGAATATTACTTGTTTTGTATATGTATTCAATTAGTATTTACTTGTATTGAATAAAAAGTCAGTTTCATTTCCAACAAAAAATTTATCACCAAAATCAGTCATAAAATACCGCCTCTTCCTGTTCAGGCCTCAGGGTACCCGGTTTTGCAATTACCATTGTTGAAACAGGTTCTGGTTTAATCCTTGACCCCCTTGGTTTATGTCACTGTTGTGTAGGACTTGTGCAGGAGTCGCTTTCCAGGCCCGTAGGAACAGGGGGGCTAGGGGGCTAAGCCCCCCCCCCAAAGTTGGCGAAAAATGCCAAATTTTCTTAATTTTACACTGAAAATTTTGGGAAAATCCAAATTAGCCCCCCCCCCCCCATATTCAGGACAAGGGCTTTAGCCCCCCCCCCCCCCCCCATATGAAATTGCTTCCTACAGGCCTGTTTTCTCTGACAGGATTTTGTGGGTCAAGTGAATTAAACCTTTCTCAAACATTAAAATTTCAGACTGGTTCAATTTGAACATTGTTGCATATGACAAAATTTATAGAATTTTAATAAAAGTAAAATGCATTGAGACAAAGGGAAAAAATGCTGGTTATCAGCATTTTCTGTTGCCTCATTGTTTTCTTATATTTTTTCTATTTTGAACAATAAAGGTAGTCATTTGTACCAGTTACCCTACCCCCTCACCCCCAGCCCTGCCAAATGATAAAGCTGGAATTTGCTATGAAGATGAATGAGGGCTATACTTTTTAACCCTTTCCCAAACACACATTATAGCCAACATTACCTGATTAAGACAAGTTTGGGAAAATATGCTGATGAAAAAATCAAAATATTGATAGTGAGGAACTTATCATACTGGCACATCCAAAATTTTTGCTTTTGAGGAAAGGGTTTTCAACTTTTCACCTTTTGTCTAAATGTTTTCACAAACCTTCTTAAGATTTTCAAAAGGCGTCATTGTTTGGGAAAGAATTAAATGAAATGCTTAGTCTATATGATAAGACGTTTACGCTTCACTGATTCCTTACACAAATACGTGTAGAGTCTACATAGTGGAGGAAGATCTTGATGTCCGAATTTCTTTACTGCCGAACCAAGGTACACTCGTAAAATAACCCTAAACAGTAAAAGTATGCGTGCTAAATGCCCTAAATGTTGGGGCGAAGCGCAAGGAAAATCTTCATTTAATTGAAATGAAATAATAACAACCCTTGCAGCCAAAGAAAGCTTCTGTAACAGCTTTCTTTTGTGTGTCAACCAACACATTCATAATGCTTTGTGTTGGTCTGCATTCCGTATCACACTCGCCTTTATAGCGATGTTGTTGTCATTTTTCTTCGAAATTTAACCTTTTGAAAACTCCATTCCCTATCAGGGTTGTCGAAACATCGTCGATATTAGAACAAATAGCTGGAAAGTATCGATACCGGCCGGTAAATCCTTCAGCTTGTTTACATCCGCCATGTGTTCGTTGTCCTAGATTCCGAATCGATACGTCACGTGATATTGGGGGCGGAGCGATCTATCGATTGGCGTTTGGTCAATTACGTCAATCGGAACACCGCGGATAACAGTTAGCGAACCAATCTGTGTCAAGGTAAACAAATATTTTGATTGGCTGACTCAGAACAGGGAGGAATTCAATGGACAGAACAGCGCTGGTTCCCAATGATGGTTCCTGAGCGCGCAAGCCATAGTGCCAAAGGAAGGCTGACTTCGTTGACACTTTTTCCGGTGGTCGGACTATTACTTGCGCCATTGCTGTTCAATTGGAGTTATAGCTACGGAAATGGCGTCGATAGCTTGCACTATTGGGCCGACTTCGATTGGCAATTACTCGCGCAATCGCTCGTGCCATCGCCCCAACCGAACACCAAGAGTGCCGGCTATTGACGTCATTTCCGTAGCTATAGCTCCAATCGAACAGCAATGGCCCGAGCTATAGTCCGACCACCGAAAAAAGTGTGGTCGGACCATGGCTCCATTAAGTCATTCGGAACTCCTCGGATAAACAGTGGACCAATCAGTGTTTAGTAAACAAAGGTTTTGATTGGCTGACACAAAACGGGGGAGTGAGTATAATAGATAGAGCATGGCTGGTTCCCAACGATGGCGCGAGCCATTGCCAATCGAAGTCGGACT